>CALNHX010001355.1:0-231801 GCA_940337035.1 Agriotes lineatus | reverse complement strand
TCTCGAAAATGCATCAATTATTGTTAAAAATGCGTTTTGCTCAATTTTAAACGTATCTATATGTAAATGTTCAAATGGGCGGCTTGGCGTGCTTGTAATGGTTAATGATTCTTCATGTGGTTGCCTTTCGTATTTGGCTTTTTTACAAATTAAACAGTTATTAATATAGCGGGTAACTGTGTCTTCCATATTTTCCCAATAGTATTGACGTTTAAGTGCGTTACAGGTAGCTTGAATACCTCGGTGATTTGTTTTCCCTTCGTGATAATTATTTATAATTTCCCTTTGATCTTCTTTGTTGATCACATGTATAACTCTGTTTATGCATTTGTAAAAGTGCGGTTCTTGATTTTTGAAATGAGTCGTTATAATTTCACAAGTTATTTGATAAAATTCTTCGTTGGGAAATAGGCAATAATAAACTTTGTTAGGTATACAATATTCCTTAAGGAATTGAAATATATTGGTCCTAATATTTTCTTCTCCTATGTAGGCGGTTATTACTTCGTTTTTCCCTTTATGTTCCCTTTTTGCTTTATGTGATTTGCCATGAATAGTGGTAAAGATTATTTGATTGCATTTCGTGTCTAAGGCGTCTTCACAAATAGGTATGGTAGATGTTGATTCTAATTGCGTATGCATCGTATTTATTGATTGATTGTCTTCTGATATTTCTGGTACAGCCTGAATTTCTTGGTTTGAACTCGAGGGTGTTTCGTTAACATGTTCAATGGAGGTCTCGTTTATTACTTCATTTAATAAGGCTTCCATGGTGGTATCGAAATTAACGATCATTGATTGTGTGTCAATAGGATTCAATTTTATGCGTGATAAGGCGTCATTATTTTCTTCCACGATTTCAACAGGTATAGGGTTCGTTATGGTGGGTGTTATTTCTTGATCACTGGTGTTGATCACTGATGTAGTTGGAAAATTATTTGAAGTCGGAATTTCCAAATATTTATTTAATTTCAATTACTCCCTCATAAATGTTCCTATTTACGGGTATGTTTACTAAAAATTCTGATCTTGCTGGTATCGCAATTTTATGATTCAAATCTTGATTGATTATTTCCATTGAATATAATGGGATGTGGGTCTGTGGTGTTTCCAAAAGGCTTTTTTCGAAATTTATTTTTGCTTTTAGTTTCCTTAGCAGATCTATTCCAATGAGTTCGTCGTATTTATTGTCGAAATTAAATAGATGAAATTTATGAGTTACTGGCACTTTAAATATTGATGGTAATTGATTTGGTGTGCTGTCTGAATTTGGAACGGTTCTTCTACTATTAGTTCCGGGAAATATTTATATGCTACTTCTGGTTTGATAAGAGTTCTAGATGCACCGGTGTCGATTAAAAAGTTTGATTTGAGTTGTGGAATGTAAGTACATGGTAACGTTGAATTTTGGTTGTTAACTTCTATGATTTCTACTGGTGATTGATCATTTATTGGCTGCGCTACGTGTCGTCGTTGTTCTGGGCAGGTAAAGTAAAATCCTGTTCTTCGTAGTAATTATCCTCATCTTGTTCCTCTTCGTAATAACATTCATGAATGCTGTCCTCTTCCTCGGGGTCCTCTTGAAAGTGTAACTCCTCCGAAATAAAGTTTCTAAGTTGGTTGGACTGCCTAATGTATGATGTAGCTCTAGGTGTAAACGAATTCCGTGCTGAAGGAATAAATCCAGTTGGTTGTTGTATTGTTCTTCTGGTGTTACTCGAACTAGTGTCCATTGGTGTTGGTTTTGGTAGATGCCTAACTTCTGTGTTTCTGGGTGCAAATACATTTCGTTGTTGAGGCTGTTGCTGCTGTTGCGGTCTCGAATGAATTGGAAAATTATTTCTTTGTATAGGTTGTGGCATTTGATGAGTGTAACTGGGAAATTGGTTAAAATTTCTTGGTGCTGGTTGCCATGC
Source organism: Agriotes lineatus (assembly GCA_940337035.1). Classification (NCBI taxonomy): domain Eukaryota; kingdom Metazoa; phylum Arthropoda; class Insecta; order Coleoptera; family Elateridae; genus Agriotes; species Agriotes lineatus. The sequence continues at coordinate 229,885 of CALNHX010001355.1, read as the reverse complement.
CTAGCACGGATTGCTTAGCCTTAAATTATACGGTGGAAATGGTTTTTTAATTTGTTTTTTATATTGTTCTGATGAGTCTCGATTTTTGTTGTAATTTACATTTTTCCTCTTCTATTAAATATTTAATTGCGATGTCAAGAGTAGTTGCTCCTCTGGCTCGTAAGAAACTTCCCATAGGCTCCTTGAGTCCGGTTAAAAATGCTTTTAGTGTTAAACTGTCGTAAAGTGTTCTTTTCGTTGCTCGAACTGCTGCGGCTGGTTCGTTTAATTGCACGTTGGAATACAATAAACTTTTAACTTGCTGGCATTTTTCAAAATATTCCTGCGCTGTTTCGTTTTTCTGCTTTAATAGCATGAGATCCCTTAGCAATGAATCCTCAGATCTCTGGTCCGCAAACGATTGTTGTAATAGCGTTTTTAATGCTATCCAGGTTGGTATTTCACGTCCGCTTGTAATTAACAATGCTCTGCCGGTTAGTTTTGTTCGCAGTGCAGATAATAATAATGTTTGTAGAAAAGCGTCTCCTTGTCCTTCAGGAAAGAAATGCGTCATTATAACTTCGGCGGCTCTCACGTACTCCGATAGTTTGTAAGAAGTGCCATCAAATTCTGGTACTGTCTTGAGATACTCCAAATGAAATGCTTGTGCCATATTTACTGGTACTGCGGGAGGTACTTCTTGAATATTTAAATTTTCTAAAAGCTGGACAAGCTCGTCGTTTCCTTGCATAAAGTTTTAATTTGTTCGCGAATAATTTGCTTATTTGCTACCTAACATTTAACAGTTCTAAATCTTCAAATTAAAAGTCGTTTTATTGCTTCGCAACAAGTGAATGGTGTATTTACTCCCTTTTAGGAAACCAATGCACTTGCTTTAAAGCGGGGCTTGCAATTTTATTATTAGAAATCCTACGCATGCAGTGCTAGCACAGTAAGAGATTAAGTTACTCTATCAGTAACGCTCACTGGTCTGGCTTACAGCTAACTGCACCTGAATTTGTTTAAGAGTTGCAATGGCTAATAACGAACACAATTATTAACAACAATTCTCCTGAGAATGTGTTGATAAATCAATTGAATTCTGTTATTAGATGCTTAAAAGTAAAATGATTATTTTAACAACTTTTCTCCAAAATGAGCGGTTATATCTAGCAAAATAAAGCCACTTTTGCACTTGCTAATAAAATTTATCTTACATTAATATCGTTGTAATTGTACTCATGTTCCTTGAGTACGTGACTGGACCCAGCGATGCTAGTCCGGGGCGTTGTCACCTCGTGCGGGCTCAGCGTACTCGATTTTTGGAGGGCTGGTCCGGCGTTGTAGGGCTCTCTGGGCGATTTTGGGCCTGTTGAGTCCTGGATTGTTGAATGAAGGCTCTGACTCTCGAATGTGGACGATTCTGGTTCCCCTCTTCGAATTACAGATGTCTTCTTGGTTCGTTGTTCGGATGGCCAATTAAGTGTTGAAACACAAAATTGAAGCGATTTTTGTCTTTAATTTTTGACCATCCTAGCGACTGCGCCAATTATAATTTACGAAACTTGTCAGATAAAAAAAAAATTAATTTATTCAAGTTACGGAGTTACAAAATTCAGTTTACAATGTGTCTACTAGATGCTAACTGACATAAGAACTGACTAAGTACAGTGTGCACATGCTTATATAACATTTCTTATCACTAAATATTCTAAGGAGCTTGAAGCTGGGGCTGGGAACTACTTCGTAAGCATTTACCCAACATATCACTTAACATAATCCGCGTCAATAATATACCCACAATAATGTATCTCGTCTTGAAAAAAAACTACACATCTGTTTTTATTTTAAGATTGAATTTGTGTAACCGTTTTAAAACTTCCTCTAACCGCTACAAATTGATTGTGTCATTCGGTCCCGTAATCCGGATGTCGTCTAAAAATACTGACACGCCCGGTATGTCGTGTAGGACTTTTCGATTTCCCGTTGCCAAATTGCAGGTGCGAACGCGATTCCATATAGTAATCGCGTACACTCGTATAAGCCCTTATGTGTATTGATTGTAAGTAGATGCCTATCTTTTGGTCGTACTTACATTTGTAGATATGCTTGCTGTAAATCGATTTTTAAAAATTTCTTGCCACCCGCCATTGTCGGGAATAATTCATCAATCGTAGGTAGTGGATGGTCATCGATAATTAAATTAGGGTTTAAAGTTACTTGTTGTTTTTCAAGATTGGCACGACGCGACGGGTGCTGCTCATTGTGATGTGTGAACTTTAACTAAAATGCCCTCCTGTACTAAATTCTTAATTTCCGCTTCTACTAATGGTAGCAATTTGAACGGTACTTACTGTACGAGCTTTTCAGAACACAGGCCTAGCTTCTGGTTTAAGCGTTAATTTTGCTTGTATATTTTTAATTTTTGACAACCCGGGTTCCACAAGTTCTTTATATTTATGTAGTAAGTTGGTGATTTCGTTTCGGTAATCGCTCGAACGTACGTAATTCGTCTCAAAGTTAAATAATTTTAATTGATTTATCCATTCTCTACCTAATAATGCTGGTTTATCTGCGTCTGTTACGTACAAATTTAAATTGAATATCTTATGCTTATGTAATACACCAACAGTGTTGCAAACCCGTATACTCTAACCGCAACTTTGTAACGCTAGCTTCCGCATAAATTATAATTACACATTAAACAATGTATGTAACTGAAATGGATCTGAACAAAGAACACAAAATCAGCACAGTAAAACCGCAAAGCGGAACAAAGATTCGGTAGAAATAACATTGGTCAATGTTATATGTTAGTTTCTGCAAGGCATTCCATTTTTGGTACCTAGGATAGATAAAACCCTGAAGTTCAACACAAAGAATTAATAATATAAGAGAGTGATACGTAGATGATAAGAAATAATGACCCATAGATAAAATAATTGGACAACTATTAAAGATTGTACTAAAAAAACGGGACAAACATAAATGCTAAATGAAGCATAAATATTCAAGTCATTCTATGCCAAACAATTAATGATGGACGAACTTTAAAAAATATATTAATATGCAAACAGATTTACAAACAAACTGATATAATAAAAAACAATGGAAAAGTGAGAAACTTTAAAGAAAAACTGAAGAAATACAATGAAGAATTAAGAACATTGAATGAAGAAAAATTATCAACAGAGAAATAACATGGGAAAAAGAAGAACAGTAGAAGATACAAAAAGTTAATGATTTGGAGAATACAATGGAAGAATAAAAATACTACCGTGACAAAAGGCTAAATCTGCAAGATGAAAATATTAAACAGAACATAGAAAAGTTAATACGGGCGAAAACAGATAGAAAAGTATACATTAAAACAGCATAGAAGATCGATGCAAGTGAATAACGAACGCTAAAATGAAAAATAAAGAAGATCAAGAGAAAAGCTGTATAATATGGAAAGAGGGAAAAATACAACTGGATACCATAGTAGCAAAAGAAGAACAAGAAAAAGGACATACGACTAAGTTAGGCTACCTGACGCTCACGATAGGAGAGGATATAATGTAATGGTTGCATATAAGATGAATTTAAGTACTAAAAACGGATATAATAATTATTAACATGTATTTGGTAAAATAATGGAATAAAATTTGAATTCAGTTGAACAATGAAGAATAAGAAACAGAAGGGTTCTAAGATGATTTAAATGTTACCTGAAATTGAGTGGAAGATTGATTTATCAAATACTTATTTGAGAAATGTTATTCAATATAGCGGATGTTAATAAAAAAATGTTATAATAGATTATATAGAGTGTCGAACTGTAAAAAATATGCAACAACAATATCACTAGGGAGATATTAATAAATATGAACACAAAATAGATTTTGATAGAAAACATGTTATAACAATTTGTAAACGACTGATATTTTAAAATAAACCCTTTCATAATATGATTTATTAATCTATTTGGTGTATGAAGGATATAATTAATATAATATACTCGAGAAGAGAAATAAAGCAAAATTTAAAACAAGAATATTATATAATGACGATATGGAGAAGATGTGTATGGTAGGAGGAGCATAATTTGGAATACTACTACAGGATATTGCAGTAATTTCTGGAATAGGATGTTGAACTTAGTTTGTTGTTAATTAATCACATCATGTGAATTGGATAGCGTGAGCTGCTTGCTGGAAGTAGGATGCATCATGTTTCTGGAGTGGACATATTGAAAATTGGAAAGGGTTTTTCATCTAATAGTATTTTACGTCGCTGAGCTTCTTATTGAAATGCCGTCTTGTGACTTGTACTTATTAGAGTGAGGTTTTGTGACTTGCACCAGATCGAGGTTCACATTACTTGAGTTGTCAACGTCTTATTTGGAAGGAATACATTGTATTTACTGCTAGAGGATCTTATCCAGATTCGTGTTGCTGGGTTGTATGCTGATTGAAGATTTGGGAAGGGGACATTCTAGGCTAGAGGGTGTTTGCAGTTCCTGACAGTTGGTTGAGTCTATACTGGGGTTAGTCTGCAGCTTGAGGATTTTTGTAAGCAGTTGGTATGCATTTGGATAATTGAAAAGCAGAACAAGTTCTTTGGACGAAATATAGCTACAGGTATTTATTGAGAAAACTAAAATAACAGTAAAAGAGTGAAGTGAGTTAATTAAAAAGGGACTACTGACTATTTCATGTTTATTGAATGCCAGGCAGTGTAACAAAGATGTATTTGTGATTGATATTTTACTTGCATAATTTGAAGTGACACTGACGTTCATAGAAATTGTCACATAAATTTGGAGTAATTTTTGATTAAACAAATGATTTTTCAGGAGTACTAACAGTCTTGATATTGCGTGAACTGAGAGTAGTCATGTTCTGCTAAGCTAGAAATATTTAATAACTTAATATTAACGATTTATATTAAAGGGCATTTGGATTACTTGAATTCATCTTAAATGAGAATTTGTCCAAAACTAAATAGAATTCGTACAGTCAAACGTAACATCTAAAGAATACATATAGAACTTATATTGCAGTGTAGTCAATCAGTGCAATATATTACAAGATAATATGGATGATAAACACTCGAGACAGTGGAAAAAGTCCGTAAAACATATCACAATATGGATGACGTTAAACATCATGGAAAATCAAAAATGTAATTTAGAGATAAAAATGACGATGATTCAAGCTAATATCAGAACAATGATTATGGCAAATGAGAAAGATAATCAAAAATTAAGAAACGTACACTTTAAAACAGTATACAAGATAGATGCAGGTGAAGCAAAAAAAAAACTACAAGGAACAATAAAATTTGATTACACAGAAATACAAAACCAGAATAAGAAAAAGGACTTACGACTTACTATGCAGTGATTATCCAAGTGTGTGCATACTTTCACGTAAGTTTTTGCTCAATATTTTTATTTGTACTTATATTTGACGGTTTTATTTAAAATGAAAATTGGACATATAAACGTTCGTTCCAAGAGAAGGCGTGAGCGGCGGTGTTGCATTTTATTTAAAAACAAAGTATGCGTATGACATAATTTTTGAAGATATTGGGGTTCTCATGGAGCAGATCTGGTTCGTTTTAAAAACTAATAATTTTAAATTAACAATTGGTGTAATTTATAGAAACCAAAATACAAATTTTCAGTCCTTTTTAAACAGTTTTGAAGACTTGTTCTCTGAATGTCATTTTTTTGGCAGTGGTCTATTATGATATGTTTTTTTCGGACTTTTTCCACTGTCTAGGGTGTAAATCACACAACGTTTCGGGAGTTTTAATGTACTCCCGTCTTCAGGTGTTCCTGGTTAGTCCTGAGAAAGACTGATATTATACGTTTTTCTACGTAAATTTGTACCTCCCCCGGGGTTTGAACCCGGGACCGCTGATCGCTAGTCTGCCACTCTAACCACTAGGCCACCGCCCTGGTGTACCACATATTATGGTTTAATTACGTTTCGAGCTTTTTTTGATCATCATCGGAAAATTTTTAAGATACGGACCTGCATTTCTCATAATTTTGTAAAAGTAAGTTCATACAGTAAGTTAGACGTTTTTTAGATGCCGTTAAAATATTGAAATGCACATCATAATGTCATAATTCTGATACATTAATTTAATAGCCAACCAATAACTATTAACAATAAACAACAAATAAATGAACAAAAGACAGACAGAATGAATAACAAAACGAGCATCGAAACAATGTAATAGGTATTCAAAGTTTTGAAACTTTGAAACAGAAGAACATAGAAGATTAGTTCTTGAAGCCTTTCAAAGTGTAACGCCAGCATTGTTGAATAATGTTTTAGATTCTACAGTTACAAGATGTTATTTATTCTTAGAGAATGATGGCAACCTTTTTGAATACCTTCTGTAAATATTTTTTAAATTTGGTATGCCTACCTCTCGCAATAAGTTATATATAGGGAAGGTCATTAGAACAAAGCTCAATTGTGCTTACGCCGTTAAAGATATCAAAATCGACTCACTGCCATTGTATACAAGAAGTCAGAGTGCAGTTTGTGAAATTATTTTGCACTATACAGGGTGCACCATTTTTGCAGAACTGCAATCAATTTAATTTTTTTTAAAGCACTGTATATTTTTTTATATCTGGATTTTTCCTTTTTCAGGATTTATAAATAGGTTCAGTTATTTAAATTATGAAATTAGCGTCAGCCGTTCTGGAGTTATTTAATTTTACTGTAAAAACCTGCGCTTGCAGACACTCATTAAAAAATCACATCACACTTGATTTTAGAAAAATCAAATTGAGATTCTGTGTATGTTTAAACAACTTTTTCTACTCCTTTATTAGTAAATTGCTCATTAAGCACTGTTTACTTGATTAGTAAATTCGTTGTTACAAACAGTGTTACGTAATGACTAACACGTAATTTTTTTTATTACGTTACAGTTAGCTTCTGTTGTTTGTACGAAGCGGTGTAGGGATGTGACTGCAGCCTCCTAATTTTTAAGATGGTGTGACAGATGATTTGACAGTTAATAAAATATTTCTTTTTCGTTTAACGAAATGAGTGTGATCGTAGAAAAAGTATAGTACGCAACTCGAGCTATAGAGCAATTACACGCTCGTGGAATTACACACGCGCCGCTACGCGGCTTGTGCGTAACTTTTCCAACTCGCGTGTAATATGCTTCCTACAGCTCTCGTTGTGTAATATACTATTACTTTTTGGAATATCATTTGGCGGTGAGAACGTCTATCTGCATTGTAGGGTTGCCTACTTTATTAGCAAGTAAATTTTTCCAAATTTTTTAAGGACTTAAATTTACCTTTTTTAAATGGCACTCCCCGTATTTAATTACTTAATCGATTTTAACGTCTCGTTTTGCATTTTTCACATCGCACATGTTCTATGCTTATATACAGTGTGGTCCATTAAGTGTGCAACAAATGGGAATTTTTTTTATTAGTTGTACAATCGAAATTTAAATATTGCCAAAAGTTAGTGCATGTTCGATAACCATATCAGATGCCCTTAGAATGGCTTCAAGTCAAACAATATACAGGGCAGGACAAAAAATATGAAATTCGTTCAAGAACAAAGTTACCTTATTTAAAAAAATATAGCAAAATTTTATTGAGAAAAGTTGTTTAGAATTAAAAGTTATGCTCAAATACAAAGTCACGGCCTCCTATTCGAATTTTGATTCTTTTTTGGAAAATTTTGTATTACCCCCGTATGATACATATTTTTATTATTTTGATTTTATATGTATTTAAAGTAGCCACAACCACATCCCTTTTAAATAACTTTTGGCAACTTGAAGCGTATTTGTAAAATTTACTTGGATTTATATTTTTTTAGATAAGCGTCCACTTCATGTTTGTTGCAACGATATTTAACAAAACTTTAGAATTTCGCAAATATTCTTTTTGACAAGGCAAATGCGTTACTAATAATAATTTACATATGAAAAACTCTTAATAAAATCAGAATAATAAAAATATGTGTCATACAGGGATAATACAAAATTTTACAAAAAAAGAATCAAAATTCGAATAGGAGGCCGTGACTTTGTATTTGAGCATAACTTTTGATTCTAAACAACTTTTCTCAATAAAATTTTGCTATATTTTGTGAAATAAGGTAACTTTATTCTTGAACGAATTGCATATTTTTTGTCCTGCCCTGTATATTGTTTGACTTGAAGCCATTCTAAGGGCATCTGATATGGTTATCGAACAAGCACTAACTTTTAGCGGTATTTAAATTTCGGTTTTACAACTAATAAAAAAATGTCCCATTTGTTGCACACTTAATGGACCACACTGTATAGTACACAGTGTGTCCAAGATAAGGAGGGCCAGTATGGGGATCTCAATAACTGTAAGAGATACAAATTTGGTTAAATGGGAAGACAGTTGCGCAATTAAAGGACTAACAAAATGATGCTCAGAAATCCTTGATATGATTTTTCGTTTTTGAATTATCTCAAAAAAACCGAATTTTTGGATTTTCTATTTTATTTTTTTCTGACGTTAATATTAAAGTTAGGGCGAAACGGATTAAACTTCTTTATAGCAACTTTTAGTGGACTTAATGATTACGTTATCAAATTTTTTATCCGACGTGTCGTCTTTGAGAAACCATCATCAACTTCATTTTTTTAAACACGGTCCTGATTTTTTGATACCAAATTTGGTAAACCCTTTTTATTCCAAATTCAAAAATGTACCACATATTATGGTAACTCCCAAGTCTGTATGAATGGTTTGATCAATTTTGAAAATGTTTTGGACTTGAAAGACCGGCTAAGTAGGCAAATGGTTTTATATTACACTACGATAATGCCCCTTGCCCTACATCCTATCTGACAGTTTTTGTAACACAACTGCCTTTCAGTTGTAGAAAAATCATATTTAGATTAATTTTGGGTGTGTGCAAACTACTTCACACTTTAGTGTGCGAGATACTTGACGTATATGTCATCATAATCAAATAAGAAAATAACTGCAGTAAAAATAGTGACGCTTTGGACATTGACATTCCCGTGCAAAGCAAAGCTAGAATTTTCTCTAATATGGCAAGAAATAACTATGAAAACCATTTCTTCACATGTAAAAAAATAATGATCTCCTTCCTTACATGTCTGTCAAGGTAACAAAGAAAGGAACAAAAATTGAGTCAGTCGGTTGTAGAAAAAATATTGTTTAGTGTTGTTTGGCACGTTCAAATGAATTGTTTTGCATGACATTCTCATGCGCTGGAAAAAACACTGATTTCACGCACTTAGTACAAAATTAACTACCTATTTTTAACTTTTGATCCAAAATTTCAACATTCTCTTATGTACATTATCTTTGAGGCTGTTCAAAGCAGCTCATTAGACGAAGGAAATAACCCACATCAGCAGCTGGTCTATTCTAATACGGAAGACCCGTTCAGTGGAGCAGATTGCGCATTCAAGTATTACAGCCGAGTGAGGGCAAGCCAAGGAGAACTGGGACTTAGAAGAGGATTAAAAGATATTTAATTAATAAACATTTATTGTTTCGGCTATTCACCGTATGATTTGGTCACACCTTGTAACTAATAATACAACAATTAATATTTTAAGCAAAACACCACGATATTTCATCACCTTACTCAGAACAACGCTCAATTGGATCAATTAAATTACGAATGTTCACTGTCTTTCTGAAATTCTCTTACATATTTGGATTAGGGGTAGTACTGGAACAGCGGTTTTATTGTACTTACTGTATTTAAATAATTTCTAAAGAATTCAGCAGTATGACTGCAAAAGTCAAAACAAATTCTTGGACAAGCGACAACCCTGAAACTTCTAATCCTAAAGTTTTTTTCTGTTATGAGTCTTCATATGACTCACTAATCCACTTTTATGTGCTGCTTTATACTCGCAAATACCACACAAATATGGTCTTTGTCCTGTATGTGTTCTCATATGTCTAACTAAGTGATCCTTCTTTGTCGTTTTATACTTGCACTGAGAACATGAATAAGGTTTTTCTCCTGTATGTGCCGTCATATTATGTTGAACTAAATAGCCCTTTTGCGCTGCTTTATAATCACACATAGAACACGAATAAGGTCTTTGTCCTGTATGTATCCTCATATGTACAACTAAGTGACCTTTCTGTGTTGCTTTATACTCGCAAACAGAACATGTATAAGGTTTTTCTACTGTATGAGTTCTCATATGTGTAACTAAGCTATCCTTTGCTGATGCTGTATAACCACAAACAGAACACAAATATGGTTTTTGTCCTGTATGTGTCCTCATATGTTTCATTAAGTGACCCTTTTCTTTCGCTTTATAATCGCAAATAGAACAAGAATACGGTTTTTCTCCTGTATGAGTTCGCATGTGTATAATTAATCTATCTTTTGCTGATGCTCCATAACCACAAACAGAACACGAATAAGGTTTTTGTCCTGTATGTATCCTCATATGTCTAACTAAGTGATCCTTCTTTGTCCCTTTATACTTGCAAATAGAACATGAATAAGGTTTTTCTCCTGTATGTGTCGTCATATGTTGAACTAAATAACGTTTTTGTGCGGCTTTATACTCGCACATAGAACACGAATAAGGTCTTTGTCTTGTATGTGTCCTCATATATTTGACTAAAATGGAATCCATTCATATCGCTCTTCATATTTTCCAAGAAATTATTCTTACCTTCAGTTTTATATTCACAAACCTTCCGAACTAAAGTTTCTTCTGAGCAGCTTCCACTTGCTGCACACGAAACAAGCAATTCATCTTTTACATCAACTTCTTCCTGTTTAATAGTGAATTCATGGTAATCCGTGTTGTCAGTACTGACTTCAGCAATTTCTTGCTTTATATGTAAGTTTCCAACTACTTTATCGTCATCCAATTTCATTAGAGGTTCATGCAACCGGATAGATATTGCATTAACCAATCCATGTTCCACATCCATTATGATAGCAAAAATAAAGTCTGTTTATGTTTAAGTGCAATATCTGGAAACAAACAGAAAAGTAAAATTAGTTTGGTTATGTTTATTTACAACAAAGTAAACAAATTGAGCTCTAATATTTTCACTTATACAGGAAACTATATGAAATGACAATAACCAATTTTTTCATAGAATTGCCGAAGCCCTAATAAATGTTAAATACCTACACACACTACTACTACCTTTACTGAATGGAAATAATGTGAGAGATGTAAGAACCAGCACACCTATAATTATAATTCCCAGAATGTTCCAAAGTTATTATTAGTGCAAAAGTGTATATAAACAAAACTATCAACTGTTTGTCTAGAAACTGAACATTAATATTAAAATTTGCAGTTACAACTACATTTCCAATATTTATATGTATAAATAATTGCTGACCTAAATAAATTAGGATACATAGGCTAGTTGTCTATCAGGACTGCTGATTTATTGTTAAAAGTTAATTTCTAGCTAGAAAAGTATTTATAGATAGAAAAACTATCTAATTATTAAAAATATAAAGGTGAAGTTAAACAGAAAATAACAGACTAACTATTCAAAATTTATTTAAGAAATTACATATAAAATTCAACTCAGGAAATACTTACATTTAATATTCAAAATAGGTAAGGTTCTAAAATATAAATTAAAATTATCATCTTTGGAGTTATATGATGGGTTGTTGATGTTAACAGAAAGCAATTTATAAAAATCTGGTGTGATACACGCACACAATTTCCTTTTACAGTGATCTTATAATTAGCCAAAAATTTGATTATAATTTTTAAGCATTTGTCAAAAATTTTAAATAATTACAAATTCTACAAAAGCGGTACAAAATAGAGCGTTAGTTCATGAGACAAATTTTCTCTAAATTTTAAGCTGAATTCAAGATGTAATAATATACCGGGTGTTCTATTTATTATAGGGGTTACTAAAAAAATGGGAAATAACAAAAGAAACCCATTTTAGAGGTATTCAACTGGAAAATCGCCTATCTCACATCAATACACATTAAAAATGTAACAAAAATGTAAAGTTTGAAAAAAATCGTTGGAGCCGTTTTGAAAAAATCGAAAAAAACCGAAAATCACAAGAGATGTTCCGCTTATGCGATTTATTTACTTCAAAATTTTGCTGTCGCATCTAGATAGTACACAAAACTTATGAAGTTTCAAGGCCATACCGCTTTTCGTTTTTGAGATATTCTGTTCACAGACAAACACACAGACCAATGAACAAACACATGGTTTTTGGGTTCAGGGGACTCTAAAACGTAAAGATCTGTTGAAACTCAGTTTCGAATTTTTGGGGTGAATCCAATACTTCCATTATTGTAAAAGGAAGCAATATGTAAATAAAGAGGTGACAAATGTATATCAACGAGTGAAAAGAATAAGGAGAAACCACCAAACAGAGACAATTGTAAAAGGAAGTAAAAAGAATGAGAACACTCATCAGACCATCTCATCCGTGCTCATTCTCCACGACGTATGTGGTGCCACGATTTCCACAGCGTCATATAAAATTCCACCTTTCTTTCTTTTTGCTATCGTATCCACGTATAATGATTTTAAAGTTATGTTTAAGTTCTCCTTTGGGTTTGTCACACTTTTTGTTCTGTCTCAGTTTGTAGTTAGTCCTATACATTTTAAACTGGATCAAGTTCGCTTAATACCATGCTTAGATACAATAATTACAAGATCATCACTTATCGTCTCATTTAAAAGGTCTTCTAACACTATACTGATATTTTATATTTCTTTATCTTACTCTTCTCAGTGTTTCAGTTGAACTTATAGTTGCACATAGCATTATTATCAATAAGGTAATATACTCGTAAAGTGATACAGTACATTCTGTATCTTTTTTAGAGATGATGTTATAGCGTAAAATTAGAATTTAAAAACTTGTACCTAAACCATAGTGGTACGAAGTATCGAGTAAATTTATAGAATCCAGAACCAAGAAACTAAGTGGTAAAAGAAAACATACTTGAACACTAAGCGACCCTGACAAAGATAATGGGCATGAGTATGGTAGCACTAAATAAGAAAGAACAAATTAAACGCAAGGACAAAAGAAAACTAGAGAAAACAACATAAACAAGATATTTGTGGCGACGTGGAATGTCAGGGTTACGTACGAAATAGCAATTAACAAGTAAGTTATTAGTTATAACAGTATTAAGTGGACGTGTTAGCAATGGAGGAAACGAATCGATTGGAAAATGGTGCAGGTGCAGGTGAAGCAGAAGGATATATATTTTGTAATAGTGGAAGAAAAATATGTTGGCTACCATTAAAGGGAAAATATCAAAAGATAAGACTGATTAATTTACATGCTTCAATTGAGGAACAACCAATTGAGACAGTTTTGTGAAATGATATATATAGTATACAAGAAAATACCAAAATACTACATAAAAATTGTACTGGGAGACTGTAACACCAAAATACAAAGAAAAGTAGTATACCAATCGACAATATGAAAAATATGTAGAGAAAAAGTTAAAATCAGAAAAGAAAACTGGTAAAATAGAGGAAAAGCAAAAATAATAAAAAAAGGAAAAAATAATGCAGTGAGAATGCAGGATACCAAATAACAATACAAAAAATAAGTGCGGTGCGACACCGAATGTGACAAAGAGATAAGAGAAAAATATAAAGTTATAAAGAGAATATTACAAGAACGATAGGATATAAACAAACACAAAGGCCAAGTAGGAAAATGTAAGACAATGTGCAGAGAAAAGAAACGAAAATATTAAATGCGAGTGCTGGAAGAAATAGAAGAAAAATATGTAAATGAAGAGATTAGAAATTCTACAACTTTTGTTTCTTTATTTATTGCCAGTGATCCATCACTGAAGACCTGTCTGGCAATCTTTACTCTCAAATGATTCTTCTATGTAAGACTCCGGCATCTTTGATGATTGCCATCCGCCATGTCTCTTAAAAGAAGTAATATCTCCACCTAGATGATAAAATTAAATTACTTCCAGCAATATAAAGGTGTTAAACAGTGCCTGCGTTAACCAAAACCGTTGCTGAACTGCGGCGAAATGAATGCCCTGTGTAACTTTTTGGATTTTCCAGATTAAGAAAAGTTGCAATTTTGTGAGGAATTGCTCCAAAGGTGTTAATTCCTACGTTTTGACGGCTACACTTGCCCTTATGATAATGTAAGAAAAATATTAAAGGTGAGTTTGTGGGGCGTAATGCAACAGAACGTCGATATAGTTTGATAGGGTTAACACCAAAACCTTCATTAATTATGCTGAATCTTCTCTCTTTGTATGTTTTACTATCAGGAATAATAACGTTCAGTACATCACCACAATCCTGTATGTCACTGAATTTCATAGCGCACAATTAGTTATTTACGCAACCTACAAAATTCCATTCAGTTAACATTTAAAAATAATACAATTATTAATTTCTTACCTTCACAAATAAATATTCTTCATCTTCCGCTCGTTCTAAAAATGTTTTAATTTTCGATGTCTATGTTTTCCTTAGCCTTCAATGTCGACTTCAAAATCGAATACTCTGGCCATAAAGACGATGGCGCTAATTTTTGGGACTGTACGCATAATATGAATAAGTTTTTTTAGAGAAGCTGAACATTCTACTATTACATAATTACCCTCATATCAAGAAAGGCCGACACAACATCTTCAGTAACTTCCTTGATTCAATTTTTACCTTTTCACTCTACAAATGATGTATATACTTTCTCATAAACACTTTTGGATTTGGTGGGTAGTAAACTACCCCGTAATTCATTTCCTTTTCTTACTATTTCCTCTGGAACCACATTTGGAACGTTTTCACTCATTATATTAATAATTGTTTTTTTTCAAAATTTGTTGATTTTGTTGTCATAACTATCCACAGCAATCTTCACATTTTCTGTTCTGACTGACACATGCCAAATAATTTTTTAAATTTCACCGATTAAACATTATTACTGCCGGTCTTATAAAGGTCACTAATCTGACGTTAACTTTAATTCGCTGTTAAAATAAACAAGCGGGCATAAAAACGTCAGTGCTTATGGCATTTTATTCATTAGTAAACAAATTTTTATGCGCTTTTGTTTATTTTAACAGCGAATTAAAGTTAATGTCAGATTAATGGCTTTTATAAGACTGGCTGTTAGTGTTAGAAATAGTTATTAAGGTACCAAGGGCTTTATGAGTAAAATAAGAGCCCAAGATTGTTAGTGTATTAACCGAGGGCCTTTGGCCCGAGGTGTGTACAACAATCGCGGGCTCTTAGCTCATAATGCCCGTGTGCCCTCAAGGTTTTATGTCCTACCAATGTTCTTACCTAATTCATATTCATATTCAATTCATATAATTACTATGATATAGTATTTAAGATTGATCTAGTTAGCTGATCTAAGTGAGATTTGTGACATTAGCTGAGCTGTCATTAATTTTCATTGTGACAGTGGTGCATAATAAAGTTGTATCCATGGAAACAAATACTGTTAATTTTTCATAATAACCCTAGTGTTCTTACGAAGAAAATAATTGCCCTGGAGCTTTATTTTGTATCTAAGATACCTTAAATAGAGTCATTAATTCAATTAATGTACTGGTAGGACATAAAATGTTTTATGCCGTCAGGGGTGGTTTATTGTAGTGACGTCGCTAACATGTCATTGGTTTTTTCGGACTATTCAACCAGAAAGAGAGATCCGAAAAACAAATGACATGCTAGTGGCGCCACTGGTTTATTGAAATCTAGAACTCTTGTTCTGTTACTCTAGTTGAAAGCATTGTGAAAAGTGAACGGTATCACATATGTTGCGTGTTTAAATATTTTGAAGGAGTGTCGTGCGTATTTTAAAATTATAAAGCTTAAAATGGCTTCAACGTCAAAGGTTCTTCGTGAAAAAGTCTAAATATTTTTAATAGGAAATGACGCACATCAAATTATTGGCAGTAAGTTGCCCTCAAACAAACAAGTTTTACAGTACTTTTTTTAATATACTTATAGTTAAATTGAATTTACGTGAAAGTGTAAAATTAATTATTCAAGAAGTAGTTGTGTTTTGGTAAAAAGCACAGTTTCCAGCTAAGAAAAAATATCATTCTGAACAAAAGCTGGAATCATTATACTCTGAAT
Source organism: Agriotes lineatus (assembly GCA_940337035.1). Classification (NCBI taxonomy): domain Eukaryota; kingdom Metazoa; phylum Arthropoda; class Insecta; order Coleoptera; family Elateridae; genus Agriotes; species Agriotes lineatus. The sequence continues at coordinate 213,784 of CALNHX010001355.1, read as the reverse complement.
GGAGGAGTTGGCAAAAACGAGAAAATAAAGAACGTATTCAAAAAAGGAAGGAACAACAATTTGACGATCTGTTCGATATCGCACATGCGAACGCTCTAGAATTAGTAGATGTAGAAGAGTTTTTGCTTCTTCAAATGCAAAACGAGCGACCAGTTAGTATGCTTGGTGCTGATATCAGGTTACATCAACAAGAGAAGAGAACTGAGTAACGACTGGAAAGAGAAGATACAAGGAGAAAATAAACTTAGAAAGAGATGGAAAATGTAAGTAAGTAGGTATATGTAATTGTTTTACTTCAGGTTACAAATAATATTGCGGAAAGAATTATTAAACTGATCGAAGAATATAATAGCTTAATTACCAAACAAGAGAACCAAAAGGATTACTTGCTACAAGTTGTTAGCAATTATCGGCGTCAATATCCGGATTCCAGTAAAGCTTCTTTAACAAACAAAAATTAACTATTGTGATATGTATTTCATTATTTTACATAAAGGTAACTTGCTATATTTGTTTTATTTTTAAGTTTGTAAATATAATTCTTTAAATTTATGTAACTTCAGTAATTATGTAATATTGTTCGTTTTATATAATTTGTAAATAAATATATTTGCTTAATTCTATTATATTTTTGCCTTACACCTAAGGGTAGAAAGGCGATACATGAGGCAGTGTAATCAAATACAATAAAGAAATATTTAAAACGAATAAATTTGGGAGATTGCTATAATTAAATCTTGATGGGTGTTAAATTTTAAACATTATAAAAAAATTAATTGAGACAATGAGAGAGATTTTGATATTAATTGAATACTAATTTAATGGTTACAGAAAATTTTGATAAAGTTCAAGCCAAGGTTACAATTGACAAATGTATTTGTTAGAATGATAATAATGAATAGCATGTAATAATAGGATTTTTAAAATAAATAAGTGTGCAATAAGAATTGTATATAACATAAAGGAAAATTTTGTTTAAGTTAGTTATATAAACAACTCATAAAAAACAGACATGTGAATTAAAGCATTTTGTAAAATAAAACTAGAAAGTTATACCTAAATTTGTATTATTTTGGTAAATACAAATTTAAAAAGGGTCTTAAACAAATCTGCGTGGTGAGATAAAATGAAAATGTTAATTGGAACTTATGGAGGTACATAATCGGTCAAGAGATTATACAAGTACAGTCAATTGGAAATAAACACACAGAAGGTTATATTAACTGAATACATTTGGATTGGTTAGAGTATACAGATATTATTTGAGATTCTTACAAGTAACTACTTGATTTGGATAAGTTGTAAGTGTCGCTGTAGACATCGGAATAGCTATAAAAAAGAACAGGTTAGATTTGGAACGTCATAATAATGGAACTTACCAGAGGTTGAATGCTTTGATGGTGATGTTTGCAAAGAGGGAGGATTGGATTCTGTAAGCAGTGCGGGTGATATTCTGGATGGATGCAGTTAAAGGGGTTTACGTGCCATCCTGGGTGCCACTGTTTGAGGAGTGAGCAGTAAGTTTTGCAGTCTGACGATATTGGGATCCGTTGTTGGTTGGAGTTTGGCAGAAAAATCAAGAGAGAAAGTATTAAGGTTTGTGTAAAGAGTTTATGAAAGTCTTTTAAATAACAATTAGTACAAGAAGGTGTTAAAATAGACTTGATTTATTACTTACTTAGTAGAATTGATTAATATGTGTGTCAAGAGAATATACAATTGTCAATACCTGGCTTGATCAGTTTTGAAAATTGGTTTGACAGCAAATGCCATTAACTGTAATATAAAAATTCTATTAATAGAGATCTTGATTTGGCGAACCACCTGAGATAAGAGAACTTGATTTTAAAAAAGAAATTATTATTTAATTAGAAAGGGTATTGCATTAATATAGGGTTAGTTTAAAGTGATGCATTACATTTCATAACATATTTGGCTAGCCCAACGTGTAGCTTATATAGCCATTGTAAAAATATGTATATTATATTTTTAATTATTAATCTAAAACAGCAATTTCCAAGAATTTTTACCTTTTTCTAATATTTAACGCATAGTTTTTAAAATTCCGACAAGTTTACGAAGAAATTGAATATAACTAAATTTGTAGAAAATAAAATTTCCTTTTATTTATGTCATTATCAAAATACGACTTACTGTTCGCGAGATATTAATTGATAATAAGTGAATTAATTTAAAATCTGCAATTTGGAAACTTCCGGGGCTCGGTGGCACGTGTTAATATTATTCGATTGGGCTCAAATATTTTATAGGTTTGTTTTTCGGCATTAGAACGACTTTAGGGGGTGCGACCAAAACAATTCGATTTTTTTCCTTTAAGTATAACGTGGAACCACCCTAATGGTTATTAGTAAGAAACATTTACATTAAGTTGTATGAAACAAAAAGGAAAATTACAAAAACCTACACATAAGGGTTATATGATGGAGAAATTATTAGTCGAACATCTTCACACGTAGTCCTTAGATTACCCTCTTACCATCCTGAACTAAACCCGATTGGGAAAATGTGGGTGTCATTAAAGAACTGTGTTGCTGCAAATAACACATTCAAATTAGACGACGTCAAAACTTTAGCAGAGAATAAATTCAGGAATTATGCATGACCGTAGAAATGATTATTACAATAGACGACAGCGGTGAATCAGGTTCTAATCTATCATCTGAACAAGAAGATGACTGTGTTAAAGACAATTTAGGTTACTAACTGTTAGAATAATCTATATTGTATTATTTATCTATTTGTTTAGTTGGCTGTAATGTTTTGTATTGTATTTTATGTAGTTATAATTTCTTCAGATATAAAAATAATTTCAAAAACTAGAAAGTCATCAGATTTTTAAAATTATTGTAAGTTTTTATATTTTGTAAATCTAAATAAAATGTGTTTAATTTCAAACATCATAAAAGTGACAACTTATGTGACTTGATTCGCAACCTAAAAGATTTGATTATAATTATAATCATAGGTAAAGATACTATTTTAGCTGATTAGGCATATAAAGTTGCCACTGTTGCTACTTTATCTGCATAGTCATATAAAATAAAAAATCAAACATTTCAACAGAGTTTGGACGTGTTCTAAGCCTGGATAACGTGGGAAGGAAAACAACAAGTTTCGGTACGCAATAAAACATTTAAATTCAATTATCTTAGAAACGGTTGCTCGAAGCAACACCTATCAAGTATACCTCTTTTGGACAAAAAATGCCAGGAAATAAGAATTTTTTGTTAGGAATTTAATACACCGAGGTACAAAAAAGTTATAAAGCGTTAAATGTAAGCAAAATTCTGCTGGTGGCGTCCTCTGCAATGTACACCAAAACTGTGTCAGGGCTGGTTTTATCATCCCAAACAAAAACCATTAATACCAAATTTCGTGCAGATTCTGCTATTATTAAGATACAATTTTTAAAAAAAGTAAATCATAATAAGTGACACCCTGTATTTCGTAAACTATCAACTTTTGGACTAAGGTAAGTTGGGCTAGATCGTCATAATTTAGCCTCAGGAATATGTGCTTGCGTCTTGTACAGGAGTTTTAGCAACACCCTGTAGAGAGGTACTATTGAAACACTTAATAAAATAACATCACAGTTATTGTTTTAAACTAGAAAACAACTAAAAATTATATTTCTCTTCAGAAGTTTTAATATTAAAAGAAATAAATACGTTTATAAAAGCTTTGTGTTGAGGCTGGTAGCAGTTGAAGCACTGAAAGCAATTTTTATTGCAAATAACATATACAATTTTATTTTCAAATGAATACTTAAATTGCAATAAAAGTAACAAAATTAGAAAACAATAATTTTGTAAGAATGTAAGGAATCAAGATTGATGTAGAATCGTGATACATTGGAAATAATTTTTCCATGGTTACGATGTCACAACTAATAATTAAATTATATCTTTGAAATGTGTGATCTTGATATTTTATATGATTAGGTAGATAAAGTAGCAACAGTGGCAACTTTATTCGTCTAATCAGAAGTAATACTATAAGTACTTCGGTAATATTGGGTTATATGTCGATAACTTGTTGCACAATAATAAAAGAGTGTCCGTTTGACAGGTTAAATAGTCCGACCGCGTCAGCGGGTGGATTATTCTGTCAGTCTGACACAATTTGTTACTGTGCAGGAAGTTTGAGACGTATAACCTGTTCGAAGTACGCATTGTATTCGATTTGATTATATTGTGAGTAAATTTCAATATTAGGTACAAATAAATATTTTATTGGCAGCTCGATTTGTTTGTATTAACCTAGTTCAAAGTCATCTCCATGAAAACAACATCTAGTTGACAAAAGTTATGTATTGCGTTGCTTAGTAAAGTTACTATAGTATAATCGATTTTGTATAATCGAAATTGCACAAGATAACTTAACTAAATCTAGTCTTCTGATTGGTTGTGATCGTTGCTAAAAAAATTATCACTTATAATACCATGAGTAGTCAAAGTTATGTCGACTATTTTTGTGGTGGTGTCACGAATGTCCATTGCGCTTGGGTACGATTAGGACTCGTGCTAGCGCACTCGTCCTAATCGTACCCAAGCGCAATGGACATGAGTAGTGATACCACCGCAAAACTAATCTACTTAACTTTGACTAAGAATGGTATTCGAGGGACTATTTAATGAACCAAACTACCTTTTTCAAATTAGTTTTCAGTAAATCTAGCAACAAACTAAGCAATTTCTATAGTAACAGACCACTAATGTCGACCTTTTCTAATAAAAATCGCATTTGTTAAAAATAGTCACTTGAATACCTTCTAGGAAGATATATCCACTGATATTTTTTTGATTGGTCCAGAAAAGTCAGAATTCTGGATTTTCATTGGTCACTTTTTGACAGATGACAGGTGAATGGAATAGTCAGCTAAATTACTACCTTTACCTAAGGTTTTTGGCCTAAAGTCTACACATTACCCTTTTTCTGTGACGTTAGAAATAACAAAACATGGCGTGTAAAACGTATGTCTTATATTACATTGAAATTCAAAAAAATCATTTAGATCGCAGGTAGTAGACTTTAGAAAGAATTTGACATATACCTAACCTTTAATGTAAGGGATACTCTAAATAGCATATTATTCAAATCAAGACATTCTTGACCTATGTAATCCGACGTTTCTCTCTTTCGAAGAAGTCCCTAACGCTTAAAATGATAATTTAGGCTTGCTCGCTTGCTTATTATTGCGCATATTTTACTGTTATTTTGGTTAAATGTCACATTGACAGTATTATAAAACAAGCAATACTTAAAGCGGACCTGACCAAAAACTTCAGATTTTTTGTTTCGTCCAGTTTCTTATTGTTAAATAAAGAGAGAAAATTGTTACGTCACAGCAAAAGGGTAATGTGTAGACCTTAGTGGATCATACTATATTATTAAATAAATTTGAACTAATTGGTTTTCACAGCAATTTAATTGAATTTCTTCGTTCGTACCTTACAGATCGATCTCAATTTGTAACTTATGAATTGGAAAGCTCTATTGAATTTAATGTTAAATGTGGAGTACCTCAAGGTACTAACCTGGGGCCTCTATTTCTTCTTAGTTTTGTAAATGATATTTTATCTATTCCGAAGGATAATTCTCATACGTTAATGTTTGCAGATGATCTTAAGATCTATAAAGAGGTAGCGTCATTAAATGATTGCTTTCAATTACAAAATGTTTTAAATGAGGTATACAATTGGTGTCAGAAAAATAATTTACGTTTAAATATTCAAAAATGCATCAGTCTTACTTTTACTGGAAGGAAAACACCAATAGTACATCAGTATAAAATTAACGGTCAAGAAATTGGTAAAGTTGATCAAAAGCCTGACTTGGAAGTTGTAGGTATTTGATTGCAAACTAACATTTCATAAACATATTGAGTGAATGGTTCAAAAGGCATATCGAGTGTACGGTTTTCTTGTAAGAAATACTAAAGATTTTAAAACTGTTTCAGTGCTATGGCATTTATACTCTGCGTTTTTACTTCCTGTATTGGAGTATGCCTCGTTAGTGTGGAGTCCTTTTTACTCCAAATTCAATAACATGATTGAAATAATTCAAAAACGTTTTATGCTGTACATTCATTTTAGAGCAACCGGCGTATATCCTAAATTTGAACCATATATTAATCTTTTAAACTTATATAAAAAGCATTCACTTTATAAACGTCGACAAGTAGCTTCATTATTTCAAATATATAAAATACTTAATGGACTTGAAATCAATCCTACTATGTTGGCAAGAATTCCCCTCCGTGTTCCAGCTGTTAACAGACGTAGTAGTGAAGTCTTTTATTTACATACTCCTGTATCTAATGGTTTCATGAGTTCTCCTTTGTATAGAATGTGCTCTGTGGCAAACAGAATATCATCCCATATTGATATTTTTCATATGAAACGGAATATGATTAAATCGGTGGCATATAGAGAACTCTAAATTATTCATTATGTATATTATATGTCTATGTACGTTCGCAGTCCTCCCTAACATGAATGTACATTTATAATTGGTAGACTTCTCCTTTTAGTGGTTTAATTTTTCTATTTTCAATTCCCGTCATATTATGTTTTTGTATAATTAGGCATGTTTATTTTTGCATTACATTTCAGTGAGTTCATTAATGTGTCAATTGTAAATGGAATTACTGTTCTGTAATTGTCGCAATAAATTATTATTATTATTATTTACCTATAATTATAATTATAATCAAAGCTTTTACGTTATGAATCAAGTTACATAAGATGTCACTTTTATGATGTTTGAAATTAATAGTAATTTATTATACAAGACGATAAAGTTAAATTTTATCCACGAGTGAATCGTTTAACGTCGAGACAAAGTCGAGACGTTAATGATTCAAGAGTGGATAGAAATAACTTTATCGTCGTGTATAATACAATATTTTTTTCTATAGCAAGAACTTTAACAATTTCAAAAGAAAATAAAGACAGTCCATGACATTTCAAAATGTCAGTAGCTAGATTGGGTTGCTACGATAATGCGAAGCTGTCATATTTAATTTAAACAAAAGTTAGAAAATTAAATTACTTTATCTATCCTTGATGTTAAAGTGCTATACTTGAATTTTTGAGCCCGTGCGTGCACGTCATCAATCCGCCTTTTAGTAAGGTTTTCAGTACCAACATTTGAAAAATATAAAACTACTCTTTTTTTCAATAAAATAATGATTAATATTGCTTTTGCTAATAATATAGCTTCATATATTGCTATAGCCGTACATTTTTTGTTTTAATATTTCACAATTTCCATGAACAATAGCAAAAACTATAATACGTAGGGGTACTTTGTGTTTTCAAGTTCTGCTCAGGGAATTAACACGTACGCATGTCGCTTTTTAAAACGACTTATTTGTTATAGTGGTTTTGACAGGTGTTGACAGTGACATATAGTTTAGTTTGCATTTTAAAAATCCGTTGTTTTCATAACGAACATTGCGAACAAGTTATACTGTTGTTTTTCCGCTGCTACAAATTACTTACTTTGGGGAAGAGTTTAGTTGCTGGAAACGTATAGGGATCTTTAAGCTAAAATGTCGACCGCCTTACCCAGAAGGTCAAAAGAGCTTGTTGCCGCTTTGATAAGGTATTTTGAATGAGAAAGGGACAACGATGGTGCACTTATACCGCTAACTGCTGTGAGACAAGTAAGTAATTTACACCTGTAATATAATAATTTGTAATATAATGACCAACTTTCTAATGGTTTGGTGTTACAGAGAGTTGCCAATGCTTTAAATTTAAGCATACGAACAGTGTTCTATTTCGCAGATCTGCAAATCTGTATACTGTATACACCATGGTTCAAAATAGTAAGTTGATACACCTATCATCATAAAGGACAAAATAGCCGAAAAACGCCGCCTCAGGCAACGATGGCAACTTACCAGATCGGACCTCGACAAACGAGAGTATAATAGGGCCAGCAAACATCTAAAAAAACTCCTTAGTCAACATTAAAATCAAGGAATACAGGCCGATGCCTTTGCTGAATATCTCACCAAAGTGTTTACACCCTTCCCTTGTCAACTCCCGAATGAAGATGCCAAAGATCAACATAAATAAATCTCCAGGATATGACCTGATCGCTGGGACAATTATCAAACAATTACCAACTAAAGCTATACAAGCCCTTACACATCTGTATAATTCTATCCTCAGAATCCGGCACTTCCCAAGTCAATGGAAAACAACGCAAATAATCATGATTATGAAACCTGGTAAACCACCAACGGAAATTACATCATACAGGCCCATAAGCCTACTCCCATTCTGTCAAAGGTCCTTGAAAAATTGATTCTGAATAGATTAATGCCAATTTTAGACGACCAAGAACTAATCCCTAACCATCAATTTGGTTTCCGTAAACAACATGGTACCGTGGAGCAGGTGCACAGAATAACGGACAAGATATACAGAGACTTGGAAGGAAAAAGATACTGCTCTGCAGTGTTTTTGGATGTCAAACAAGCTTTCGACCGAGTTTGGCATCAAGGCTTATGCTACAAGCTCAAACAATACCTACTCTACCAGATGTTTGAACTTCTGAGCTCATACATAACAAACAAGCACTTTTTGATAAAATACAAATACGAAAATACAACATTACACCCTATCTCCTCTGACTTACCGTAGGGCAGCGCATTGGGTCCCATCTTATATTTAATATACACTGCTGACCTACCCACATCGCGTTTAACAACATCAGCGATCTACGCAGTCGACATGGCCATTCTAGCCTCTCACATCAATCCACAAGCCGCCTCAAAGTATCTCCAAGCTCATCTCAACAAAATCCAATGGTGGGCCAACAGATGGCGAATCAGAGTGAACGAAGCTAAGTTCCAACACGTAACCTTCACTATGAAAAAAGAAAATTGCCCTCCAATAACACTCAATGGACACCAACTACCACACTCAGAGGCCGTCAAATATCTGGGTCTACACATTGATAGGAGACTAACCTGGAGAACCCACATATTCACCAAGCGTAAGCAACTCGGCCTTCAACTCCAAAAGTTATACTGGCTCATCGGTAGAAAATCTAAACTATCATTGGAAAATAAACTCTTAATTTACAAAATAGTTCTTAAACCAATATGGATTTATGGAATCTCCCTGTGTGGTACTGCAGCTACTTCCAATTTGGCAATGCTTTATCGGTTCCAAAATAAAGGACTAAGAAGTAAGAATGATCGTTGACGCGCCATGGTAATAATGTGATTTTAAGTGATCTACAAATTCCCACAGTGAAAAGTGAAATTAAAAATTTTAATGCGAGATACAAAGACAGACTGGCCGTTCACCTCAACGACTTTGTGCAGCACCTTATGGAAGATAATAATAAACCCAAAAGACTTAAACGTTTTAAGCCATCTGATTTACCTACAAGATTTTAACTGTAACTGTAAATTACTTTTGACAAATAGTATATTCTTTTCATAACCCATACATTACATATTAAAATAATGTAAAGGGAGATTTCGTTGGAATTCTGCCCCACGTGTTACCTCTTAATCATCAGTGCTTACACCAAATCCTATAAAATACTTATTGCCAAATAATCTATGGCAGATTGTATAATTAATGGAGAAATAAAAAAACAGCAATGTTTTGCTTCTTAATATCTAAAAGCTTCTTTTAAATTAAATTCATTAATTACATGTAAATCCATGTTTAGCCTGAAGAAGTGTCTAGATATTAAAGATTGAAACGTTGCAAATATCTGTCCTATTCCAGTAATTGTTTAATACCATACTAATGTTGTATTTTTAACTCATTGTTTTTCTTAACTACTTGCGTTTATTGTTTTCCACTCTCTAAACTTGTGTCTGTATTAAGTTACATTTATGATCTGCTTTATTGGATTTGTGTTGTCTATAAAATTTAATTTTTTAGTTATTTTAAAATGATACTGAAATGATTTATTTGATTTAGTTGTTAAAATACTGCACAATTCCAATTATTATTCTTTGTAAAAATATGTAAATTATTTTACTATTATAGTCAATTTATTCGTTATTTCATGTGGTGCTCAATACAATGTTTTTACTAAAATAAATCGAGCAAAATTGTATTTTTAATTGATTTTAAGTTGGGTCCGAAAAATTACATAAATACCTGCAGAGTACCTGTTATAAGTAGCCTCAACAGATAAATAACATATACAGCGAGCAAGCAAAGTATCAGTTATAGGAAAATGCGCCTTATCCGTATACCTGAAGTGCGCCAATTCATTTCACACAAGCTACATCATTCAAGTTTTCAAAGTGCTGATTTTCTGAGGTAGTTTGGTCACTTAATTTTACATTAATTGTAATTATGTAACTTAATATGATGTTGTCTTTAGTTTTCCGGTTGTGGTTTTTTCTTTCATCTTCAAAATATTAATTTGATATAAGTATTCATTAAATTCTAACTGTTAAAGTTGTATTTTATCTACCTTTTACTTCACGTTAAAATGCAATTTGATCGTCTAGACGATAAAAAATTACATATTCACCTTGTTGGTAGCACTGCCAAGCTATGTGAAATCCGAAATTTGCAGGTTATATTTTGCATCAGTCTGTGTCAAACAACGTACTTTTAGTGACTGTATAAGGATCATATAAACATACTAGGAGATGATGTCATCAATATGTTATGACGTGCACGCACGGGCTCAAAAATTCAGGTTTACTTTATCTACCCTTGCTGTTAAAGTAAAACTTGACCTTTTGTTTTGAGTTGATAAAAGCACACTTTAACATGTGCTATAGAAAAAACATATTTTATTTAGATTTACAAAATATAGAAACTTAACAATAATTTTAAAAATCTGATGACTTTCTAGTTTTTGAAATTATTTTTATATCTGAAGAAATGATAACTACATAAAATACAATACAAAACATTACAGCCAACTAAACAATTAGATGGTAAAATAATACAATATAGATTATTGTAACAGTTAGTAACCTAAATTGTCTTTAACACAGTCATTTTCTTGTTCAGATGATAGATTAGAACCTGATTCATCGCTGTCGTCTACTGTAATAATTATTTCTTATGTCATGCATAATTCCTAAATTTATTCTCTGCTCAAGTTTTGACATCGTCTAATTTGAATGTGTTATTTGCAGCAACATAGTTCTTTACTGACACCCACATTTTCCCAATCGCGTTTAGTTCTGGATGGTAAGAGGGTAATCCAAGGACTACGTGTGAAGATGTTCGACTAATAATTTCTCCATCATATAACCTTTATGTGTAGGTTTATGTAATTTTCTTTTTTGTTTCATACAACTTAATATTAATGTTTCTTACTAATAACTGCTTTTGCATTTCTGCTTTTTCCAAACGAATATTGGATTCGGCTCAGTACAGAAATTGTGATACGATGTATTATTGATGACCAGAATGGATCTTTTTCAAGATTGGGCTATAATTTTTCTTTCAGCCACTTGACATAATTTTGATGGGTTATTTCATCGTGGTAACCGCCTTTCTCATAAGTCCTGATTTAAACATCAATACAAAATTTGGTACGAAACCCTTTTTACCTCTGACATGAAGAATAATCGACCGTTGCCCTTTACCGACAGGGGATTTTAAACAGCTGTTGGTGCCATCATCCCAAAATTTAGAACAGTATGGGAGCTATGCAAGTACGTTTCATCAGTGTAGGTACACACAAAGTCAACACGTTTTTCTGGAATTTCTCTCTTCTCTATTAGAACTTGCCTATTGCCTTGACATTTTCTCTATTGAAAACCCATTCTATGTACTAATCGCCTAAAGGAATGTAACTTGTCAGTGAAATTAACACCCCCCCCCCCCTTCTTCATATTGTACGGCTTCGAACACAGCTTTCACTGTAGGTCTCTTTTTATGGATTTGCGCAAAGTTATAGATCACGTTTCGGATTACTTCTTTTTCATATAGATCGACAGAGGAGCTGGGGCTAAGTTTAGTAATTCGTTTTCTTGGAGTAGTAAATTTTCTTCCACCGCTTGGCTCGGCTTCTTTAACAATTCGCTTAACTGTATTTAGGCCAACACCGGTTGCTTTAGCCACTCATTTTTGCAAAAGACTGAAAGAAATTGCAGGAGTCCTACTTGATTCTTCCTTCATATTATTTCAGGTCCTTGACTACGAATTACTTTCTTAATCCATAATGTAGGCAGTTCTATTAATAACTAAAATTTCCTTAAGAAATTAGTTTATAAGTCAGTATTTTATATTTACATGTAACTGTGAAAACAGCAATTGAAATGCACAAATTAGTCCTTGAAAATGGTTGATTTTTAAACTGCAGGCAGGAACCCCAAAGAACTGTTTTTAGAATGTACTATCGCATCGGGAAACGTGTTTAGACAAAGGCAGGCCACAGGCCTAAATATTTTCAATTACAAGTGCACAGATGTCAAGCTTGCTTTTTAAGTTGGTCGAAATTTATATTTGCATTATAACTTCAAAATATTATTTAATGACACTTGACACTTGTTTGTTTGTTTGTTTGTTAATGACACTTGACACTTGAATTAGTTCTAACTATAAACAGCCATCTCTGATCCTTAATGGTAATAGAAATCTAGCAAGCTTTGTAATATGTCATTTGGGTTGCCTGCTTAACTCTATTTGTTCGGTGCGCCAAGTATATATGTCTGTTCTTTGAGCTTATAACTTTTCGTTTTCTTCTTTACTTTATTTCTTCTTTTGTTTTCTTTTTTTTTCTTGTCTTAATATTAGTTTCATTTGGACCAAGTAATGGTTGCTACCAATTTCGGCTTTTCTTGTTATTTTTCATCCGTCGCATATTTCCAATATCGCTTTCGTACCAGAAAGTAGTCGATTATTGACTTTTCATTTTTACTTGATTCTTCTCTTGTTATCTTATGAATTTCCTTGTGTTTAAACTTATTAGGTAATTTTTCATAGAAATTTCTATAATTCTCTCTTCATCATTATTTTTTATTGTTTCTTTTTCTTTACCCATTTTTCTTTCAACGCCTTTGTTATTGTTACCTACTCGTCCATTTAAATCCCCTACGATTATAAGGTTTTAGTTTGCATCGTCTATTTCTTCTTGTAGTTTCTTGTGATAATTATATTTTTTATTCTTTGGTTGCATCTTCGTTTACTCGATATGTGTTAATTATTGTGCAATGGTTTTTCTTTTCTTAATATAATTCCAATTACTAGTATTCTTTTATTTACGTATCTTTCTTTTGTTATATTTTTCAATCAGTTGAGTAATACTATCAGTCCAACTCCTTTTGCCGCTCTTTCTGTCTCTTCTACACCGGACCAGAATAGCCAATAACCTTTGTGAATTTTTATAAAGCCTTTTCCTTCCTTTTTTGCTAAATTTCTATTCTCAACTATTTCCTTTTTCTTTCCCGTGAGACTTCTTACATTACACGTTCCCATTTTACAAGTTGCTGTTTTACTTTTGTTTACTATGGTTTCCCTATTTTCTTTGCATTGTGTTCCGTTTTTCTCTTTTTCCTTTTCTCCTTTCTTTTCTGTCTTGTTGTCATTCATCTCCTTTTTCGTATCCTTTTTCCTTGCCTGGTTCGTTGCCTTGTTACTCCGTATTACATATTTTCTCAGTTTTTTAATATATATTGTACTTTGTTTTTGTCATTTCTCTTGATTTTCCTGTTTTCTTATCCCATTTCCACTTTTTTCCATTAACATATAGTTTTTCTTTTCATATTTTTGTGTAATTTTCTCTGTTTTTCTCCTCTTCTGCTTTTTACTAGATTTTCTTTTGTATGTCTCTTTTCTTCTTGGTTAAATCTTCGTTTATATAAACGTATATATATATATATATATATATATAAATATATATTTCAAAATATTATTTTTTTCTGATGTGTTGCCATTTTCAGTAAAAATTTTTGATATGCAATCTTTCTTGTATATTTAATTTTTGGGGAAATTCTTAACTCTTCTTTAATGAATTTACCTATTTCTTCTTTCATTGTATTAATTATCTATGAAAAATATTTTTTCTAAAAAGCACTTTGCAACAAAAACGTGGAAAACATGCAAAAATATAACTTTCCGGTAAATAATATAATATCTATTATTTTTTCCAATTATAAAGATTGGTGTTGTATCTTTCACGGCACTTGTAAAAGTTAAACTCCAATCTGCTCGGGTTGGGTGAACATCTAGATAGCGGGCGTAGTGTTCTAGCTAAGACAGGCTCCGCCGAATTTAAAAATGCGCATACCGTCAGCGGCTCGGTGCGCCCAGCACCCCGACACTGTGTAAACGGGTATAAGGGGTTACAGATTATGTATGCATGTTAAATAAATCAAAAATGTGCAAAAATATAACTTTTCGGTAAATAATAAAAAAATCTAAACGAATAATTACCATTTTCTATTTTTTTTCGAATTATAAAGATTTTAAGTTTTCACCTAAAAAAATGGATTTTGAAATTAAGCTTGGTATACAAAATTTTGAAAAATATTCAAAAAATTGAAACATTTTTCCGGAAGCTAAAGAAGAAAGATGTTTTCACTGAGATTGTTCAGTTAGATAAAACTAACACACAATGAAAAAACCTCAATAAAATTATATTTAATTTCCGAAAAATGGCACTTTTTGGATTTTGACAATTTCGAGAAACGCCATTTACTAAGTAAAAGCAACTCAGTATATTTGAGAGGGGCTAAATAGGTTTTCTGACAAGCACACATTATTTTCGTAAAAAGTTAAAAAAAAATCATTGGATGACGACGTTTTGGCGGCCACTGTACATAAAGAACAAGTAAAAAAAATATCGTCTATATGTTTATAACAATCAACGCAGACGGCGAAAAATATAATAGCCATAATAACCAGGTATCAAAGTGGCTCCAAGGTGGGAGAGTAGAATTGATGCATTTTTACCTTTTGCGATTTCAACTACCTGAAATTCACGACGCATTACTAGATATTGTAGAAGATTCAAATAAAGATTCTACTACGCGCCGTCAAGCCAAGTGTTTAGCAGCCAAAATTCAATCTTTTAAATTTATTTGCTGTATTGCAGTTTGGCATGAAATTTTGTCAAAAATTAATGTTGTAAGTAAAATGATCCAACAGCCAACGTAAAATCTTGGAATATGTTTGGACTTAATAAATAATCTCATCACATTTTTTCAAACAAAACGTAGCGATGAAGGTTTTTTCGACTGTATATATACTGCAAAACAAATAGCTGAAGAGATGGAGGTAGAACCAAAATTTCTCTATAATTTCACTCTGCGACGAAGAAAAAAGAAAACCCAATTTCAGTAAGAACATTCAGATGAAAGTGTGCATACTCCCGAATTAAATTATTATTAATTTTTATTTGATTGTAATAGACACGGCCTTAAGTTCCTTAAATAATAGATTTGACCTAATAAAAGAACACAGTATGTTTAATTTTCTTTATAATCTGCATGGTTTAAAAGAAGTTGAAGATGAAGCCATTTTAAATAACTGCAAAGACCTACAACTAAAACTGTCTGACAGTAGTAGAAATGAAACGCACATTGATGCCCTAGAACTTTACCAAGAAATAAATGTTTTGAAGTATATGCTAAGATCTAGTATGACTGCTTTTAACGTACTGGAATGCATTTTAGAAAACAGTTTATGCACTACGTTTCCTAACACTGTGATTGCTCTAAGAATTTTACTAACTTTGCCTGTATCAGTAGCATCAGGCGAACGATCAATTTTAAACTCAAAATTATAAAAAATTATTTGAGAACCACCATGACCCAAACCAGGCTGTTCAATATGGCTACAATTTCAATAGAACATGAACATGTCGAGCAACTACAACTTCATGAATTTATAAAAATGTTTTCGGAAATAAAAACCAGGCGCGTTGAGTTCGTGTAAATACTTAGATTTATTCTAATCATATGTTTGTGCCTATATTTACTGTTATTTTGTTAAAAGTTCAGCCATTTTATTTATGTATTAAACTTCTTAAGGTTTGTTATAAACTTTTTTTTTCTTTTGTATTTTATTTTATATTTTTGTTCTGTACCTTAACATAGGAAATTTCTTTGTGAGTTTGAAGTTTTTTTTTACTTTTGAAAGTACTACTAGAGTTAGGGGCAACAAAAAATATCCGCACACAGGCAACCAAAATATGCAGCGCGGCCCTGATGCGGCCCTAACGAGACTAACGCGAACCTTATCGCCATTATGCGCACTCTCGTGGAATTCAAATGAAGTTAAAAATCGCGGTAAATATCTTGAATTAGGATATGTTTATAGGTAATAATATTTAAATTATTTTGAATCTAAATATAGAAATAGAAATTATTGGTATGTGCTTTGATATTTTATAGCTAGAATATGTTAATATGTTCGAATTTACAACAGACTAGTATCTGAGATGTGAAACTCATTTTTTTTATGTAAAAATCTCGCCTGCTTCTAAATTTTCTTATTTTCGGATTTATTTGTTTTTCTATGTTAAATTTTTCCTTGCAATATTCTAAAATAAAAAGGTAGGTCTCAACATCATACAAGAACTTTTAGGGATCTAATAAATATTTAAATTATTTAAAATTTGTTTTATAGGTATATAATTTAAGAATAATATCTTCAAGACATACATTCAGGAGTTTAGACAGTAAATATTACATAAATTTTCAAAAATTTATTATAGATAAAAATTTCAATACAGAAATTGTGTTATAGTTATAAAATATAAATACCGCCGTATCTAAAATATCCCCATATTTTTCGTATATGAATGATCACTCTCTCCTTTTTTTCCACTCGGATAAAACTGCTTGAATTTCTGAAGATGGTGGCTTTTGAATATCTGTTAGATGAGAAACTCGTTTTTGCTTTGTACTTACGAATGTGGGCTGTTTTTCGATTTTTTTATTTGCCGGTTAATTTGATTTATATATTAGTGTTACATTTTCTCCTTTTGCAACAACATTTATCGTCCTGTCTATTAATTTTCCAGTCTCAATTTTACATTCAAGAGATAATTTTTTTGTTTTAAGCATTTCCGATAGAATGTCTAGTTTTGCTATCAAGTCTCCATTATCTTCCTGAAATTGCTCTTGGATACAACTTTGCGTTATCAGCTCGGATATTACCTCACCCTATGTAGTTAATTGAGATTCATGATCCTGTTTTAAGGTTGTTGAGGGCTCTAAAGATGAATACTTAACCATAGCATGTATATGTTTACATATGTTAAATCTGATAAAAAAATCAGGGCAAATACAAGAAAATTCATGTATACAAATTTGACAGTAATTACAAAGAGAAAACGAGTTTCTCATCTAACAGCTATACAAAATCCATCATCATCAGAAATTCAAACAATTTTATCCGAGTGGAAAAAAAGAGAGTGATCATTCATATACGAAAAATATAGGGATATTTTAGATACGGCAGTATTTATATTTTATAACTACTTTACAATTTTTGTATTGAAATTTGTATCTACAATAAATTTTTGAAAGTGTATGTAATATTTACTGTCTAAACTCCTGAATGTATGTCTTGAAGATATTGTTTTTAAATTATATAGGTACCTTTAAAACAAATTTTAAATAATTTAAATATTTATTAGATCCCTAAAAGTACTTGTATGATGTTGAGACCTACAAAAAATAGCTAACATTGCCTATCACACAGCCCGCGATTTTGTAATTTTATAATATTGCAAGGGAAAATTTAACATAGAAAAACAAATAAATCCAAAAATAAGAAAATTTAGAAGCAGGCGAGATTTTTACATACAAAAAAAGGAGTTTCACATCTCAGATTCTAGTCTGTTATAAATTTGAACATATTAACATATTCTAGCTATAAAATATCAAAGCAGATACCAATAATTTCTATTTCTATATTTAGACTCAAAATAATTTAAATATTATTAGATTATTATCTATAAACATATCCTAATTCAAGGTATTTACCGCGATTTTTAACTTCATTGGAATTCCGCGAGAGTGCGCATAATCGCGATAAGGTTCGCGTTAGTCTCGTTAGGGGCGCATAGTCGCGGTCAATGCTCCACGCACCGACATGTGTTGTTGGTACTTATTAAATATTTGTGAAAGTTGAACTGCGGAATAGTTACCATTAACGAATCGTTAGTGTGTTGGTACAGGCATTTGATTAAATAACTTAAGAATGTATATCCGAAATATAACCTAAAATGTGCAAACCTTCCGAATGATTCGTCTGTTATAAACTTATTAATCGGGTGCATTACACGCATCTGGCAGATTTAATACAACTCTCAAAGCCTCTAGGTATAGATACTAACCGCTTGTATTTTTGACCATATTTGGTATGTATAACTTAGTTCACCTAAAATAATTGTGCAGGCGAAAAACGTATCTGCAGTGGAGAACTAATGAAGTCTATGTACAGTGAGCATCAGCTCTGTTTCTGCATGTGGGTCTTGCGCGTAACTAGTTTTGAATAGGTAGTCTCTTTGTCTTTTTTTTGTGCATTTCACATGCACTGTTATTTTGGGTGGGCAGTATGTATCGTATGTAACGCATTTGTAATTAGAATATTCTCTTCTTTCAGAACCACAGCAAAATTCCAAAGCGTAGTAGCTGACACAACGACGGGATGTCTCGTCTATTTCTGTAGATTTATGCCACAGACTTCAAGTAAGCATATAAATAATTTGCACTTGAACATGGGAGAAGATTGTTAGCAGTCATAATACATTTTACCCACTCAAAAAGCAGTATATCAGAAATGCCTACCAACTTTTACTTTAATGTTGTATTTTCCAATGTTGCTTATCAACCAACTAATCGTAATTCTTAAAATAACTGGTTATTAAAACTGTTACCCTACATATTCAAACAACAAATAGCATGAAACATTTTATCTTAGTTTCTATGGAGATAATCCATTTAGGTTGATTATTTTGCGCTTTTAATTCCTTGAGGAACTAGTATGTAGGGCAATTGTCTTAACGAATATCGAACATGTCCTCTATATTCCAGAAAATTTTTTCTCGCTAATCATTCTTGCTTTTTACAAAAAGATTTGTGAACTTGAAAAAATTATTGGTAATCCGGGGCAAGTTGAGCATTGTACCGCCAGCGCATAAAGCACCAGCCTCTACACCGCAAGGTAAAATGAGGTTACAGATTATACAATATACAATACAATATCTTTTGAACGCGTTTTATTTTGAAGGTATTTTATGTCTGTTATAAAATAAAATAGAATATGGCATAAAACAAGTTCCAATGATATAGTGCGGTAGTTTTGATTACTTGACAATTGTTTTTTATGTAGTTATGCCGTATACTGTTATTTATTTTATCTTCATCGGTGTTATAGACTACTTACGAAATTAATTTTAGTAGCGTTAAGAAATTTATTGCTGCACTCAGCAAAACAACAAAACAAAGAATACATAGAACCAGGAATTTATTAATAAAGATAAAATGTTAAACAATACACATTTGCTTATGGCATTAACAAAACTCGTTTGATTGTCACGGAACTCAGCTCACTCCCTTATTCTGGCAATCAAACTTCTTTTGTTAAGATGCTCATAATCAAACTTCTATTGTTAATATATATTACCGTGTGAGTTGTGTATTCAATATTGCATTTGTTGGGGACCTATTTTACCAGCATTATCTAGATATAAAATTGTTCAAATAAGTTGTCTTCTAAAGGGCCAAATTAAAAAGTTACCACCCTGTGAAGTTGAATTAAAGAATTTTTTTTTGAACATCCTAAAACCCATTGGAGATTTTTTGAAATTTTTACAAAGTAAATTAGGCTTTACTCACGTCATACTTTGCTAGTAGTAAGAAAGTTTTAATATGATCAGTGGCATAGTTAGGGAGATGAAAAAATATGAAAACCCCGTTTGTTAAACACCCTGTATCGTATTATGTTAGTTAGTTAAAGTTAGTTCTCAACGTAAAAAGGTTCTGTCATTTTTTGCCCAACATAGTCGTTTTGCAGATTTTCCTTAACAATGTGGCACATTGTACAATTAGCAATACCACGCTGAAAAGCATTTTTGAGTGTATCTTAAAAACAACCATGCTGAGCTAACAATGTCTAGAGAACTATTTTACAAAAAATAAATGTTGCTTTTATTGTGCGACAGATATTAAATAAGATAAAATTGTTTAATTTAACATTGCAGGACCATAACTTCTTAATTCCAACCTTTAGAAAAAACATTTACGTGATAAATCTTCAATATTTTTTATGTAGTTTATGTATATAAAATATATTCCCAACTACTATCTTGTTTTCCAAAATTTAGAAGCTCTTTTTACTTCCTTTTACGATAAAGGAAGTATTGGATTCACCCCAAAAATTCTAAATTGAGTTTACAACAAATCTTTACGTTTTCGAGTCCCTTGAACCCAAAAAACATGTTTTTGTTCATTGGTCTGTCTGTCTGTGTGTTTGTCTGTGAACAGAATATCTGAAAAACGAAAACAGCTATGGTGTTGAAATTTTATATATAAGTTTTTTTGTACTATGTAGATGCGACAGCAAGTTTTTGTAAAAATCACATAACTGGACGTAGATGTTTACTCTTGTGATTTTTCAGTATTTTTAGATTTTTTCAAAAACATCTCGACAATTTTTTTCAAACTTTACATTTTTATTACATTTTTAATGTTTATTGATGTGATATAGGTGATGTTCCAGTTGAATGCTTCTAAAATTTTTTGTTTGTTTTATTAACTCCTATTTTAAATAGAACACCCGGTATATTATTAAATTTTTGAATTCAGCTTAAAATTATAGAGAAAATTTGTCTCTTGAACTAACGTTCTATTTTGTACCGTTTTTGTAGAATTTGTAATTTTTGAAAATTTTTGACATATGCTTATGACTATACTTCCAAAATAATGTATATTTTATTAGACTGTACAATAATTTAATTGTTAAAATGTGAAAAATAGCAGTGGTGCCAACATACTGTCAATTTGACAGTGCGGATGTCAAGTAAATGGATAATAATTACAGCTTAAAAATTGGAGTGATGTAAGACGTAGCTAGTTAACATAAATTTCATATAAAAAAATGTATTTTAGAAATTACAAACATTGTCATTTATTGGAATCTATTTCTAAGTTACACTCGAATTTACATCTTTATTTGCTGTATAATCGTGATAATTTCTTTTTGTTTCTAGAAACTTTTAGGTATCTTATAATATGATAAACGCGCTGTGAGTTCAAGTTCAAGTACTTGTATGATATCACGGCCTCAGCGGCCTTATCTTTAATACCAATAATCGAACAGTTAATTAATCTGGTTTTAGTGAAAGGAACCAATAACAGGTAATTTCTTCTCCAAATTACCACAATGTTACCAGCAAGCAATGGACCTGGCTATAATTATGTATTTAGCCAGCCACTAACTCAAAATACACAGGGTCAACCCCAACTAAGCGTCCAAATGCTACAAGTACCAAATCCTTACAAAATCAAACTTACATAACTAGCCAGCATTCTACAATACATAAACGTTGCAATCAATTAATAACAATTCCTTGCACAACAGCCTACAGGAGCCTACTTAAACTGCAATGCCTAACAATTTGTTAGAATGTCCTCAACTAGTGACAAAGAAATCGAAACTATTTCAACATCAAAAGAAAACCTTTGGCAAGTCGTTAGGGCCACAAAACGCAAAAAAAAATAAGAATGAACACACAAGAAAATGGTGAATCCAGTGTAACGCCACTATCCAAATAATACAGGGTATTAACAAATACATTAAAAAACCATTCGCAAGAAAATAATATTAACAGCAACACAGCAGAACCAAAAACCCAAACCTCCCCCTATATTCATTTATGGCGAAGACAAAACTTGCTGCAGTAGTAGAAGAAGAGCTATATGTCACCAAAAGTTTGATGAACAATACTGTAAAAATATCAGCTAATACCCCAGACACGTTCAGAAAACTAGCATGGTTTATGAGAGAAAATCAAATAATTCATCACACATACCAACCAAAGGAGGAACAGGCGTTCAGGGTTGTTATTAAAAACCTTCATCACGCAACACCTATAGAAGAAATAAAGACGGAACTCACCGCTCAAGGACACCAAGTCAATAATATAATCAATGCAAGACATAAAACCACAAAAGAGCCAATGAATCTAATCTTTGTAGATCTGAATCAATCTGAGAACAACAAAGATATCTACAAAATACAACATATACAATACAATTGCATTTTAAGAGAACCATCAAGAACCATTAACAACATAGTACAGTGCACGAGATGCCAGATGTATGGCCATACTAAGTCATACTGCTCCCGACCATTCGTGTGCGTCAAATGTGGCGACAAACACAGTACATCAAGCTGTAAGAAAAGTTAAGGACACGCCTGTTACCTGCGCCTTATGTGGAGGAAAACACCCAGCCAACTATCGAGGTTGTGAATACTACCACAACTTACTCAAACATAGAAACCCTAACTACAGACCTCAAACCTATCAAGCCCCACCAATATACTCACTAAACCAGTCTTCAAACATCTGTAGGCTAGCTAGCTACGCTAATATTGCTAGAAATACAGAACTCCAAACTGCAAATTCCGCTGATCAGTCACTAAATCTCTCCCTCACAAAATTCCTAGATGAATTTAATTCCATGTTTTTCCAATTAATCCATCAAAACAGCATGATTTTAAACATGTTGACAATGATACTTACAGCCAGTCTTATAAAGGTCACTAATCTGACGTTAACTTTAATTCGCTGTTAAAATAAACAAAAGCGCATCAAAATTTGTTTACTAATGAATAAAATGTCATAAGCACTGACGTTTTGATGCGCAGTTGTTTATTTTAACAGCGAATTAAAGTTAACATCAGCTTAGTGGCCTTTATAAGACCGGCAGTAATTAGCAAACAAAACAATGGTCAACGGTCTCTCAAACCATAGAGAAGAAATAATCCTTTTCCTAAAACCAAACTTCATAGATATAATGCTAATAAGCGAAACACTTTTCACAGAAAAGTCCTTCAAAATTTCAAACTACATAACTTACTATACCAACCACCCCGATAAAACTGGTCACGCAGGAACAGCTATACTAATGAAACAATGTATCAAAACATTATGCTCTACCTAAATATGAGAACGAAATGCTCCAGGCCACAACCATTAAAGTTCTTACTCTACCGTACGAATTAACCGTCTCGGCGATCTACTGTCGCCCCAAATACAACATTAAACAGGTAGACTTTGAAAACTGTAAACACACCACCTGGGGATCTCGCTTAATTACAATTAAGGGAAGAGAGCTACACAAGGTACTGACTACTTTGTAAGGACATTTTTAGATTGCATGAACGTACGGCTAATTAGTGTTATTACCTAAATTACGACCCCACTTGTGTATTTTCGAATTATTCTACCTGAATTTAAGCATCTCGAGCTATTCGCTTGCAGCTAACGGTTATAAACGCCCTCATTTTGTGTATCTCTGTTTCGATTTGTTGGCGCGCTAAGAATAT
Source organism: Agriotes lineatus (assembly GCA_940337035.1). Classification (NCBI taxonomy): domain Eukaryota; kingdom Metazoa; phylum Arthropoda; class Insecta; order Coleoptera; family Elateridae; genus Agriotes; species Agriotes lineatus. The sequence goes on along the minus strand of CALNHX010001355.1, from coordinate 190,241 downwards.
CCGCTGGTTAAAATATCGACCCGTTTTCAACTTGCATTCCTGCATGTTTTTGGCGTGAATTTAAGAGACGGATGCCATGTGTTTGAGAGAGCGAGTTTTTGCTCCCACCACTTTATCGATCGCGCTGTCTTCGCGCATTGTTCGAGACAGAATCGACTCGGCGTCTGAAGCAACAGTTGGTTTTTGAATTGCCGCCCCCGCGACGCTTTCCCTTCGGGGTTGCGTTCGCGAGGGTTTTTGACGTTTGATTATTGCTGTTTAGTTATGATTTAGACTCCCGTAGCTGCAACGCAAGTTTTTGAACGTTATTGTAAGCCTTTTGAGTTTTCGTTTATCATGGGGACAGCACTCCCTATATTACGCCGTTTGGACGGATTCTTTTTGAGAACTCATTAGCAACTTGTCATGTTCCGCGAGGCCGTCGCTCGTAGAGAGAATTATCCCCTAGTTCTGCCGCATCTTCACGTTGAGTTGGTGCAGTCATCCCCCTCTTTGGTGTCTTCTGCAGTGTCTGGGAATAGCAGCTGATTTCAGTAGCATGGAACATCAATTTGCCGCACAGTCAAGCTCTTTAAAGGTGCCATTTGTATTATTATTAACGTTTATAGTGCAACTTAAGTGTACAGAGTGATTCGACGAAGTATGGGACAGTTGACGTAACGCTGCGGTCGTTGTAACTTTTATTGCGTGCATTTTTACATTTGTCAAACCATTATAGTTGGTTACCTGTCTTTAAAATTCATTTACCGTCAGTTTACATGAACCTGTTTAACGTTATGTAATAGCATTTGTAATGTGTCGCAACCGCAACGTGTGTAGTTGAATATTGCCTTTTATTACTGCTATTTGATTAAGTATTTCGATAGTTTGATGTTCATATCGTTTATCAGTAATTTCAATAGTTGATGACAAGTTCACCGAATATTGTAATAGATGAAGACGTTACTCAATTTACCTAACTACCGTTTTATAACGGCATTTCATATTTTTATGTGCATTTATATATTCAAATATTTTGCTAATACATTTCATGTTTATTTAATTGTGGTTTTCTTTGTTATTGTGCTTGCGATTTTTGTGTATTGTATCTTACAGTTGTAAGTGGAGTTTAGCCAGCTGATCAAGTAAGTTTTTGATAGGTAGGTTCGTTGGTGCTGTACCGGCTCGCTGACCAGAATACTGTCAAGCGTATAGTTGAAAGGTGATTTCATTTATGCTTCCACTTTTCTTCAGTGGGTTCACCTGAGCATGCTATTTTCCGCTAGTATGGAATTGTGGTGGGGCCTTATTATTTTAGATCTCTGCTTACCGTTTATTAGGCCGTTGCCGTTGCGTTATCTCGTGTTGAACCCCCCTCTCCCTCCGCTGAAGTTAGTCGGCAAACCCTTTTGTAGCGGGCGTGGGGCAACGGTCCTAGGAGTTACATTCCCGATTGTGAGTTAGCTTACGCGCTAATCGTCGAGCATTGTTTCGGTTTATCGTAAATACCGTGTTGTACCGTTACAAACTAGAGAGTTGTAATTATTGTTTTAGCCTGTTATCAACTGGCAGTCCATTGGTGTGCCAGGTTTGGTATGTCGTAATTGTCGGTTTAACCCGTTACAACTTGTCAACTGGAACCCTGAATTATTGGCCTACGGACCCCACTAAAACACCTGACTTTCTTGACTTCTTTATCGTCAAAGGAATTTCGGCAAACTATACAGACATCATCGCAAGCTACGACCTTTCATCAGACCACACGCCGATCAGTGCAAGCGTCATACATAAAGAACCTTTCAAAAAACTCCACAACTCTAAAAAACATATTGGGAACACTATCGATGCATCCTACAGGGATGGATTTGAAAGCCAGATTAAAGAACCCAAAAGAAGTAGACGACGCAGTCATTCAACTAAACACAATGCTTAAAACAGCAGCGCAACAAGCAGCTCTCCCTATCGTTCACAGGAAAACTATCAACATCTCTCTAGAGGTCAAACAACTAGTTGCTCAAAAACGGAGAGCTAGAGCTCAGTGGCAAAGAACTCACAATTCGTCAGGCAAAACAAGTTTCAACAAGCTAACCAATCAGCTAAAAGCAAAACTCATGAATATAAGGGAAGTCTCATACAAAAGTTAAGTGTTAAATTTAAATAGATGTGATAATTCGATCTGTAAACCTATCCAATCCTCATTAAAATTCCAATCTGCATCACTACCTATACGCAATCTACCTCCAGCTCTTGGATGGGCCAAAAGTGACAAAGACCCACTGTCAGAAACCCTTCCATTACCCGTAATACCTTCCACGATCACACCGTCAGTTACTCCCACGACCATCAAATCTGAGATTCAGAGACTAAACCTCAAGAAATCACCAGGAATGGACCAAATCACACCCAAAATTCTGCGTGAACTACCAAAAAAGGGAATCGTACTATTGACTTACATATTTAATGCGATACTGAGACTCCAGTACTGGCCAAAAGAATTCAAAAAAGCCGAAATAATACTTATCCTCAAGCCCGGCAAAGATCCTGCTTATGCGACATCATATCGTCCTATAAGCCCGCTGTCGGTGATTTCCAAAATTCTTGAGAAAATAGTGCTACGAATCTTATACCCAGAGTGTACAGGAACAAACTAGATCCCTGACTACCAGTTTGGTTTTCGCAGGTTCCACTCTAGAATTCAACAGTGCCATAGGATACACAATAAATACTGCCTTACAGGAAAAGGCTTACTGCACAGCCATTCTACTCGATGTTAGCCAGGCCTTTGATAAGGTCTAGCACATAGGACTCATACACAAAATTCAACAACTATTACCACCTCAATTCCAATTCGAATCGTATTTAAGTAATACACAATTTAGAACGCGAGTAGACGACGATGTCTCAGAACTATTCCCAATTCATTCAGGAGTACCCCAGGGAAGTGTCTTGGGACCTTTTCTATATGTACTGTATACTTCCGACCTACCAACCACACCTAACACAACTATTGGTACTTTCGCTGACAAAACAATCATACTCCTGAGTCATATTGACGTAAACATCGCATCAGAATATGTTCAAAACCACCTCAATCAGCTTGAAGACTGGTTTAAGTTATGGAAAACTAAAGTAAATGAATCCAAATCTACTCATGTGACATTCATCGTATGTAAACGGCAGTTTCCTCCAATCTACCTCAACAACATTAAGATACCTCAATCCACCACTATGAAGTACTTGGCTCTACATCTAGACAATAAACTCACCTGGCAAGACCACATAAACCAGAAAAAGAAACATAGAATTAACCTTTAAAAAACTATTCGCTACTTGAACGAACATCACGTCCACCATTGGACAACAAATTATTGATCTACAAAACCGTCATCATGCCCAGTTGGATTTATGGAGTGGAATTATGGGGCTGCGCCAGAAAGTCCAACCTTGCCATCGATTCAAAGAAGTCAATCAAAAATATTAAGAACAATAACCAACGCGCCATGGTACATAGCGAACTAAATCCTACACGAAGACCTTGGAATTCCGCTAATAACAAAAGTTATATATTACAAAACAAAGCACGTCGATAAAATTTCTGCGCACAACAACCCCCTGATAAACAACTCCCAAACCACCAGGTCATCAGAAGACTTAAAAGACGTTGGCCCACTGATCTAAACTAAAGAGGGATCATCAATGGAGGGGCCCTCATCACGTCACTATTCTCGGTTAGCGACGTTTGGCAAAAACCATACTACAATGATTTAACAATAGTTTTTCTAACAAATCCAACTACTTGAAATATTACACAATCAATAATCTTAGATGCATATTTTTATCCAAAGATATTGTATTTTCAATGTCCCAATCGTCTTATTGTATTAGTTTATCTAATTTTTCTCTGTTTTTATATGAAGTTGTTTGTTTTGCGGCTCGTTCTCTTGAAATGTACTTTGAAAATCTTGGATTGAATAATACATTTGAAAATGTTCTTTTTGTTCACTGAACAATTCCCATATTTGGAGGCCAGATTACAGACTACGCCGATAGCATTCGGTGCACTTACAAGAACCACGTAAATGTTGGATGGTCATTCTGGCCACATGCTTAATGACTAATACCAAAAGTGCTGAAATGTTCAACAGTAAAAGTCAATAACATGAAATGAATCAAACATACCAATCAGTTAACTAATAGTATATTATTATACTACTTTAATACGAGGGTCTATTGTAGCACGAGTGGGTTTTGCACACAACAAGCTCAGGGAGGAGTGTTGCAATGGAACGAGTGCTGCAATTTCTCGTATGAATGTTAACAATTTGGAAAGCAGCTATTGCAGTACCGATAACCCAAGTTTCTAATCCCAAGGAAAATAAAGAACTTAGACCGATAAGTATTCTGTCAGCCATCTCTAAGCTGCTTGAGAAAGTGGTGTCTTCTTAAATACGTGAATATCTTAGAGCCATGCTATCTTGCCATCTTTCCAATCAGGATAAAGAGCGTCATAGTACAAATACTGCCTTATTAAAAGTAGTAAATGACATAAGTACTACTATGGATGACTCTATGATTACTTTATAAGTATTATTGGATCAGAGCAAGGCATTCGGTGTTGATAATTTTGAATTATTGCTAGCGAAATTGAAATATATAGGTATAGATGGCGTAGCGTTGGCGTGGTTTCGCAGTTACTTAATCAATAGATCCCAGACAGTAAGTTAATTAGTCCAGTCGTTGAAGGTTTTCCGCTCCGAATGCTTTGAACCGTGACCGATTGACGTGAAATTTGATGAGTGGTTAGGGGATGGCTCAAGGAGCAAAAGTGACATAGCGCCGAGGTGCGCTTTTACCCTGAGAGTGGATGCCACCTCTTCTCGGGGGTGGAAATCTGTTCACTCAAAATAACCCCGGAAATGGATAGAGGGACAAATTCTAAGTAAAAAATGTTCTATATAGTTTTTTCGATAGATCGATATTTTTCGAGCTATTCGCGATTGAAAACTTGGTTTTTATATGAATGCTGTAGGTCCAAAATAAAAGAAGTTATGGCTCGTTGAAGAAGATTTTTTTTGCAACAACTTGGTTCGAAGTAATCAACGTTAGTTAACGAAAAACCGATGCATTTTTCGGGAAAAACTTATAGAACATTTTTTGTAGTGATTGAAAAGACCTTTAAAATGAGCACTGTTGAAAGTCGATTGCACTATAACGAAGCGAGTTACGATGCAAAAACGTTGGGTCACTCGAATTTTTGAAAAAAAATGAGCGCTAAAACCCCAGCCATTCCACTAGAATTGATATTGACCATTATCCCTTTACAAATTACTTTATTTTAGTATTACTTATGTAATCCAAAAGTTTGGGCGGGTTAGAATGCGTATTTTTCGAAAACAATATGATGTAAATGGAATTTTTTTTTCAAATTTCTTAAAAAAAATACCTTATTTTGAAAATACCTAAAACTAAAGAAAAAAAAACGTAAAAAATAATAGTGTACAAAAATGTGAATTTTTTCTTAACGAACGTTTCAGTTTTTTTTTATTTCTGTAGGAAAAAAATAACGTAGATATAAATGTAAGAAGTTTGCATTATAGTGCGCGGGCCACCCCTCCCGAGCCCTTCAACCCTTTACTTTTTGAATATGCAAGGTCTGAGCATGTCGAAAAACTTTTGGATTACATGAGTAATACTAAAATAAAGTAATTTGTAAAGGGATAATGGTCAATATCAATTCTGGTGGAATGGCTGGGGCTTTAGCGCTCATTTTTTTTTCAAAAATTCGAGTGGCCCACCGTTTTTGCAACGTAACTCGCTTAGTTATAATGCAATCCACTTTTAACAGTGCTCATTTTAAAGGTCTTTTCAATCACTACAAAAAATGTTCTATAAGTTTTTCCCGAAAATGCATCGGTTTTTCGTTAATTAATATTGATTACTTTGAACAAAGTTGTTGCAAAAAAAATCTTTTTTAACGAGCCATAACTTCTTTTATTTTGGACCTAGAGCATTAATAAGAAAACCAATCTCGTTGCTGTTTTCTAAGCTTCATTTTTGGTTATTGCAACTTATTTGATAGAATGCGAACTTTTCGACATATTCTCGAAACACCGTCCGAAAACATGCATTTTTATCACGAAAAATCTAAGTCTTCAATCGCGAATAGCTCGAAAAATATCGATCTATCGAAAAAACTATATAAAACATTTTTTACTTAGAATTTGTCCCTCTATCCATTTCTGGGGTTATTTTGAGTGAACAATTTCTACCCCCGAGAAGGGGTGGCATCCACTCTCAGGGCAAAAGCGCACATCGGCGCTATGTCACTTTTGCTCCTTGAGCCATCCCCTAACCACTCAACACATTTCACGTCAATCGGTCAAGGTTCAAAGAATTCTGAGGTAATAGCATATTTTTACCTTCAACGAGTGGACTAAATCAAATTTTGTCAGATTTTAAGGGTACCACCAGTGGTGTACCAAAAGGAGGTATTCTAGGCCCTACTTTGTTTTCTGTGTACACCTTAGATCTACCAAAAATAAACAAACACTGTAAAATTCACATGTATGCAGACGACCTGCAAAAATATATATCTGCTAAATTGCCAAATATTTCTGAGGCAATTTCAAACATTAATGAAGATTTGAAAAATCTGTCTATTTGGTTTAAAGAGAATGGTTTATGCTTGAATGCTAATAAATCACATGCACTATGTATAGGATGTGATAGATTAACAGCAGAATTTGAAATGAACAATTAGAATATTGTAGTGGAGGGCGCAATAATCAAGTGGAGCGTTTTATTCATAATTGATGTTCGGAATGGCAAGCGCACCTTAATTTATGTAGCTGGCAGATTTGATTTGGTTACATCAATACAATAATGTGAATTTAAAATGATACAGAGATGGTTTGTGAAGTTACAAAAATTAGATAAGCGTTAGTATTAAAAATTATATCTTGTTTTTGCTTTTGGTGTGTTGGTTTGGTATGTTATCTTTTTATAAAATTGTTAACGTTCTTCTCGATCTATCTCCTCTAGTTTCTTATTTAGCCGTTCGTTCTTGTTTCTCTTATGTAATGCACTTGTTTTATTTTTTGTATTTGATAGTCTCTTCTTTATTGTTCTTCCTTTATCCATTTGATTCTTGCGAGGTTTTTTTGTTTTTGAGCAACTTCACATTCCTCATCGTACCATTCTTTATCTATTCTTTTGTTCGTTTTCTTGGTTAGTTATTTTGCTATTTTTATTATTCTTCAGGTGCTATCGATTAACGATTTTTGGGACCATTTCACCATATTTTTCTCGATCCCGGGCTATATTGAATCAATCTTGAACTCCCAGACCGATCCAATTTCTCTAATTTTTGAACAATGACGTTGCTCTTCGTCCGACTCTTCTCCTACCCTCGCTCCTGCCCATCATTATTACTTGCAACATTCGATATTTGCCTCCACGTATTATATGTCCGAAGTATTCGGCTTTACGGCGTTTTATAGTTGAATATAACTCTCTTTCTTTCCCCATTCTTCTCAGGACTTTGCCGTTTGTAGTTCTTGAGGTCGAGGATATACGGCACATTCGACGATACATCCATATTTCGAATGCCTCCAACTTGTTAATCATTTTTATTTTTAAGGTCCAAACTTCTACTCTATACAATAATACTGGTAGTAGATAGCATTGGACCATTCTACATCGGATTTTAACGTCAAGTTGTCTACAATATAATAAATTTTTCATTTTAATGAAGGTGCTACGGCCTATTTCAATCCTGATCTTAATGTCTTGGTCAGGATCCCAGGTTTCATTTACTTGGCTTCCGAGGTATTTATACGTACTGACTTGCTCAATTTGTTTGCCTTCCAGGAATAGTTGCTCGTTATTTATGAGTTTTGTTAACAATCATCATCTTCGTTTTGTCATTGTTGATTTTCAAACCGATATTCTTGTATTCAATTGATGTATTCACCGTTAATTTTTATCCCTTTTTCTTGATAAGATAAAGCTTTTCTAACTGCTATTTCTGAATAAACGTTGAACAGGGTCGGGTAAAGGATGCAACCCTGTCTGACCCCTCGATTTACATGTATTCTTTTGTTTCTAATTGATCTATTTTTACGCTAGCCGTCTGATTCCAGTAAAGTTGTTTAATGATGCGCAAATCTATTTATACTATTTTCATACTTTCTCAAGTTCTGGATGTTTCACCTTATCGAAGTCCCTTTCGGCGTCAACAAAACAGATATACACAGTTTTTTGATGGTCTAAGCATTTCTGAATGAGAACTTGCAAACTATAAAGGGCTTCCCTGGTGCCCAAAGCCTTGCGAAAGCCGCACTGTGATTCGCTTAGGCAATCTTCACATTGTCTGTATATACGTTGGCTAATAATCCTTAAAAATATTTTGAGTACCTGACTCATTAAACTAATAAGTCTATAGTCTAGCCACCATTTAGGGTTACATTTTTTTGGAATTGGCACGAAAATGGATTGCAGCCAGTGGTTTGGTAATTGTCCTGTATCGTAAATTTTATTAAACAATTCGGTTAACACATCCACTCCTATTTCGCCCATTGCTTTTAATACTGATGCTGGAATCTCATTCGGGCCATCTGATTTTCTTACTATTTTTATTATATTGTTTTATAATTCTTTCCCTTGTTCTGTATTGTTTGCGTATTTTTATTCCAATATTTTCCTTATCTCTTTATGGTTTAGTATATCCATGTCCTTTTTTTTGTATTTTTATTCTTGTAGTAGTGTTTGTTAACTCTGTCTTTTATTGTTGCAATTACTAAATAATGGTGTGCTTCGGTTTGTGCGCCTCTATATGTTCTGGTGTTGGTTGTTTTTAGTTCAATCTTTTTTGTGGGTAGTATATGGTCTATTTGATATTCTATGTTTCCTGCTGGGCGTGTCTAGGTGCCTTTTGTGTTTTTTGGAGTGCTCAAATTTTGTTGATAAGAAAATCATGTTTAACGATTGTGCTAGTTGGCACAATCTATGCCCATTATCATTTTTTGTATCGTCGATAGTTCCTCTTCCATTTCCTATCACTTCCTCTAAATATTGCTCTTTCCCTACTTGAGTATTGACGTCTCCCAGCAGTCTTATCTCATATTTTTCTGGCATGTCTTCACAAACTTTATTTAAGGTATCATAAAATGTCTTCTTTTTATTTTGTTCCTCCCCTTCCGTGAGTGCATATATATTAATTAATGATTATATTTTTGTCTACCCTTTGAATAATATTATATATTATTTGATAGTGTTTTACGGTAAATATTTCTCCACGGTTTTTGTTGGATTTATAAATTCCTCAATAAAATTTTAGCGCTCTTATTCTTTTAACAGGTTAATTTTTCGTAGCACCGTTTAAAACATTATATAAACTTAATAGAATGTCAACATAAGTCAGGGAAATACCATACATAACAATTTCTTTCAAAGCCTACCGGGCGTTACCTGGTTGCAAATAATTGTACAGATTTTTAGTTGACCCACCCTTAATTTAAAGTTGATAATTACGTCGATACAGTAGCATAAAAAATATATTGTTTTATTAGAACATTCGTTATGCTCTTCGTGTCCCTTTGACACATTCCTTGAGACTCTCATGGGGGGTCGTGACCAACAGGTTGAGAAACCCTTCGTTAAACTCTTACACATATAGTAATGTTTGTTTCCAGCCTTTATTCTTTTTATCGCCTCATCTAGATTTTCTTTGGCATTTAGTTGTGACCTCAAGTGTATGAATTTACTTCTTGCTTCAAATTTATACTTTGCTATTTCTAATTCTCTTTCCCTGTGATCTTGTTTCGTTAGTTTTGCTTTTATTTATTTTCAGGTCTATTTCTTCTGCGATTAACTCTATTTTAACACAAGCTTCCTTCAGTTTCGTTGAACTTCAACTTATTATTACTACGTCACCGTCGTATACTTTTATTTGTACACTCTTAGTTTTTAACGTCCCACAAACGTTAGCTCTTCTTATTATTGTTCCCAGCATGAAGTTGAAAATTACTGCTAAAGGTGAATCACTCTGCCTTACTCCTGTGTTTGTGTTTTCTTGCTGTACCACAAGTGCCGCTCTTGTTTCTTGCAGTGTCATGTGTCATCATGATTAACTTTGTAACACTGTCCCTCCTTTACCTACCTACACTTACTGAATTATTACTTTACTTTGCCCGGGGTTCGCTAGCTGATTCAGTCGGTATGCTTATGAGACTTTTTTTTATATTCTCAGTGCACCTAAGGGACAGGTAATGTTATTTGAGGGCAACAAATATTGTTTAAGGCCAGCTCGTGGGCACCTGAAATGTTGTACTCACCAATGCAAATATGAATGACCATAAAAAGCTAAACAGTTTACAATGAAGACATATAATCTGCAAACCAATACACTCACAAGAAAATACATATAAGTACCTGCAAAATACAGCGCTAACACGCTACATATATGAAAATATTTCAAACAGATACGTAGAAGTTCATTAATCGGCGCAAAGTTAAATAGCGTGCACTAGTAAACTCCACGCGACGCTGTCCCTTCTTGAACAGGCTCGTAACCGGATACCAGCCTTCGAAGATAATGCGTGCACGCTACGATGACGTAACTGCGACGCTTGCTCAGCAGGTACTTCCCCGTGCTAACAATCACAAGGGTAATGGCTCCAGCTGGTGCAATAATATTTCGCTTGTACGGTGATTATGGCTATTAACTAACCTGGATTTTGAGGGCTTCCAAGTGTTATAGCTGTATACTAAGGCAGGTGATTTTCCTATGATGTTGCAACGATAGCTGTCTTCTGACAAGGCTGCAGCTGCGGCAGGATTTGGCTGCTTTTGGGTGCTGGCGTCTCTTTCAGAGGCACGATGAGCCGACGGCGAATAATGCCGGCTACCACACAGGGCTGTTATTAGCCCGCTTCGTGTTGCTGACAATTCGCGAGTTCGATCAGCGAACTCGTGACGACCCACACTTGTTAACAATCTGGGTGAGAATCTCTTGATCCGCGCTATTCAACCACTTGGGCGCGAATCCCTTCTTGCAGGCCTCCGGCATTGATTTTCATACTGACCGGTTATTCCCGCGCTAAAACTGCATTGTTGGCGCATTGTTTCACGCACTAGTAGCACACCGCACTTACAGCCATTAACTGCGCATACATATCACTCTATAGTACTAAACTACGTGCATAAATACAAGAGCACTTACTGTCAGGCTTCATTGCAAATTATTATATAATGAAAAGGTATAATTTGAATAAATACAGGTGGCACGAATTGACCCGTTTCAACTTGATAAGCTTGTTTGATAATTCTAGCAGCCGCATACATTCTTCGGTTTTAGTTCTTTTCACCCTATCAAAAGGTAGGCGGAAGTCCCTAAGTAGGTTATACAATTCGATGTTTTGTTCAAAACCTTTAAAAAAACAGCCTCATAACAAATAGACTGCCAGTGGTTGAACAGTTTCTTCGGAAGCCATTTTATAATCACCTATTTAATATGCACGATACAATTTTGTATTGTACACTTATCCAACGATAATTGTGACATTCGCCTTAATCTCCTTTTTTATGAAATGGAGCAATAATTAGTCTATGTTTCCAATCATGGTTTTTTTCTCATATTTCCATATTAGTGCTTATATAAGACTGCCTCTTTCTCTATTATTAGTTGTCATACTAAAAAACATCAGGTCCAGCGCCTTAATTATTTTTGTTCGTTCTTATTAACTCTACAATATGTTGGACCTACTTCATTCTGTTACAGTGATTGGATTTCTTGTCTCTCCTCGTTTATCACGTCCTCCTCAGGTTTATAATTGTAACATGTTTTTAAAGTGGCCACACCATCTATTTAATATTTCTCTTTTATCCGATATTTGGACTCCATATTGCTTTTACAATTCCATATTCCTGCGTTACGTTGACTGCTGTAGTATGCCTGTTACTTTTTTTTTAATAAAAATATTGCTTTTCTAATATTGACTGTATTTTTCCAATTTCTGTATTAATTTGTTGTTGTACTCTCGTTTCTTTTTGTAGCTACTTTTGTGGCTTCCTTTCTAAGTTTGTCGTGCTTTTATCTATTTTTATTGGTGCCAATGGATAGTCTTCCGTCTGGATTTATTTCTATACTAACTCTAATACACATGAAGTTATAGATATTACCATAACCACTATGAGAATTAGTCAATCAGTGAACAAATGGAAAGTTTCAGACGAACCATCACTCTCTGACCACAGTTATATAATCCTTGAACTGTCTCAACGGGAAGTAAGCCAAAGAGTTTACTATAACCCAAGAAAGACAGACTGGGACCTATATGAACAAAAACTACAAGACAAGATAGAACACCTAAAGTCAGATCTCCCAATAAAGTAATTTTAGACTCGAATGCTGACCGGTTAAAGGAGGCCATGATTGACTCCTTTCAGAGTAGCTGTCCTCTATTAGACCCAAGTCAGCAAAGAGCAAAAATACACTCAAATTGGTGGAATAAAGACCTATAAAGGACCAGACAAGAAGTCAGTAATCTGTTTAACAGGTCTAAAGCCACAAATAACTGGGAGAACTATCATAAAGCTCTCACAGACTACGGCAAAAAGATCAAGGCAGCTAAGATAGCAGCTTGGAAAAATGTTGGCCAGGAGGTGGAGACCACGCGATCCACAGCTAGACTCCACAAAATCATCTCAAACCAAGCCATGAACCCAGTAGGCACTCTTAAAAAAGCAAGCGGGGAATACACTACAACGGATCTTTTGATAAAAATTCACCTACCCGGAGCAGTGGAACAACCTACTCTGGCTGAACCCAGTCATACCCCTAGGAGGGAGGACTGGGAAACAGCTAAGAGAATAGTCAGCAAAGAAAGGATTAGATGGGCAACTAGCCTAATCGGTTCTTTCAAATCTGCTGGAAAGGACGGCATACAACCCGTAATGCTGCAGAAAGGGATAGATATACTGCTGAACCCACTCAAAGATATGTTCCAAGCAAGTCTTGCCTTGGGATACATTCCCCAAGCCTGGAGAGTGTCTAAAGTAGTATTTATATCTAAACTTGGTAAGACCAGCTATACAGAAGCTAAATCTTACAGACCTATCAGCCTAACGTCATTCCTCCTTAAAACGTTGGAAATATTAGTAGACAGATACTGGAGGGAGGAAGCCCTAACTTCTCTCCCGATTCACAAATATCAACATGCTTACCAAACAGAGAAGTCATGTGAAACCGCACTACACCAACTAGTGGAGAAAATTGAAAGAACCTTGGAGTACAAGGAGTACGCAGTCGGAGCATTTCTAGACATAGAAGGTGCCTTAGACAACACCTCCTACCACTCTATTGAAAGAACAATGACAAACCATCAGATCGATAACACCACGATAAGATGGACTATGGCAATGCTCAACACTAGAGTTGTAAAAGTCAAGTTATTTGACAAGGAAAAGACAGTGTAGGCGACAAGGGGATGTCCACAGGGAGGAGTTCTTTCTCCACTCCTGTGGTGCCTCACAGTTGATGAACTGCTGATCCAACTCAATAACAAGGGCTACTACACTCAGGGATACGCTGATGACATTGTCATACTCATTGGAGGTAAATACCAAAGAACCGTAGACAATGTAATGAAATCAGCACTAAAGAAAACCGAAGAGTGGTGTCTAGATAATAATCTTAGAATTAATCCCAGCAAAGCCACTCTGGTCGCTTTCACTCGTAGAAGGAACATCACGAATAGAATCAACATAAAATTGTTTGAGACAAATGTCAACTGGGAGAATGAGGTAAAGTACTTAGGTTTAACCATCGACTCCAAACTAACTTGGAACTTCCACTTAGACAAAACAATCACCAGGTGCATGCAAACATTAGTTTTTAGTAAATGATCTATAGGTAACCGGAACTGAACCTCTGGCTGTACAAAACCATGGTCCGACCAATAATTTCATATGGAATAATCGCCCAAAATAAATCAAGCAACTGCGATCCACAAAATCAGCAGAATATAATATCTAGCTAATCGGTGCATTACTGGAGCCTTTAAAGGCATCTCAGGACAAGCACTGAATGCTATCTTAAATCTGCCACCTCTGCACATCTTCTTGGAAGGTGAAGCCAGAATGGCAGCCTACAAATTACAAAGTACTGGTCACTGGATGACCACAGCTAATAATCTAGGACATGGCAAGATCATGTCACACATCAACAACCCAATATTAGAAATGGGTTCTGATCTTATAATCAAAGCCTATGCCTTTGGAAAGAACTTAGCTGTACACATAAGTTGGAATCCGGACCAACTACCAACTCCAACAAATAAGAACATCATTTCTTACACTGATGGAAGTTTGAAGGGGGTACAGGCTCCAGTGTGTACAGTACCAATCCTAGAACCAACGAAAAAGTCAGTCTAGGAAAGTTGCTCAATCGAGACATACACATTCTCTCAGACGGTCAGGCAGCACTGAAAACGCTAAACGCTTTCAGTACTTTATCGAGACTGGTCAAGGAATGCAAATCCAAACTTCAAATCTTGATCCAGGGAAATACAGTAAAATTATGCTGGGTTCCAGGACACCAAGGTATTGAAGGAAACTAAAAGGCGGACAAGCTCGCATAAGAAGCAGTCCATAAAGCTATAATCGGTCCAGAACCTGGTCTAAGTATTCAGAAAAACCAAGCCCGCTCAGCCATTAATGAATGGGTCAATACCGCACACCAACTAAGGTGGAGACACTACAACCAAGCAACACACTGCAAAAGATTGCTAAAAACTCCGAATCCGCAAACCACCAAAACCCTGTTGAGACTGAACAGAACTCGAATCAAGCAAATAGTCAGTCTACTAACAGGCACTGGAGTATTCAGAGAACTTATGCACAGGATCAGTATCTATAGAGATGAACCTGTTTGCAGACTATGCCAAGAGGATGATGAAACAGCCTATCATATCCTCTTTGAATGCCCAGCATTAGAGCGTAAAAGACACCAACTCGATTGGAGCCCTAACTCCATTGACAACGGCAAGCTAGTAGGGGACATTGCAAGTCTAGTAAAAGATGCGGATGTTGGCCTGCTAACTTGAAAACTCCCGACAGTACAAAAAGGCCAAAGGGCTGACGTGCGCATGCCAGCAAAAGGCAGTCGTGGAAGCTAAATCTAATCTAATCTAATACTATCTCTAGATTCTTGATGAGAGTGATCCCATTTACAGTTCGGTTCTCTATAAATACTGTAGTGTCTGTGTTTACTTGTTATGGATTGTTATTATTTAAATAAAGGACTTTAATAATCCCATTGACTATCATCTCAAAGGGTTGGGTTTCTACATCGTAGCAAGTATTATCTTAATTTGTACTCGTATAAATTATTAGAAATACATTCGCTATCAACTTAATTATCATGTTATATTTGTAATAACTAAAATTGTAACCGCTTTGAACAATGCTTATTTAACCACTGGGACCGCTATAACACTGAATATTTTAACTAATGGGAACCATATTGAAATATGGCGATCCAACCTCACAATTTCGCAAAACAAATTGGCTATGCCTCGACAATTATCAATGATTACGTAATTAAAGCGTTACCTATGTGATAACAATAGTAGTAAGTAAATACACCGCACAAACAAAAAACACTCATATGACACGTCTGCCGGAAGTGCACAGAAAACCGATCCCACTTGCAAATCATTAAATTCAATCTTTTAGGATAAACTTTCCTGACCTTTTTATTGCTTTTGCCCCCAGCGAGTCACACGATGCCCCTCTTTCTCCGTTGGCCTGCAGATACAAGCCGCTGATCACTTGCAGAATGACTCCTGTTGCTCGACCGCTCCGAAAACACCTCGAAGTTGTCTTACACCTAGAGCTCTAACTGCTTCTCGCGAAGGTCCCTGCCTACCTCTAGCTCACAGGGCTCCAATTACACTGCTCGAATCTCTTACACAATCTCGGAAAACCAGCTAACACTTGATGCACAAATCAAACACTTTTTATAATTCTCTGTAGAGGTGCTACGAAATAATGCAACCTACTACAGCATGCTCAAAGGATATAGAAATAATTTCAAACACACTGAATTGGTAAAAGGGTATTTATTCACGTATTAATAATATTTTTTGGGGAAGCCAAAATTAACACCACTTCATAGTTTGGCTTCCTTTCCTCAATTGTTTGTCTTTGATGTTACATTGTTTTACATTATTTCCAAGCGTGGTCTGATTACATTTTTTGTTCAAATCAAGGCTAATACTATTTTTAATACCGTTTTACAAATTATTATCAAGACCAATGCTGTTTTATACAATTTGCAAAAATTAATCTAACACATTTCTGGAACATTTTATAAAATAATATTTGATATGCTTGAAATGTTATTAATTGCTATAACGGCTTAAATGTGTTCATAGCAATACGTAGGTCTTGTATACTTGCTCCTCCTCTTTTATTAACTAAGATGTGATCTATCTGATTTGCTCCTCTATTGCCCGGCAGAGTCAATGTATATGTTTGTGTTCGAATAGTGTACTACATATTCGAAAGTTTTATGTGGTTGCTAGTTGACAAAGCTTAAGGCCATTATCATTTGTTACAGCGCGAATTGTAAATTTACCAGTTAAGCCGTTAACGCCCTTTTTGCATTAAAATCTCCTATTAGTATTACTGCGTCATATTTTGGAATTCCTTCACATACTTTCTGCAGTTCTTCATAAAAGTTCTCCTTATGCTCTTTATTAGCTTTCAGATTCTTTCATCGACTGGTTGGAAGTTGAGTACTGTGCTTTTGTTTCGGATATTGACTAAAAATGTTGTTCCACATTCTCCTTGTTTTCTGCCCCACTATACGTAAATACAAAATCTTGCTTTATTAACATATTCATCCCTTTTCATCTAGTTTGTTGGCTACTTCATTAAGTTTGCTCGCTTGCAGCATCGTTCATAAATTCTATATTGCAAATGTTGCTATTTAATTATCAGTCAATCTTCCATTATTGTTTGACGTTTGTATTTTTCATTTTTATAATTATTTTTATCTCTTATTTCTATTTGTCACGGTCATAGCTTGAGTGGTTTTTTTGTTGGTTTATTTATCAGTAGTCGTTTGGGACGTTGTTGCCTTCTGTAACCACAAGTTTATTCAGACTTACGTTCCAGGTGTACTGTATGTTATTTATTGTAATTTTTTGGTATCTTACTTTCGTTTTATTCCTCTTTTCCTTGTCTTGCTTCCATGCTTCTTTAGTTGTATGTAAATTTTCTCTCAATATTTTTGAACTCTATTTTAACCTCTTTAATTTCCTCAGCCATCCCCTTTTTTATCTCCTTTGCATTCTTTATTTCTTTATATCCCATAGTAGGCCATCTGTCAGTAGTTTTATTTTCTCCATTTCTTCAGTTGCCTCGTTTTTATCCTCTTTTATGTTTGCAATCAGATTGTTTTTGACTGAAGATCTATAAGTGATCTAACTTCTCCTAAATATATCTTCGTCTTCTAGAGATTCGTATTTGGTGGATTCTCTTTTTCTTTTTTCAATATTCCTAACTTTGTCCATCAACAGCAGTTCACAAATTTCTAATTGTTTGCCGATAGCGTGCTGTATATTAACAAACAGCATGGCTGGCCACCGTCACTGTATGTGCGGTATTGCGAATTCTAATGTACGCCGGCACTCATGAAAATACACACCAATTTTGCCTTACTTTAGGTTTTTAGAAGTTAATTTTTGCTAGCCTACGGCTTCGGTTTTTAATCGCATATTAGAACATTCACATTACATCAATTCATGTTTCTTTTGATTCGTATCAAACGGATTTTAAACACCATTGCGCGGTGACCCGTATTCACGGGTCACACTCTGGCACACAACATAACACACTGCAAAACCTTACCAATTTTAATAAACATTATATCAATTACAGATGAGGTCTATTGTTGTTTTATGTATCTTGTTGCAACATCAAAAGCTGCTTTCTCTTTTTCTTAATATTTACCATTTTTGTTCCAAAATCTTACCAGTATTTAGGTTTTGCGTTCTTTACCATATTTCTAACCCGCATCTTCTGCGACTTATAAAGTTCATTACTTTCTATATTTTTTGTAGTTAAATATGGTTTGCAATAATGTTTCCTCTTTTTTACTTTTTTTGGTTACTAGTAAAAATTGACATCAACTACAGAAATAACTTGTAAACGGTATTAACATTGAATAATCAAAATACTGACTCATTAAACAGCAAAAAAGACGATCACCAACTAAACGTGGCACAATTGCGACACATACTTCAATTTCCCAAAACGTACAGTCAACCAAGATCATGAAATCTGACGATATTGAATTAAATTGACATGTAAACAACTATAAAGGTTTAGAAATAAGTACTACAATGAGCGCAACGTTGCACACTCGGTGTGGCACGTCGGAAAACACTATGTACTTACACTTTAAACTCGGCACTATACAGGCTATTACATAATAACGGTATCATTAAGAAGCTTGGCTAAGCTGCAATCGACGTCCGACGTTGCTGCAAACGGCTGTGTACCAGACAACTGCTCTAACACCTGGTGAAGCTGCATCAAAACAACGGGAAGTGGCTGACTGGACGGAACCTGGGATTATCCCATAACGAGGGCACATTCGAAGCCCGCAACGGGAATTGGCAGAACGGAAAGCGGGAGCTTGGCGAAACATGATAAGCCGGTACTGAGGTTTCACAAAGAATCCGCCAAACGACGTGCTAAGGGCTGCCATCTTACGATAAACGAAAACTCAGAGGCTTAGAGCGGTAAACAGCAGACGCTAAACAATCCCCAGATCGACCGCCACAAAACAACGTGAAAAAGTAATTAACTGCATAACACAAAACTTGCGTTACATTGACGGGAGTTGAAAAAACGGGACAAAACATGCGGCGCTCACACACACACACCAAAGGCACAACCGTTAGCCGCTAATTAGCACAAATTCATTACGATATTCCGCGGCGGGAGGCGGAGGCGACATTAATCTGTTCCACACTCGAACAATTCATCTAACGAAAATAAAAATGGAAGTAAGTTATTGAATGATTAGCAGGATTACATAAATATTTTATGGAAATATAAAAAGAGAAAACAGAAAAATGCTAAAAATTGAAGTTTTTCCTGCAACACTTGCATCTTGAAATAAAGAATTTCTAATTCTTTCACAGATTGTATGCGCATTCATTTGTAATTCTTGTTTCCAATGATAACATCATACATATTTATTGCCTTACGCGTACTACTTAGAATACCCAACTTAATTTTTGTGAGATCCTCTTTGATAATAATTTGGATATCTCGTTTTTCCATGCACAAGTACAAAATGCAGCGGTTAGGAATTTTTCTTAGAATTAAATAGCAGGTCTAATTGTAAAATGGATCTCAACTATCTGATTTGTTTGTCATTTGGGGTCTATTTGTACCAGAATTTGGCTTTTATACTAAAATATCAATATGAAAAATTAAGCTGTGAAAATTTACAATAAAATAAAAATTTTGCTGTTGAATGCTCAATACTGTCATATTGCTAACTTTATCGTAGGTTAATGACAATCTCCTTTTGTTGTAGGTCTGAAGATATTTAAATTCCATTAGCTGATCTATCGCCAACAGGAATTCTGACGTTTAAACAACTATAATGAATATCAAACAAGAAACTACGGATAGTAAATCTTATAGTTTTACACGAGCTTCATCATGCATATTGGAGAACATGGATAGTAGTGAAAATTTTGATAAGTTATATATCAAACAAGAAAGCACAGAAGATACTACTTTAGCTACATATATGGGGACACATGTAGGCGAAAAGCCTTATATTTGCCGTGTTTGTGATTTCAAAACAACATGGAAAAGTGCTATAGTTACGCATGTGAGGATTCATACAGGCGGAAAGCCTTATAATTGCCATGTTTGTGATTACAAAACAATATGGAAATGTGTTTTAGGTAGACATATGAGGACCCATACAGGCGAAAAGCCTTATATTTGCCGTGTTTGTGATTTCAAAACAACGTGGAAAAATAATTTAGTTGCGCATATGAAGACTCATATAGACGAAAAGCGTTATATTTGCCATGTTTGTGATTTCAAAACAATATGGAAAAGTGCTTTAGTTAAACATGTGAGGACCCATACAGGCGAAAAGCCTTACAGTTGCTTTGTTTGCGATTTTAAAGCCACACGGAAAGATCACTTAGTTACACATGAGAGGACTCATACAGGCGAAAAGCCTTATATTTGCTGTGTATGTGATTTCAAAACAACAAACAAAAGTCATTTAGTTAGACATGTGAGAACTCATACAGGCGAGAAACCTTTTATTTGTGCTCTTTGTGATTTCAAGTCAATACAAAAAAATGATCTAATTGTACATGTGAGGACTCATACAGGCGAGAAGCCTTATTCCTGCTTTGTTTGTGATTTCAAAACTACACAAAAAAGTAATTTAGTTAAACATGTGAGGACTCATACAGGCGACAAACCTTTTATTTGTTCTCTTTGTGATTATAAAACAAAAAAAAGTGATATAGTTGTACATGTGAGGACTCATACAGGCGTGAAACCTTTTATTTGTTCTCTTTGTGATTACAAAGCGTCACAAAAAAGTAATTTAATTAAACATGTGAGGACTCATACCGGCGAGAAGCCTTATATCTGTTCTGTTTGTGATTTCAAAACTACACAGAAAAGTCATTTAGTTAAACATGGGATGACTCATACAAGTGAGAAACCTTTTATTTGTTTTCTTTGTGATTTCAAAACTATACAGAAAAGTCATTTAGTTAAACATGTGATGAATCATACAGGCGACAAACCTTTTATTTGTTCTCTTTGTGATTATAAAACAACACAAAAAAGTGATCTAGTTGTACATGTGAGGACTCATACAGGCGTGAAACCTTTTATTTGTTCTCTTTGTAATTACAAAGCTTCACAAAAAAGTAATTTAATTAAACATGTGAGGACTCATACCGGCGAGAAGCCTTATATCTGTTCTGTTTGTGATTTCAAAACTACACAGAAAAGTCATTTAGTTAGTCATGTGAAATCACATACAGGAGAAAAACCTTAGTGTGTCCTGTCTGTAATACAGAATGGCAGATAAAAGTGTTTTAATTAGACATATAATGACTCGTAGAGGAGGAAAGTTTTAGATTTGCTATATTTGTAAATACAAAGTAACACAACAAAGTAGTTTATTTAGACATATGAGGACTCATGCATAAGAAAACCTTCAGTTTCTGTTATAATAACACTTGACATCCAGTTCACTAAAGAAGAGAAAATAACAATAATAGGTGTTTACGGACCCAACGACGACGACACAAAAGAAATAAAAGATAAATTCTGGGAAGAATTGGCAAGAATTACAGAAAGTAGCAAAGGAGAATTATTTGTAGCAGGTGATTTTAATGGAAGAGTAGGAGTAAAGAGAAATGGGTCAGAAAATGTAATAGGAAGATATGGCGAGAATAAAAGAAATAACAATGGAGATAGGTTAATAGACTATTGTACGATATATAACTTAATAGTAACCAATACATTTTTTAAACACAAGGATATCCACAAATTTACTCGACAAGCACCAAACACAAGAAACAGATCTATCATAGACTATGTATTAGTAGAAACGCACAACAAAAAACTTATTAAAGACGTTCGAGTAAAAAGAGGGCCAGAAATATACAGCGACCATTATCTTGTCGAAGCAAAAATAAAAAGGCTAAACAACGAAGACATAGAAGACGAGCAAGATAAACAAATAATAAAACAAGACACAATAAGGACATATAAATTAGAAGAAAAAGAAGTGGCAGACAAGTACGAACAAATAGTAAGCACACTAATACATAATGAAACAACAAACTTAAAACAAATGACATTGGAAGAAAAATGGCAAAGGTTTAAAGAAATAATTACTCAAGCAGCTAGAGACTCATGTGGAGTGAGTACCAAAGTAAACAACCAACAGAAAAGAACGAGGTGGTGGAGCGGAGAATTAAAAACACAGATAAAATTAAAAAAGAAGCTCTGGAGAGAATATTTAGCAAATAAATCAGAAAACACATATAACATATATAAATACCAAAGAACAAAAGTGAAGAACATGGTAACAGAAGCTAAAAATAAAGCATGGCAAGAATTTGGAGAGAAAATGGAGGAAGACAGCAGAAAAAACCAAAAACTATTTTACAAAGTATTGAAAACTCTAAGGAAAGGGAAAGCCACACGAGTCACAAAAATAAAAACCAAGCAAGGGGATCTAACAACAAACAATACTGAAACAATGAACAGATGGAAAGAGTACTTTGAAGAATTGTTAGAGGCTGAAACAGGAAATGACAATACACATATAGAGGAAGAAGATCAAAATAAAAGAAAAGACCAACAAGATGAAATAACTAAAGATGAACTTGATATGGCAATAAAAAAGATTAAGAACGGAAAATCGCCAGGACACGATAAGATTACGCCAGAAATGATTAAGAAAATGGGAGCAGAAGGAAATAAATTACTGCTAGAAATCTACAACAAAGCGTGGAAAGAAGAAAAAATTCCAAGCGACTGGGAAATAGGACAAATAGTACCAATTCATAAAAAGGGCGATAAAAAACAGTGCAGCAATTACAGGGGTATAACACTGCTAAGCATACCGCTTAAAGTATATGAACAAATAATCGAAACAAAACTGCGAAAAATAATAGAACCAACACTGGTAGAGGCACAAAGTGGATTTCGCAAAGGAAGAAGTGTTCAAGACCATATATTCACTTTAAAAGAAATATTTCACAAGAGGCTCCAACACAACAAAAACACTTTCTTGGCCTTTCTAGACCTAAAGAAAGCATTTGACAAGGTACCAAGAATGAAAGTATGGGAAAGCCTGAGTAATAGAGGAGTCAGTCCAAAATTAAGTATGGTAATAAAAAGTTTATATAAATGTACTAGAAACTACGTCATCAGTAATAACAACAGATCCGAAGAATTCAAAACAAAAGAAGGTTTGAGACAAGGTGGTGTAATGAGCCCTGTGTTATTTGTATTATTCATGGACGAAATAATAAGAAAATGTCAAGTAGAATCTAGAAAACTGCATATAGGATACAGAAATTTATTACCAGTATACTTGACTGAATGCGCTTTCGCGGACGATGTAGTGATTATAGCAAGCAGTGAAGAGAACTTAAGAACAAATTTAAATATATGGAACAATACATTGACAGAAAACGGAATGGAAATAAACACGGAAAAGACAAAAATATTAGTAGTAGCAAAAGAACCACAAAAAACAGATGTACGAATAAATGGAAGACAAATTCAACAAACACAAAAGTTCAGCTACTTGGGAGTGACATTTGATGAGCAAGGTAGACAAGAAACAGACATTACAGAAAGAATAGAGAAAACCAACAAGTTATACTACGCTATGAACAAGACCTTTATCAGCAAAAGAGAAGTAACACAAAAGACAAAATTAAGTGTGTTCAAAAGAATCTTTAGACCAATATTGACATATGGATCTGAGTCGTGGGTGCTGACCAAACGAATGAAAGAAAAAATAGAAGCCACCGAGATGAAATACTTGAGAAAAGTCAAAGGAGTCACGCTAAGAGATCGAATGAGAAGTGTACAAATTAGAGAAGACCTAGACGTAATACCAGTAACAGACTTCATAGAAAAACGGCAGCTGAGTTGGTGGGGACATCTCCAGAGAATGGAAAATGACCGAGCAGTGAAACAAGTATGGGAATCCAAGGCATCAGGTAAAAGAAACAGAGGGCGACCGCAAGAGATATGGGACAAAGTACTCGAAAAAATACTAACAGCAAAGGGGAAAACTTGGCAAGAAGCAAAGATCATGGCAAGAAATAAAAAAGAATGGTGTAAATTTGTGCATAGTGTATAATTTGTTTTTAGACTTGATATAGTTATAGAACTGAAAGAGACTTTTAGTGTTGTTACTTTTAAAATTGAGAAGCACTTAATTATTGTTTTAAATATAGTATGTAAATAATTGTAATTTACTAACCCTACACCATAATGGTAAAAGGGGATTTGATTATATATATATATATATGTGATTTCAAAACAACAAACAAAAGTCATTTAGTTAGACATGTGAGAACTCATACAGGCGAGAAACCTTTTATTTGTGCTCTTTGTGATTTCAAGTCAATACAAAAAAATGATCTAATTGTACATGTGAGGACTCATACAGGCGAGAAGCCTTATTCCTGCTTTGTTTGTGATTTCAAAACTACACAAAAAAGTAATTTAGTTAAACATGTGAGGACTCATACAGGCGACAAACCTTTTATTTGTTCTCTTTGTGATTATAAAACAAAAAAAAGTGATCTAGTTGTACATGTGAGGACTCATACAGGCGTGAAACCTTTTATTTGTTCTCTTTGTGATTACAAAGCGTCACAAAAAAGTAATTTAATTAAACATGTGAGGACTCATACCGGCGAGAAGCCTTATATCTGTTCTGTTTGTGATTTCAAAACTACACAGAAAAGTCATTTAGTTAAACATGGGATGACTCATACAAGTGAGAAACCTTTTATTTGTTTTCTTTGTGATTTCAAAACTATACAGAAAAGTCATTTAGTTAAACATGTGATGAATCATACAGGCGACAAACCTTTTATTTGTTCTCTTTGTGATTATAAAACAACACAAAAAAGTGATCTAGTTGTACATGTGAGGACTCATACAGGCGTGAAACCTTTTATTTGTTCTCTTTGTAATTACAAAGCTTCACAAAAAAGTAATTTAATTAAACATGTGAGGACTCATACCGGCGAGAAGCCTTATATCTGTTCTGTTTGTGATTTCAAAACTACACAGAAAAGTCATTTAGTTAGTCATGTGAAATCACATACAGGAGAAAAACCTTAGTGTGTCCTGTCTGTAATACAGAATGGCAGATAAAAGTGTTTTAATTAGACATATAATGACTCGTAGAGGAGGAAAGTTTTAGATTTGCTATATTTGTAAATACAAAGTAACACAACAAAGTAGTTTATTTAGACATATGAGGACTCATGCATAAGAAAACCTTCAGTTTCTGTTGGTGTATTTAAAGCAACGCAAAAATATGAGTTGGTTAGTTACATAGAGTATGTCCACAGATTGGTGCAACAAGATGTGTAATTAAACAAACATTTTTGATTTTCAATTTATATTTGGAGTTTAAGCCATGCTTGGCTTGAAACTTGAAATCTGCGAGAGTAGTGTAGCTAGACGGGTTCTGGCGCACTTCCGGTGGTTTGAAACTTGGCTAAGTGTCACGTGGCGAGGTCATTGGCCTCTGGTTTGAAACTTGGCTAAGTCTAGCCGAAGGTCACGGGCCTAGCCGGCGGCAGGGTCGTGGGCCTAGTCTAGGCCAAGGTCACGGGCCACTTCCGGGAATTTTTTGGGTTAAAAGTGTAGTTTTTGAAATTTTTACAAGATTTTCCCACGCTCGAGCGTCTGGGATGCAGACATGTCTATTCTTGCAGGATGTTATCAGTAAATCAGAAGCTATTGTTACGCTTATCAAAATTTTCTCAGGCTCGACCGGATGTGACTCATCGTCTGACAGACATGTCTATTCTTGCAGGATGTTGTTGAACAATGGCATCCATTGTTTTAAAATCAGCACGAAATTCGAGAACAATGAAGCTATTGTTGTCTGGAGATTAAAAATGTGTTGATCTGCAAAAAATTCAAACAAAGAAACCTATTGTTTTAGAAAAATCAACATAGTTGGAAGTTTTTGCTAATACAGTTAGAGTCTAGAGATTAAAATGTGCTGATTTGCAAAAATGATCTTGAAATAAATTTGTCAAGTACTGATGTCTGTTAGACAAAAAAAAAGAATTACCAGGTGTGGGGTTCGAGCCCACGCTTCCCTTAGGGAACCAGAGCTTAAATCTGGCGCCTTAGACCACGGCATGTTCCTGTAATCGGGCACAATGGTGTAATAAAACAACAATGTAAATATACTTGTATTTATTTACCTAAAACATACATGTATAAAAATTACTATAAATACATATCAGCTAATTATTGTGCTACGGATATCATCTCTGTCTGAACGATTTCCTCGAAGACAAGTTTCGTGCTGCTCCCACACTTGCCACCCGAGATGATATTGTAGCGACGTTTTCCTAATTGTTGTAGGTCTGCGTCTGTTAGGCAATCGTAGCGTGCTGGTAGAATGAATCTGAAGTTGTCCAATTCCACCGCCACTTTATTGCCGTATTTAGTCGGACATCGATACACATTTATTATTAGATATTTTTCGTCAATCTTCAAATCTCGTACATTTCCCCACTCTTTAACCTCATTTAAGTTGCAAAGTTTCTGGTTGAAATCTGCCATGTTTTTGGAAGGAACGTGTACAGGAGAATGATAAAAATACTACAGCACATCAGGTTTATATAGTACCGATGAAAAATTAAGTGATGAGTCATCACAACTTGGTAATTTAGACAATATTTTTAGCATCAATCCAGCTATTGTGCTGATTTGAAAATCCAAGCCATTTTACAAACACTTTGTTACGTTTTCGTTTTATTACACGTTCAACGAGATGTATGTCTGGATATTTAACTTTTTGAAGCTCAAGATCGTAGAAACATCCTTGAATAGACCGATTGGAAGCATCATTTAGTAGATAGGTAATAGGATTAGTTAATTTAACTTGATCGATTGTGAATATTTCATTAGTCCAGTTGGGAGTATATCCTTTATCGAATATTGTTCGATATTTGCTAATTCGCACAGGATCGCCAACCTTAAATTTTACATTACTTAAATCGGTCATTTTTATATGATTATAGGCTTGATTGAGAATTTCCTTCTCATTACTCTTATTCACATCAACCGGTCTTTTACCAATTGTACCTACTATGTTTTTTGTGATTGTAGGTGTGACTGACTTGAGATAATAGAGAAAGCCTTTTGTATGAACCTTGCAAACTAAACATCTTCCACATAATAGATTTAAGTGTACGATTTACTCTTTTAACGACACACACTTTTTTCGAGCTAAATGTTGAGAAATGGTTAATTTTATATTTATTCATTAGTGTTTGAAAATCTCTATTGAAAAACTCTTTACCCTGATCTGTCTGCAAGTTCTTCGGAATTCTACCGCTTTCAGATAGTATTTTTTCAGTTGCACTAGTAATTTCCTTAGAGGTTTTGGTTTTTATAGGCTCTAACCAAAAATATTTTGAAAATACATCTATAATTACTAAAATATATCGATAACCTTTATTTACTTTAGAGTATGGTATCATTTCTACTAAATCGGCCTGATGAAGATCATCCAATCCTTTTACTATTACACGACGCCTTCGAAAACTTATTCGTGCAGGCTTATGCAACTCGTCTACTATTTGAGCCTTAATCGAACTGTTTATTTTCTTCCGGGTCATTTTGAACCTCTCTAAATGAGACAGTTTCACTAACTGAAGGTTTAGGCGGAGGTTTAGTTAATTTTAGAGAAAAGTAGAGTTGATCAATTTCAGCTTGAATGTCTGCAATAATTTCATTTGCTATTTCTATATTTGTACTAGCAGAGTTTTGGTGTTTGGAAAGTCGGTAAATAATCTTATTAAGTTCTTTGTTAAGGAGGGTCTTGTTGACAGCATCCTCTTCAAATAGAAGATTGACTAATCGTTTATGCTGAAGATTAAAATAGTCGTAAAAGTATAGATTTCTGTGCTGAATGTGACGACCGAACTTATCTCTCGACATTGTCGAACTGACTTTATTCAATGATTCCCGCCTCTTTTAACTCTTCTATTATACTAACAATTTCATTTCTATGATTTGTGTGACCGGATGCTTGAGAGGCATACAGTAACTTTAATCGATCGACTAACTCATTCGGATCATCCCAGTAAACATAATCCATCGGTTTATTGCTAACTTGTTTATACATTTGCTGCATACCTTTACCAGAACGCTTTTTAGCTCTTAATGGCACTGATGAAGACGAGGGTGATGATGACAGGTTAGATTTTATAAATTTCTTGTATTTCGTTTGGTTGAAACCTACCTTCTGCACATTTTTATCAAAATTTCTATGCGCCGCACTTGTTCTGTTTATGATATCATTATAATTTGCTCTATCTGTCGACGTTGGAGTTATTTGAGGATCGTTTTTAAATAGTAATTCGTACAAACCAGGCGTACCTTCATAGCGAACATTTTTTACAATTATATCAGAACCCTTTATATCTAGCTCATCTCCACCAAAATAAAATTGGTTTTTGTCAAAATCATATCTAATTCCATACCTCCCTAGATTTGGTCTTTCTATAAGATAATTGCTTACATATTTCCTAGGAAGTTTATCATACTGTTCTAAGAAAGAACTTATAGCTTGCGGTTCTATGTTGGTAGACGGTTGAAATTTGTTTGCTATAGTCGTATTAGAATCATCTTCGGCGGTTTCGCACAATACTTCATCAACCGGTTTTGGTGTAAATAATTCTAGTTTTGAAGATGGGAGATTCTCTTTTTTATTTATCACTTTTGCAACACTTTGCATTTGTTCGGTAACAGGTTTAAAAAATTTACCGAGGAGCTGTTGTTCCACCAACTTACCCTCCTTAAGAGCTCGAACTTTCTGTCTTATAATATTTTTAGTTTTAATAAGTTCTGTCGCTACATTCGATTTCATTATCGGCGCAAGTATGTAAGCGGTAGACGGGTAGACAGCTAGACAGCTAGACAGGTAGACAGGTAGACAGCTAGACAGGTAGACAGATAGACAGGTATACAGGTAGACAGCTAGACAGCTAGACAGCTAGACAGGTAGACAGCTAGACAGGTAGACTGGTAGACAGGTAGACAGCTAGACAGGTAGACAGCTAGACAGGTAGACAGCTAGACAGGTAGACAGCTACACAGGTAGACAGCTAGACAGATAGACAGCTAGACAGGTAGACAGCTAGACAGCTAGACAGTTAGACAGACTGACAGATTCAAACTAGTTCACACGTCAACAGCTTTCTATCAAATAATAGACATCAGAATTGTTAAATGTATATATGCGAATCAAATTCATAACGATAGCGCCCATTATTTAAATCACTATCTTTGTCTAACGGAAGATCGCCAGGTCCTGGAGGCTGCCCGATAGAGCTAGTCAAGTACGCCTCAATAGCGGTGATAGAATGTTTAAAGAAAATATTTAATAAATGTCTGAACGGAGACAAAATTCCTTCGGAATGGAAAATGGCATATATTAGCCCAATATATAAGAAGGGAAATAAATCAGAATGTGATAATTATAGGGGAATCAGTGTGACGAGTGCTATTGGACGACTGTATGGACGAGTTATTAAGTCAAGAATAGAGAATGAAACAGACGAAACGGAAGAACAAAGCGGATTTACTGCAGGGCGATCATGCATAGACAATATATTCGTGTTATCACAGTTAGCAGATAAATCAATTGCACATAACAAGGAAGTACACCTCATCTTCATAGACATAAAAAAAGCCTATGACAGTGTCCCTATAAATAAGTTATGGGAAGTATTAGAAAGCAGCACGGTAAATAAAATTTATGTAAATACCATAAAACAAATGTATAGCAATAATGTCAGTAGAATAAAAATAGGAAACTCACTTTCCGAACAATTCACATGTACAAAAGGACTTAGACAGGGATGCTCTATGTCGCCCACTCTATTTAAGATCTACATTAATGTAACGCTGAAAGAATGGAAGAATAAATGTCAAGGAATGGGCATCCCGATTGACGAAAACATTATATATACTCTTCTGTTTGCGGATGATCAAATAATTATTGCTGGGGACGAAGAAGACGCAAGCTATATGGTGAGGAAAGTGATAGAGGAATATAAAAAGTGGGCACTAGAAATCAACATACAAAAGACCAAATATATGGTGATTGGTGGACAAGAACGTAATCTAGTTATTGACAGGGGGAAAATCGAAAGTTGCTTAGAGTTTAAATACCTAGGGGTAACTTTTACAAAGGAAGGAATCAGAAATAAGGAAATTACAAACAAAATTGGACAAGGGAGAAGGACTATACAACTATTAAATTCTGTGTTATGGAGCAATAAAATTACAAAGAAAACAAAAAAAACTATATTTAAGGCAATAACGGAAACTGTAACCACTTATGGGTCGGACGTATGGGTATTGAATCAAGCCCAGGAAAGAAGATTGAAAGCGCTTGAAATGGATTTCTGGAGAAGAAGCTGCGGAGTATCAAGAGTAGAAAGAGTGCGAAATGAAGTAATAATTAACAGAATGAACATAGATCACTCCATCCTAGACACAATAGATAAAAAGCAATTATTATGGTATGGACACGTTAGAAGAATGGACGACACCAGATGGCCGCAACGATTATATGAATGGATTCCAAATACTAGAAGAAGGAGGGGACGTCCCCGTACCAGATGGAAAGAAAAGGTGGACGAGGCAATGAGAATAAGGGATCTCCAGGAGGATGACTGGCTAGATCGAAAACAATGGCGACTAAGAAGCGAAAGGCGGCGTCAGCCGTAGGAATTCGCAATATATATATATATCTTTGTCTATTACCAAAAATCCGTGTTTATGACTATTCCAGCAATAAGCGCACATTTCTTTAAATTGTTCGTAAGTCATGTCGGTATTAACATGATCTCGGTAGACTTTCTGTAAATTCATATCGTCCTGCTTAAACATCACCAGCATGTTAGCATTATCGCTAATAAGATGTTTAGGAATACATGCATATGTTTGACAAAGATAGAAACAGTCTATATTTTTATGTCGACCCATGCTAAAATATTCTCTCATAACGTCCTGTTTGTCGCAAGCAATGTCATCAAAAATAAAAATGCTGTTAGATTTAGCTTGGTCGGGTGGTACAATGTTCACACCATCGCTGTATGTATAGTAGCCAACCTCAGGAATTAATTGAAACAACATACTTAGATATTCAAACTTTGCTTGAAACAGCGATTTTGAATATATATAAATATTTTCAAATCGTACTCCATTAACATCTTTTATTAGCGATATAATGATGTTTGTTTTACCGCAATTCGATGGGCCTAGAATAAAGGCGGATTCTCGCTCGTACGCAGAATGTTACCGACGCAGAACTACGCAAAATAACTTGCGCGTAGAAGTCGTTGCAACTGGCTGCAACTCTTCAAATATTCTTGTATGCGAGTGCAGGTTTCCGTTGGTGCGCAATAATACGTAGCTATATTACTAAAGTTGCTATTTGAATACTGAAAATTCTGGTAGTAGAGGTAAGCACTATGAATTAATAAGTAGTATTTTATCTATTACACGTATTACGTTTTCCGCGGCTAAAGTAGAAATCAGTTTCTAGGTGGTGAAAACTGTCTTAGTAAAAAAGCATTATTCCATAAAGAGTACCTTAAAATATAATATTCAAAATTAATATTATAAGAAATATTAGTAACTTATTTATTAACTGAAGTCGTGGAAAAAATAGTATAGGTATAGGAAAGCTGTGGGAGAGAATGTCATTTTTCCCTTAGCGTATAATGTATTATTTATATTTATATTATTTATTAATGCTTTACTATAGATGCTTACAAAAAAGAAAAAATTGCTGATGTTAGCTGATATAGCCCATCAAGAAGGACTACTGCTTCCGAATGTTCTGATGAAACGGAGGTGCGTCAATTCGACCATTAAATCAATATAAGTAGAAAGAAATGTGGCAGATTTCTGAATACTTTGAAAGTTATGATGACAGAAGATCCCGAAGAATTTTATAAATACACACGTCTTCATGTGGATGAGTTTAATGCACTAGTAGCATTAGTTGCACCAAAATTAAACAAAAGAAGTTGCATTAACAGCATCACAACTGAAGAGCGGAATTCGAATCCCACACCTCCGGTTTTAAGTTGACCAGGTTAATTAACTGGAACTCGTTTACCGCCATTTTCTATAACTTTCCGCACACGACTACGACTTCTTGCGCCCAAAGTTGAGATTGTACGAACCTTGGCGACAACGCATTCGTAACAGAAACGGCTGCAAATTGCTGCAACCTGCGCCGTCGACTTGGGCGCACGAGCTGGAACAGTCACGTTAATAAATACTAAGTTCAACTTTCTACGTCTACGGCTTTCTGCGTCAACGACATTCTGCGTGTGAGCGAGAATCCGCCTTATGACATCGTATCGTGGAAGGTAACAACGGTCCGTGTCTCCTGCTTAGAGATGCAGTATGATTATCATGATTTTTTATTGGCAAACTATTTTTTAGTTTAACTACCCTCATGACGTCTACTTGGAAACTCATACTAAAACTGCTACGCATATCTATATATATTAAGATCCTAATCGATCAGTTCTCAGTTCTATAAAATGGTTCGAGGTCGAAACAACAAACCAGTCCATCGCCGACGAGGTGCTGGTGTACTCAATACGCTCATTAATAAATTGCCTTTTGAATTGCACATACCAGGATATCAATATTGCGGGCCTGGCACAAAACTTGAGAAAAGAATTGCACGAGGAGATCCCGGAATTAACAAATTAGATCAAGCGTGTCGTGAGCACGATTTGGCTTATGCAAAACATTCTGATAATATGGAGGAACGACATAAAGCTGACAGAATTTTAGCTAAAAATGCTATTGGACGTATTAGAGCTTCAGACGCTAGCTTAGGTGAACGTGTCTCGGCTGCAGGAGTAGCTACAGCTATGACGGCAAAAGTAAAAATGGGGTTGGGAGCTAAAAAGAAAACTGGTAAAAAGAGAAAGAGAACACCTGGAGATACGCTTACTTTCAATCAGGTAGTGAAAAAAGCACGAACTGAATTAGGAGGAGGACGACTGCTGCGAGACTTAAGCGATGCTACAAATATTGCTGTTAAGACAATTAATAAAATAAAGAGAAACAAAATTATTAAAACTCCTCGAGTAATACGTGTGCCAAAACAGGTGGAATGTTACCCTTGATTCCAATCTTTGCAGGACTTAGCGCGTTAGGAGCTCTTAGCGGTGGAGCTGCCGGAATTGCAAAGGTGGTTAAAGATGCTCAGTCTGCAAAAAAACAATTAGCAGAGTCTGAAAGACATAATAAAACGATGGAAGCAATAGCTCTAGGTAAAGGGTTATATCTAAAACCTTATAAAAAAGGATACGGATTGTTCACGACAAAAAACTTGTAATGCAGCTGCCAAACCGGGCCTTGTCAAATATCGATTTATAATCATACGCTAAACGTTTAAAAATTCCTAACTTTCGCGGCATTTTTATGAGAGATGATTTACCAAAACAGGTTCGAAATATAGAATGCGGTATTGTAAATTTGGATGATAAAACCAATCTTGGTACACATTGGGTGGCTTACATAAAACGGGGGAAAGATGCAATTTACTTTGACAGTTTTGGAGACTTAAAACCTCCAATAGGAATTGTGAAATATTTGACAAGTGGCAAAAATGGCAGCTGTCATTCTATTAAATATAATCATCAGGCATTTCAAACTTATGATTCTGTAAATTGCGGGCATTTATGTTTACAATTTTTGCACGACGTCATGTGTTAGCTTCCTACCGGTTTACTGCGAGAAAAGACCTGTCCAGACCTGTCCAGACTTGTCAAGACTTGCAGATGTGGGGGGATGACGTCATCGTCTGAGGATGTACTTATAGTGTGGGAATTCTGAATTGTACACATTGGCATTATGAAGCAACAGCAACGATACTATAAATATCGAATGCAGTTCAACCGCTTTACTAAAAATCTGGAGAAATTGAACAGAGATATTGAAATATATTGTAAATTAAAAGATATTTCAAAGGAACTTTTTTGTTTGAAATTAAGCGAGCGGCAGCCAGACCTGAACTTGTTAATAACCCAGTTTAAACATGACTTGGTGTTGTACGACAAAGATCGCCAGAAGTAAAATCAACAAGCAGGTTCACTTTGACCCGATTGTTGAAACTCGTCAGAAAGAAGAAGAAGAGGAGGACGATGAACTTCCATACAATTACTGGCAGTTGTGTGCACTCGACAGGATGAGGTTTAAGAATAGAATAGATAAAATGTCTCTATTGTTAGAACCTATCTTAAATAAACAATTGCAATGTATACTGAATAAGGATGTAAAAGGAAAAATAAAACCTATTGTTTAATAAAAGTTGTTTTATTTCCAGTAAGATTCTTAGAGAAGAAGGAGGAGAATGTAATTAAAATTAAAGGTCTCTAGATGTTTTGTTTCAGTTCTAGTTAAACCGTCTACTATTAAACATGTCCTGGACGTTTACCTTATCTGGAAATGAATCTGTTCTCACAGCTCAGTATCCATCCATACATCTGGATCCGGAATCTGAATACGTTATAGGATTAATCAGTTTTGAAGCTTATAATACTATACCTAATATTGATTCGAATAATAATAAATTTCATTATACTGATATTGATGGTAAACAAGCTGTATTGAAATACCTCACGGTTCATATGAAGTTGCCGATATAAGTCAATATATTAGACATGAACTGGGTATAGGTGTAACAAAGTCACCCTCCCCTCAAGCAGGTAGTGCTAATGATATACTAGAAAAAAATATTGTGCAGCACCAAGCAGAACCTGTGCTACATATTAAGCCTAATAATAACACGCCCAGGAGTGAAATTAAATCGTCCTTAGCAATCGATTTTACTGCTAAAGATAGTATTGGGCAGTTATTAGGGTTC
This sequence comes from Agriotes lineatus, assembly GCA_940337035.1. Lineage (NCBI taxonomy): Eukaryota > Metazoa > Arthropoda > Insecta > Coleoptera > Elateridae > Agriotes > Agriotes lineatus. The sequence continues at coordinate 155,488 of CALNHX010001355.1, read as the reverse complement.
AAACCTAAGAAATTGAAAGCTTATGGTAGATATATTTCCGATAATCCTGTAGATATATTTAAAGTTAATACTATATGTATTGATTGCAATATCGTAACTGGTACTTATCACAACAGCAATGCTGTACACAGAGTTCATCAATTTTTCCCTACAGATCCGCCAGGATTTAAGATTGTAGAAAATCCCTCTAACGTTATATATCTACCAATCAATACGAGAATTATTGATAACATTGTCATACAAATACTGGATCAAAATGGTAAATTGGTCAATTTCTGCGGAGAAGCCATCACGGTAGGGTTGCATCTCAAGAAACAAAATGGTGGTTAGATACAACTCTCAGCAGCAGCAGCCGCAGCAAACATATATTAGGGATGATCAGTTTGTTTCGAACATCAGTAGGCTGCCTGCAGTCGATAGATTAACATCTGCCAATAAACTGTTTCTAAAATCTTTAGGTTTGAAGCTAACTGCTACTAGAAGTGACGGCGAGGGGGAAATCAAAAAGAAAAAACATCTGGACTGTTATTAAATTAAATTTTACTGTTAATATTCGAAAAATTTTAATATTCTGTAATATTAAGAGCGCTTGTTTTACATCAAATAAAAATGACGACTTCTGAAATACTAAACATTACTGAAACAGCTTTTCAAGATAACTCGATTGTCTATGCGGAGAAACATACACATCAGCCTTATTGTTCTACAACATTTAATAATAACGATGAAATACGAATACCTATTTTACATCAAGATGTGTACACTTTACCGTGCAACAGTGTTATATGTTTCGAAGGTAAATTGTTAAACGATGCAGATAGTAAAGCTACTGCAACGGGATCATTTGCAAATTTAGGCATATCTCACCTACTAGATGAAATTAGATATGAACTTAATGGTGTAGTGGTTGATCGTGTAAGAAATGTCGGCATAACTGCAACTATGAAAGCCTACGTGTCATATAATTCGACTCAAAGTATTCGCTTGGAGAATGCAGGTTGGACACCTACCAAAACATCTATTGACGGATTGGTCGATTCAAAAGGTAATTTTCAGATATTTGTCCCCTGCGAAATGTTGATGGGAGTTTTTGAAGACTTTAGAAAAATTTTACTAAACGTTCGACAAGAATTAGTACTTATTAGAAGCAATCAAGATTTAAATGCTGTTATTAATACGGTCGATGAAAAACTTAAAGTAGAATTAACAAAAGTCTATTGGAGAGTACCGCACATTTCGGTAGCTGATGTAAATCGTTTAAAATTACTAAAATACATTGAGCAAAGTAGTCAGTTGGAAATCAATTTTAGAAGTTGGGAATTGCACGAGTATCCTGCATTACAACAGACAAAACGACACACTTGGGCAATAAAAAATGTTAATCAAGTAGAAACTCCGCGTCACATTATTGTAGGTTTCCAAACAGACCGAAAAAATAAAACTGTTAAAAATATGGCCCAATTTGATTCTTGCGATTTAAGAAATATTACACTTTATCTCAATTCCGAAAGATATCCCTATGATAATTTAAATCTGGAATTTGCCAGCAATCGATATGCGCAATTGTATGAAATGTTTGCAGGTTTTCAATCATCTTACTACGAACATGACAATCAGCCTGTTCTTACGCCTGCACAATTCAAAAGTATAGCTCCGCTAGCCGTAATAGATTGTTCTAGACAAAATGAAACATTAAAAGGCGGTGCTGTAGATATTCGACTGGAATTCGAAACCAATACTGATATACCGAAAAACACTTCAGCTTACGCATTGATTTTATTCGATCGAAAAGTGAAATATAATCCTTTTACCAGTGACATAAAAATAGTTAGCTAGATACTAGTTCAACTAGTTGCAGATTGATTGTTCTTTCGACAACATTAGCGATGAAATTTATAGATATTCAAGGCTTTCAGTATAAAAATAGCAACTTTATTTTCAAAGAAATAGCTGTATATGATAGTGATACAAATGTTACAATCCACCGGATAGTAGAACCGCCGATACCGTACGAACACCTTTCAAATTCTCTAACAGATCAAGTGATTTGGCTTACAACTAATTTGCACGGGTTAGAATGGAGCAATAATAATCAGCATGACACAATACCTTACGAAAAATTGTCTCTGTACATAGGAGAGATCATACAAAGCAGTGATTCCATATTTCTCAAAGGGTTAGATAAAAGAAGATGGTTTAAAAAAATGCTGATCGAAGAACAAAGTGATAATGTAAAATTTGTCGATTTACCAGCTTGCCCAAATATAAAACAATTAAAGATCTTGTATAATTATATTAATTTTTGTTCTCATCATATTGGTACACGGGTTCAATGTGCCATACAAAATGTTCACATTTTGCACAAGTGGTATAATCAAAACCATTAATCGCAGTCTGCTGTCTACTTGTTCAGACATGTTCAGACTTGTCCAGACCTGTTATAGCTTACGCAAACACTTCCTGCAGCCGGTGTAAGGTAGGGGAGAATATTATATATAAGAATACTAATCATAGAAACATTAGTTTTATGATAACAATGACCGAAGACTGCTTCTCAAATCATAGTTGGGGTTTTGACTCATGGGCTGACGATCCGTGGAGCCAGCAAGAGGAAGAGGAGGTTATACTCTGGAGTGAGACTGAAGAAAATACTCCTCCTCCACCTCCTCCAATGGGACAACCACACTCCTGGTCGTCTAACATAACAAAGGTGGAGGGCTGCAGCTGTATAAATTGTGCCAACATTCAGGGGTGGTTAAGCCCAACACAAAATTTTGAGGGGTGCGCACCACTACAGCAACCCGAACTGGAACAGGTGTCACCATCACCACCACCCTCGTCACCACCTCCTTCGTTTCAAGCAACATATAGTTTTACACTTCCTGAACCAACACTGCCTCTAGATTTAAATCCCATAACGATAGAAATTAGGTTAGGTAATAAACTTATACATGTAATTATTAAAGATTAAAATAAAAGACATTTTATTTTTAATATGTGTTTTATTTCATTAATATATATACACCGTATTTATCTCATATGCAAAGCAAAACTTGACAAGGAGAGGGAGAATAAATGTACACTTAAATATATGCTTTATTCAATTAATATACATCTTATTTATACATAAGGGAAACAGAACTTAACAATGTGTAAGTATCGATATAATCTTGAGGTGTTGTTGAAGGCCAGGGACCGGAACATGGACCGCTTCTCCAACCAACAGCTTCACCATTTTGAGCTTTTCTGATATTTTCCTGAAGCCATTTAAAAATATCTGTGTGGTGACGTACAACGCTAGGCTGAAATATATAAGTTATATGGTTAGTATTTAAATATTCGAACACGTCTTCTATAAACTTGCTGTGGGCATAATAAGCAGCCTCAAAGACAGCATCATGAAGAAAATATGGATATTGCTGTTGCTCGTCAGTTGCAAATTCGATTCGAGAGCCAGATGATATTGTTTCAATAAGAAAATGCTGCTAGTAGGAAGTAATGTTCTGTAACGATAATTTTGAAAGAACTAAATTAAGATCTGTTTCAGTATTAATTTTCAACTCTCCTCTTCTTACTTCGTTAATAATTTCCCTAATAACATTAAAGGCAGCTAACATAGTTTTTAAAATTTCATTTACGATAGCGGTTTCAACACTTTTAAAGTGCGTAGCCCAAATAAGAGTTTTGCTCGGTATAGCAATACCAATTTTGTCAAAGTTTGCAAGTCGTTACGTCCTATAGCATTACGTAAATGGAAATTATAGATTTCTTTATTTTTAACATACAGATCTTTGTTCAACCACAGTATATTTGAATTTGACGGTAACATTTTGCAGACTGAGATATCTTAGAGAGAGCTGGTGTTTATAATGTGGTTGGTGAACAGTAACCCCAAGGTAAAGTGTCAGTATACATACAGTTTACTATTCTTTTGTCATCATGTGGATCTAAAGCCTTTTTTCTTTGTTTTAAAGAAAATACGTTGTGGGTTTTTGATCTAATTGTTCTCTGATCGCAAAATACTGTTTCGTTATTAAACAGGCAGTCTTTGTAATCCTCAAATGTAATTCTATTCAAAGCAGCTCTGGTAATACCTTTAGCTTTCTTTGAAATTTTAAATTCTCCATTCTCAGCATCCTCTAATGTTTTGAAAGCATACAATTTTGCACGTAGACCAACAAATTCGGTAATTATTTTACCACTCATTTCGTCTTTCATTAGACCTATTACTTTTTTATTAACTTGTGGAAGGTTATATGGATTGTTCGGAGGATAATCGCTTGTATCAGATTTGTGAATATCTTCCCGTATAAAATCGTATATATTTGGAAGGGTAAAGTGATATATGAGACTATCAGTGTTTGTGTACAGCAGTTTTGCTTGATTACCCATATTCTGTTTAATATAATTGTAATGAAAATCGTATATTAAAATTTTTGAAATATCTAGGATTGAAAATCCAACGAATATTGGCTTATTAAAAACTATTTCCAACTGATTTAATTCAATAAGTACCAAGTCTTTATCTAAAATAGTACAGCTGTGAAAATTTGGTTTTGATATGTATGCACTGGCTCCGTACCTACCTTCCCATTTAGAAATTAATTTTATTATTTTGTATTTTCTAACATTTTCCATAGTTTTGCCAAATACAGCGTTATTCATAAGTTTATAAAAATCCTTTTCAAAATTATTTTTGGCGGCTTGTCTTAATTTTGTATTTAAATCTATGTATGGTTTAAGCCAAGCTGATTGCTTAAATTTTAATATTCTTTGAATTTTTACAATTTTCAGCCCTAAACTTACAGCTTGCTGCAGATTGCGGTAATGCATTACGTAGGTTTCTTTTTTAAATAAAGTGGTTGTCAATTTTGATTGTTTGGATGTTGGTGGTGTATAATGGTCAGGACATAGAGGCAAATCTTTGTGAAGTTCAAATAAATGTTGAGGATATTCTAAATCGACTTCATAAATATAGCCTGTTTCAGAATCTTCCGGAGTATTTAAATGATCAATTTTAGGAATATCTAAAGCATTTACCCATTCAAACCCTCCATACGGTAGATATTCAGACATCCCGGCTCCGTACATGTTATTAATATCTAAATATAGGATATACGATTCAAGATCGGCTTCTACGAATTTTTCACCCATATATCGATTATTAGCTTTAGCGTATCGATTCGAACACTGTGCTAGCCCTCCTCTAATACCCCTCTCTATGAACAACAGTTGATCTACATCTGTCAGCAGCTCAAGTTTAACTTTAGTAATTTTTAACATTGCCTGAAATGCCAATCCTGGTGCTGTGTAAAAATGTAGAGCATCTAATCCATACGTTTTCATACAATTCTCTCTAAAATTCTCAAACACATCAGCTAAGAGTAGAACATCAACTGTAAGGTACATATCAGCATACTGACCTAGAGTTTGCATATTAAATGTGTTCCAAACACGCAGTGCATGTTCATAATTTTCATCTGAAATGGCTGTTCCATGCAGCTGACTAAAAAATTGTGTTTTGTCAGAAAGACTTTTATCATTCAACTTTTCAAAATTGTCTAGGTAGTCGTATGGAAAGATACCCTTACGTAGTAGTAATTCAAATTCTTCTTCGCTCTTGCAAAATTTGCGTGTAATAGTTTTTAAATTGTTCGGTAAATTTAATGACAATTGTTCTAAACTGCTAGCCATAAATCGAAATGAGTCTAAAAATCTAAAATCAATATTTGTACCATCCACATGCTTTGTAAATGATATAAATTTTTCCTTATTTATAGGCAACAATTTAATATCTCCCATAATCAGTTTTGCCAATGGTTTTATAATAAAATGAGCGTCATAACCGCTGAGATTATGAAAGAGAACGGGAATATAATGTGCATCTTTATAGTTAAGATTACAGTGTTGATGAGCACTACCTCTATACTCACCTGTCTGATGATTGTGATCACGTACACGCACGTCTTTATCGGTGAAAGGTTGTTTACAAATGTAACAGGATACCGATTTTTGAAATGAATCGTTTTCCTGCTGGCTAATATCCATAGGCTCTATATTTGACAGTATACTATTTACTTGATATGCTATAGATTGTAATTCTTTTACAAACCATTCCATACAGTCGGCACCACGATATATATTAAATCGAGATAAACTATCGTCATATGAACATTTTAAATAATAGGCAATACTAAATGGAACATGTTTTTGATAAACCCCTACATTTTCGGAAACAACGTTCTGTTCTTTTTCTAAAACACACTCCACGTCCGCGTATATTGAAAATGGTACTTTTTCCTGATATTTATAGTCTTTAAATTCTATTGTCGTATCTTCTTCGGGCATTTTGATTTTAGTTTCATTTACACTATTACAATTTCTAATATGTCTTAAATGTGATTCTTTAGTTACGAAATGATTTAAACACGTATCGCATACTAAAGTTTGAGATTTTCTCTTATGCATTTGAGCTGTAACCAATCTCGATAAGTTTCTTATCCAACAGAAATGGAACTGCCCTTCATCGTTGGATATCATTAGTAAATGTATAGCATCTTTATTAATTTGAGTATTTTTACTAATATAGATGGGCAATACTGAATTTTTACCAAATTTGTTTTTTCTTTCTAGCGTATATACATTTATACGTAAATCATTCATTGTTTCAAATTTTGATATATCTTTTAATTTCATTGGAAATTCTAGTCCCGAGTACTTTAAAACTTCACTGAAATGTGGATATGAAGATATTCTATCAGAACTCTTATTTGCAGGATATAATGCTGACACTACCGACCACAAAAAACAATATTCGTCATCATTTTTTACGTTAATCACTGCCTTTTTATTTTTAATATCTATAGGTAACTCAATATATTTACCTACTGTTAATGGTGTGTAATGATTTAAATTTACTTTTAAATGTAATATCTCGAGCAAACTCTAACCTGAATCACGTTCTTCAAAATCTTCTAATTTCGTCAACAACTTATTCTCAACATTAGTCTCATACCACTCTTTTAAATTGGTGCCAGAATCAATTTTTCATTTTTAGTTGCAAACGTTTTTAAATCTACCTCGCCACTACTAGGTTTTATAAAATATGCACTAAATATTACATTAGCTTTAAGCATTAACTTATCTTTTATAATTTGTTTTACTTTTATTGAGAAACTTCTGTATGCTTTTGCAAGAAATTCTTGTGGTTCCTTATAACCTAAATTTACAATCATACCTGTTCTTATTCTACTGTTAAAACAAGATTCTACATCTTCCCATATCAACTTGTTCTTTTGTTGTTGTTGTTGTTGACCACTCCCTACACCCGCTCCCTTCTTTGCTAATTTTGTTTTTAAATTTCGCAATAATTGCCGTTGCCCCTTTAACAAACTTAAATTTGCCTCTAGCCTGAATGGATTTTCATTTTTAAAACTATGCTTACGTATAAATCTACTAACAATTAAAATGGTTTTATTTACATATTTAATCAATGACTCAGCCTCATCACTATATTTTACAATCGCTATCGCGTCTTTGATTGTTTTTATTGAGTTCGAACTTAATTCGGTAACGCTGTCTGTCGCAGACATGTTCGCGCGCGTGTGTCGTTGTAATACTAACTCTTGCAGACAGCCGAGCCGCTCTATTTATTCATTGTCGCAGCTGATAATGAAGGCCTGCGTCAGCAAAAAATTGAGACAAAGGCAGCATTCGCACTACATGCAGCACTCCCTTCGGTCGTGCTGCAAACAAAGTGCTCATTCGGGAAAATTAACTTCCCGAACTTGTTAGGTAAATAACTATTATATTCAGGGGAAATTGGTACCTACATTTTGTAGTGTAATATGGGAAAATATAATTTAAAAAATGTTCAAAGTATAAAATTATGGTCCAAAGCAAAATGTTAGGAATATATGAGTAGATGAGTACTTTTACGAAACAGTTAGTTTTCAGATAAATTAGTTACCTATCCGAAGAAATAAACAAATGTTTAATAGAGAAAGTTACTCATAATGCTGTATCATGCTTACTATGATAAATAAATCGATTTTTAAAGCTGAATGTCATTCAAGAACGAAATTACAAATTTAATCGTTGATACACTTCACAATATACAATATGAATATCTGCAACTGTTTTTTCTAATTATTTAAAGGTCTGCTATGATTGATCACATTCCCGTAGTGAAGCATAATTAAGCACGGAGACAAATCCTTACGTTCAAGCCACAGAATCTATACTTCATTTTTATTAAACATTTGTGAATCATGCACCTACCTATCCAGTATACAAACAGATACGACTATAAACGGAGTGAGTAATCACAGATGCTCCGTTTAAAATAAAACTTTGATTTCCTCTTGTAATCTAAATTAAAATATGGTATTCACACAAGGTTAGAAGAATGACATTGGTGACATCGCCGAGAAAATGGCGAAATATTGCCTGTCATCTGGTAATTTTTTTTAACTGATTGCCAATAAATTATCAAATATGGTGGTAAAGAAACTTGAGGAAAAAATTAATATGTTAAATGAAAAGATGGATAACGTGGAAAAATCTATTACGCAGCTTCAGAAGGAAAATGAAGCCTAAGATCTAACGTGGACAATTTAGACCAGTGGTTCCCAAACTTTTTTGGGCCAAAGACCCCTTTCCCAAAAATAGTTGATACCATAGACCCCCCACTGTAACTCGTTCTTTTACTTGCTTATAGCACCTTTGACAATCACTGGTTTTTCATAATTTGATAAGATCTGATTTTTTGGAGTCGATGCTATTTGTAAACGAGGGTAAATTAAATGACACTTTTCCAATCGCATTGAACAAAGCAAGTTCGGGCGTGCAAAAAAGTTGTTTCAACATGCATTCGTCCTGTACATGTCCAAACTCGTGTACCAGCAGTGTGTTGAGACGAACCTAGCTAGTTACAATTTATTAATTTTGTGAAGTGTTAATTAGTACTTATATACTTTACCATTAAGTTAACATACGATAAGTTGATATTGAAAGATTTAAATAACAGCCTGTTTGGGGGTCGATTTTCAAATGCCTTCGACCCCCATTTTTATGCACCGAATTTATCGACCCCTGAGAGATCGACATCGACCCCAAGAGGTCGATATCGACCACTTTGGGAATCACTGATTTAGACGCTCGACAAAATAGCTTTTGCGTATTTGGTGTTAAAGAAGATGTCAATTAAGACGTTAACGCAAAGATGATGAAGGTAATTACTAATTCGTTGGAATTGTTTACTACCAGTAATCAAATTGACCGGTATCATGGGGTCAGATGCCCTAAAGATGGCAAAGGTAGGGCAATAATAGTTAAGTTTATTAGTTACCAGAAACGTGGCTTAGTGTTGAGAGCAAAAAATAAAGTTAAAAGATCTGACAAGAATCAATCTTGAACTGTTATATATTGCTAGTGAACAATTTGGTTATCACAACATCTGGAGCAGTGATGGGCACCACCAAAAAGTAGTCAAAAGTTTAAAGTTAATTTTTGTCGAAACCACGTATCCGATTTGGAAGATTTTTTTTAATGACAAGTTGTCTCTTTTAGAAAGTTACTGTACTACTCTATTCGCATAGAAACTTTTTTTTTCAAAAACCGGGTGTAACAATTATAACGTGTTTTTCCATAAAATTTATAACACCCTGTGGGGTTCAATAGTTACAATGTCAAGTTATAATTCAAAGCAAACTCTAGCCTTAACTTTATGTAACATTTTGTTTTTTGATTTGCTCTTTTATCTTAGCTACTGCAAGAGAAACACAATTTTATTGACTTTAATTTGCATTAAAAGCACTAAGGTAGCAGGCTATGGAGAAACAGGAAGAAACAGTAATTGTCATCAGGCAAATACAGCTGTCAACAAGCAGTTGATAGAAGTGTGTTGTCGGTGTTAGTCCTTAACGTTTTCTTTTTGCAAAATCTTCAATTTTGTCAGTATGCAACCTGAAACACGAAATCTTACTTGCGAAGAATGTGCTCAAGCATTAGTTCTGTTTGAGGAAGGTTGAAATTACCGAAGAACTGCTTTTTAACTGCTGTATTTACCTGATGGCAATTACTGTTTCTTTCTGTTTTTCCGTAGCCTGCTACTGTAGTGCTTTTAATGCAAATTAAAGTCAATAAAAACATGTTATGCTATAATTGTGTTTCTCTTGCAGTAGCTAAGATAAAAGAGTAAATAAAAAAAACAAGATGTTATAAAAAGATAAAACTAGAGTTTGCTTTGAATTATAACTTGATATTGTAACTGTTGAACCTCACAGGGTGTTATAAATTTTATGGAAAAAACACGTTATAATTGTTACATCCGGTATTTATAGACAACTTGTCATTAAAAAAAATCGTCCAAATCGGATAAGTAGTTTGGACAAAAATTAACTAGTTTTTGGTGGTGCGTTAATTTATTGGAGAAGTATATTTAGGTACTGATATTCAAGTAGCAGGTAAGAGCTTCTCTTATTGCAATTCATTCTTGTTCTAATCGTTTTCGCTAAGTTGATGTGCTGCACCCTGCTTTGTTAATAATTGTTAATATTAGTTCCGATATGCCTATAAGTGATAATTCTGTATTGAATAATAATTATGACCTTAAAAAGGCCGATTTTAAAGTAATACATGATTTTTAAGCATAATATATTAAGTGGTTTTTCCAAAAGAAATGAAAGCCACCATGACATAGATTCAGCAAGAAAATCGCATTTTATATGCGGCATTAAAATTGAAGATATCGACAATTATTGATTATTAACATTCAAAGTAATAACGGGTGTTCATTAGAATTTGTGGTTTGGTCGGCTTTGGAACTGATGAAGTCGTGTCGTGCATTAAATCATATGGCTGATAACTGACACTGGTGACACTGTAAGTCTATGTCAAATTCGATGTCAGCAGGTTAGGTTTTCCGTCAGTTTTGACTCAAACTGACACAAAACCTAACCTGCTAACATCGAATTTGACATAGACTTACAGTGTCACCAGTGTCAGTTATCAGCCATATGATTTAATGCACGACACGACTTCATCAGTTCCAAAGCCGACTAGACCACAAATTCTAATGAACACCCTTTATAATGCTTTCAATGATAATTAAATTTGGTGGTATATGAAGGCCGTTTTGTAACTTTATTAAGAACTGATTTCCCGAATAAGTAATAAGTACGGTGCATGATTTTTGAAAATTACCATGGTAATAATTCAAGATTCGATTGGCGAATAAATTAAAAATATTTCAACCTGATTAGCCCAAATTTATAAAATGCAATTTTCTAAGTGATAGGGATTAGAATGTTGTGGATGTTGTGGAAGATGTTAATGAAACTGTTGCAAGATTTGGTTTGGGACGGGATTCAACCGAAGTTTTATAGCGTTTTCCTATTTTTCGGCCAGTAACTTGAACCAAACATAATATATCCTTGAACGTTATAACCTTAGATTTTTGGAGCATATTTGTTTCAATATTCATATTTTTCTGTTATTTATCTGTTTTGATATATTTTTTCAAATAAAAATGTTTTCTCTAATAATAAAAATTACTTTTGCTGCGTAACAGAAGAAAACTAATCAAAAATTAATATATTTTTTTCACTACCTTCTTTGTAAATGATCCTTACACTGTCAAGTTTGAGGGATGTAGGCTACATTTACAAAAATTGTTACAGTTTCCATGACAGTGTACTTGCTTCCCTAGAGAAGTGAATTACTTACATCCCGCATGTATTACAACTGATAAGATGCCATGTCTGCCACTTGGTTAACACGAAAAAAACCATTGTAGTTCGTACTATTATCCATTTTTAATCAGAATACAAGCACAAAGATCACAAAACAGCATTTGCAATCGTATTCACGCATTTTTTCCAATAATTTTTCACAGTGCGTTTATAACTGTCAAACAAAACGACACAGCGCTATAAGGCTACTATAGTTTAGCAAATGTCATAATTTTACGCCAGGTTATTACCTACCATTTACTTTACAAAAGGAAATATTGGTAGTGAATAAAATTATGTACTTTACACAGGATGTAGGAAGATTTACACTACCTCGAACCTTGCTACCCTCGTTCGCTTCGCTCACTCAGGCATCAAACGGTTCTCGGTAGTGTAAATCTTACCTACATCCATTGTAAAGTAATATACTATTTAATTGCAGTATTCGTAGGATAAGAACCTATTGTTTTGAATGTAATATACATATGAATGGTGTAATCTATTATTTAGTGTCGTGTAAGTAGTTTTAATATTTTTCTTGAGAGAGGTTTGGAACTCCAAGAATTCGAAGTTGAAGACGGATTAATATTTTCAGACAGGTATTTTTTGGATAGCTCACACATTTGCTCTAAAATAGCACATATATCATGCAGATAATCGTATTTCTAACAAATTCGGAAGATGTTCTAGGTGGTAATACGAGGGCGGGATGATAATTGGTTAGCCTAACAATGAAAGATCGGTTTTATGTTTTCAAAATTATTATTTTTCAACATAGTCTCTTAATCGCTTAATACATTTTGTCCAGCGATGCTCGAAGGCTTTGATCTCATGACGAAAGGGGCATTACCCAAGGTCTGCAAAATAGGCGCCAACAGTGGGCGTGGCCTTTTCAACAGATGAAAATTTTAATCCACCGAGGAAAATTTGGGCTTAGGGAATAAGTCGAAGTCCGAGGGAGCCAAATAGAGTGAACGCGGAAGCAAATTGTGCTTTAATTCGATGATTTTACCCATTGCAGTAACTCGAGTCTAAGAAAATGCATTTTCTTGGTAAAAGCAAACGCGGCACCCATCATGCGAACAGCTTTTTCGTGCCCAATTCTTGGATTAAAATATCGCACAGCAGCTCTTTTGATATGTTTACTACATTAGCTATTTCACTCAATTTCAGTCATTTGTCCTTCAACACCATATCGTGGATTTTGGTAATCATTTCTGTTGTAGTGACACTTCTTTGGCATTCAGAACGGTGCTGGCCTTGGATGCTGGTGCGGCCCTATTAAATTTAACCATCTATTTTTTTTCGGTAGTACATGATGGAGCACATTCATCCAATACAGTTTTCGTCTATTTACAAATGTTTGCACCTTTTAAGACTTTTGTATGCAAATATTAAATAAGCTCACAATGGTCAGTATTTTCCATTGTTAAACAAATACAACACACGTTTTCTTTAAACAGCCGCTAACAAGAAACTATTTCACAGACGGACTTTATATTTTCAGTATTGCCAATTCAAAGATGGAAGTTCACATTTTTTAATATACTGTAACGACCTTGGGGTCAGGCCGTTGTTTATATATGACTCAGCGTCCCGTGCGACGCGTGAGTCAGCGTGCCGTACGACGCGTGACTCGGCCTTCCAGATCATTCCAGAAAGAGTAACGACCTTCGGGCCGGATCGCATCAGAACATTCCAGAACGACCTTGCGCGCGAACACGTCAGCGTCGCTGGATTAATCGAGCAAGGTCTGGACGTTTCTAGGATGACTCACCCGGCGTGTATATAAACCGGTGCAGTGGGAAAAATTGACAGTTCTCCGGCAGTTCTCATTCAGTTCTCATCAGTTCGAATTAGGCAGCGAAGCGCGTAGAGCTCCCATATAAATGAACCGTGTGTATATAACCCTAGTGAAATAAATAACAGATAAATAACCATATAAATCGTTAGTATTTAAGTCGTAAATAGCCAAATAAATAATTGATGTTTAATCCAGCGCATATAAATAAATAAATGTATCGTTGTTAGAAATAGTGCCTGTAGTTCGTTAGTTTAAGTAATTTGTGTTCTGCCTTGTTAATTCGTGTGTTTGTAAATAATAATAATTAATAGTTGTAAATAAATGTTTAATACAAGAAGCGTCGTATAATTTTTAATAGCCCGAGCGTAAAAACGTAACAATACATTTATATTTATGTATTTAAAATATGACCCCGCCCTTAGTAATGAAGTATCTTATTCTGTGTGTTATTGCAAGGTTGTAAGTTTATGTGTAATTTATTGTAAAAAATTTAAAATTAAACATTTAAAAGCTATTTAAGTAACAAGGAATGTAAGGGCCTATTAACATTTGAGGTAGGCAAGTACAAGCCAAGGCGAAGTCGGGGCTTGTTGCCTGCCGAAAAAATCGTTTGGTTGGTCACCTGTCACCAGGATTAGTTTTCGTGAGTCGTGTTACCTGTGAGTGTCACATGTCATATAAACACTTGCAATTTATAAACAAAACGTCTAAATCTGCATCTTGCTTTGCTAATTTTATTATCATAGGAACTTAATAATACGAGGGTAGTTAAGTAAATCCTTAGAAAAAGAGAGAAAAACTAATTATTTGAGGTGGATCTTTATTTACTTTTCAGCTATAATTTACCAAGAGCAGTGATAATCACCCGCAATAATTTTGACAAATAACAACCCGAAAGTGCTTGCCTCGGGTTATTTCTTAAAAGCAACGAACTTGAGGGATGTTATTTGTCAAAATTATAAGGATTTATTACTGGCCGCGGTGAATTAGGAAAGATAAGTTCTTAAATAAGTTAGCCATTTTCTGACAAATTAATTTGACACTTCATTATAATAATATTATGTTGGTGGCACTGTATGTCTACGTCAAATTTGAGGTTATCAGGTTAACTTTTGCGTCAGTTTTGACACAGACTGACGGAAAAGCTAACCGGCTAACCTTGAATTTGACTTAGATTTACAGTGCCACCAACTTGCCATAGGATACTATTGAAATTTAATTAGTAGTTTCCATAGTGATTGAAAATCACCCTAGGGTCGTTTTCACTTCAAGCGTGATCTGATTTGTCAAACTGACTCACGTGATTAAAAATAATCAAATTGGATTGGTCTACAATATATGTAAGAACTTATCAACGTAATCGCCTTTTAGCTCTATACACTTTTCCAAACGTTTCTCCAACTTTTTTAAACCATCTAAAAAGTAAGATTTCGGAAGGTCCTCAAAATAGGCATCTGTTTGGGCGATGACCTCTTTTTCTTTTGCAAATGGGGACGTTTTTTCTTAATTTCTTGCCTCAACCGGTCCAGTAACGACGCATAATACTCTCCAGTTATCGTTTTTCATTTTTTCAAGTAATCGATGTAGATGATTCCTCGTGCATCCCAAAAAACTGTGGCCAGCTGATTGCACCGTTTTCGCCTTCTTTGGAGCCCGTTCCCCTTCAATAACCCACTGTTTTGACTGTTCCTTTGTCTCGGGAGTGTAGTGGTGTATCCAGGTTTCGTCCACAGTTATGTATCGACGCAGAAACTCCTCAGGATTGCGACGAAAAAGCGCCAAAATAGTCTCTGAGTCGACTACACGAGTACGTTCATTTTCCACCAACAGCAACGCGGCACTCATCTTGCCGAAATTTTTATCACACCCAATTTTTCGTGCAAAATTGAAAACACTGTACATTGCGATATGCCCATAGCTTCAACTATTTCGCGCACTTTGATTCTTCGATTACTCAAAATCATCTCGTGGATTTTGTCAATCATTTCGGGCGTTGTCACTTCAACTGGACGTCCTGAACGAGGTGCATCTCTTGTGGATGTACGGCCACGTTTAAACTCATTTAACCAATTGTATATAGTTGCAACCACAGGAGCATATGTGCCATGAACTTCATCCAACTCAGCTTTCATCTCTTTCGGTGTTAAGCCTTTTAAATATAAGTGTTTAATTACCGCTCGAAACTCACTTTTTTCCATTTTTTCAAATCAACAAAAGTTTCTTGCTTCAATCGACAATAAAAACTAAACTACGTGATGGATGTGGCTGAAACTTTGACAGTTGTCAAGTGAATAATGACATTTACTAAAAACAAAAGATATATGATGTTATGAGCACGATATCTTGGATTTTCTAAGGACAAACTGAAATACCCTCGTAATATTAAGTTCCGTTGTCGAGAAAAAGCAGCAAACAAATATAATCACCGACTTACACGTTTTGTTACTAAGGCTGTATCACTGACTTACATGATCAGCAGCGGGAAAAAGTTATTTTTCCACAACCGGGAGTAGAAGTCGGTTTCTATAGCATCAAAATTGTGACAGAAGTAAAACATTTTCTCCTTAGAGACTAAATAAGACAAAAATTTCCCTAAGGAGTTTTCAGTATGACTGACAGAACAATTATGTCAAATTCGAGGTTATCAGGTTAGGTTTTGCGTCAGTTTTGACACAAACTGACGCAAAACTTAACCTGCTAACCTCGAATTTGACATAATTGTGAGCTCTTGGCATAATGACTTACAGTGCCACCAACTTTAAAATTTACCATAGGCTACTAATTTTAAAATAATTGTAACTAAAATGTCAATAAATGACGTTTAAAAAAAACGGGTTTTCGTTTTAATCTTCCTGCAACGAGAAAAAAATAGTATATGCAATTTTTGACTCTCGGGCTTCGCCCTCGGGTCAGAAATTGTACCTCAGCAAAATAACGCATTTCTCTCTCTCATTGCATAATCTACTATTGTTTTATTAGATATCTATAGTTTGTTTTTTTTTTGCTTTATGATTCAGAGCAGGCTCTGCATTTGCATTTTTGTAGGAGTGTAAGTAGTTGGTTACAAAGAAAAAAACACTAGTTATGTCAAAAACTATTACAATTGTCAATGTGTTAACTTGCACTATTATACCTACTTAAGAAGAGTTAAAATTACTGAACCATTCGGTTCAGTGCAGCAAATTTTAACTAAAGCAAAAACGTCTGTCTATTTATTTGGAATTGCGTAACTGTTTGGTTTCAGATCCTAACTTTTTGAAGAGCATGTAACAGGGTATGAGGTTCTGAGACTTAGACTTAGAATTCACAATAGAATACGCCTAACTCATCTCAACTAAAAAAAGCATCCCAGTCAAATGATAATGTTAAGTCAATGTTCAAAACGTTTTTGTTTTTAAAGGAATTGTGCGGCGGCATTGCTGCCTAGAGGTACTACTGTGAACTCTGTACACTATACAAAAAAACGTTAAACATCTGCAACTTGATATGCATTGATAAAGACCAGATAAGTAAGCAATTTTTTTTTAATTATCTTCCCAATTTATTTACAATCTGTACATGTACATTTAGTAAATTGTTTGAGCTGTTTATTTGGACATGTAGAAGTATACTCAGTAGAATGCCCCTGTAACAGTAGGCATATACGTCTTTTGTGGCTTTTGGGTGCAAAATAACTTATAAACTAGACCTTAAAACTAAACTAAAACTAAACCAAGACTTAATATTAATTTAAATAGGGAATCTAGTAGTAAGCAAGTTGTTTGGCATGTATTTTTGAAGCCTTCTATTCTGGTTTAGAGGAGCCATAAGGTCTGTTGCTAAACTATTGGGATGTGCTCTAAGACGGTCACTATATTTAGCACTATAGCGGTTGACTTCTTCTTTCACTGTTGGAATTTGAAGATCGTTACGGATAATGCATATTCTTATATGGGTATTTCGCCACTCTGCAAATTAAAATATTAAATAACGAAAATATTAACAACGAACGTTTCGAGGGACAATCTGCCCTCGTTATCAACGAATAACAATTAAAACTAACAAGAACTTATCTTTTTTTCAGTGGACTCAACTACGCAGTGGCGCCAAAACGAATTAATAAACTTGATTTAGTTACAGCTATAGAAGAGACTTGTCAAAAACTTCCAGAAGACATTAGACAGGAATACAGAATTAGAAACAAAATCATACTAGAACGACCTTACACAATCAGACAAAATATATCCAAACAAGAAAAACATTCACTACACACACTAAAAACCGATAACACAATTAAAATTCTACCTGCAGACAAAGGCAACGCCACAGTAGTACTTGACACAACCACATACAACGAAAAACTTTTAACACTAATTAGTGAGGGACAATACACTAAACTAAATAAAGATCCAACACATACAATAGAAACAAAAATATACAGAACACTTTACAAACACAGAGAACAATTTACAGATTTTGTAAGACGTACGCTAACACCACACTACAGTAAACCACCACATTTTTATGGATTACCAAAGATACACAAACCAAATGTACCACTTAGGCCAATAGTTAGTTCTATAGGTTCTCCTTGTCACAGTTTAGCTAAATATTTACTTAAGATACTGACTCCTATATCAGGAAATACAGACACGTATATAAAGAACACGCCCCATTTCCTTGAAAAACTTAAAGAAGCAAACATAAACACACAACACTTAATGGTTAGTTTCGATGTAGTTAGTCTATTCACTAATGTTCCAGTAGACAAAACACTCAACATCATTAAACATAGGCTACAAAACGATAACACATTACATACACGAACAACATTAAACGTTGGTACCATTATGGAACTTTTAACACTATGGATTAAAACGACATACTTTCAATTAAACAATGAATTTTACCAACAAGATTTCGGGATGGCAATGGGTTCACCTTTATCTCCCATTGTTAGTAACATTTTTATGGAAGACTTTGAACAACAACATGTCTACACGTACACCAACAAACCAGTAGTTTGGTGGAGATATGTCGATGATGTTTTTGCAATTTGGCCTCATGATATGGATGAGATGGACAAATTTCTTGAACATATTAACAGTAAAGAAACCTCCATCAAATTCACATTAGAAACAGAGCAAAACAATCAGTTACCCTTTCTTGATACACTAATCACACGCACAATAAATATTTTTGAAACATCAGTATACCGTAAGAAAACCAACACTAATAGGTACTTACATTTTAATTCTAACCATCACAAAAACATAAAGACAGGCGTTGTAAAAAGTCTTTACGACAGAGCCAAAGTTGTTTGCTCTAATGATAAAATTTTCAAAAAAGAGAAAGAATTTATTATTAATGTTTTACAAGATAATGGCTATCCAGAGACTCTTGTTCGGAACATTTTCAATACACGAAGCAATGCCACACACATACAAAGGAATGACACTCAAAAATATAATACTCTTACTATACCATATATTCCAGGCATATCTGACAAAATTAGACGAATTGGAAATAGATTCAATGTTAGGACGGTATTCAAAACGATGAATACTTTGCGGTCAGTTCTTACAAAAACTAAACCGTTCAACGAAGAACAACATTCAAGGAATTGTATATATAGTATTCCCTGTGAATGCGGGAAATATTATATCGGTGAAACATCCAGGCCTTTAGCAGTCAGAGTTAAAGAACATAAAAATATGTTGAAAACGTATCAATTCAATAAGTCTAAGCTGGCAGAACATGCTTGGGATGAAAACCATAAAATACAATGGGACAACACAAAGATCTTGTCTAAAGAATCGATGTCAACTAGGCGAAAAATTAAGGAAACGGCATACATTTTACTTAACGAAGAAAAATGCGTGTCGTCTTTCTCAATATTTTTAGACAATAGTTGGCTATCGATTCTTAAAGATGAGATCAAGTAGGTACAAATATCAACAAACGTCAATGTCAGAAAATTCATTGGAGGTTGGTCGTTTTTCCTTGCAGTGAAAAAAGATAAGTTCTTGTTAGTTTTAATTGTTATTCGTTGATAACGAGGGCAGATTGTCCCTCGAAACGTTCGTTGTTAATATTTTCGTTATTTAATATTTTAATTTGCAGAGTGGCGAAATACCCATATAAGAATATGCATTATGAATTCACGCCACAAAGAAGTTTCAGAGATTATCGTTACGGATAGCCGCGTTGGACACGAACCAGGGCGCGTTCACAATTATACGCAACACTTTCGATTGGAAGCGTTCAAGGATTTCAATATTGGAGTTAGCAGTTGTGCCCCAGAGTTGAATACCGTAGCTCCATACGGGTTTAAGTATTGCCTTATATATGAGGAGTTTGTTGTTAGTTGAGAGCTTTGATTTACGTCCCAGTTACCAGTACATCTTGGATAGAGTTAGTTTCAACCGTTTGCGTTTTGTGAAAATGTGCTTTCCCCACGTGAGTCTTCTGTCAAGGTATAAACCAAGATACTTGACTTCTTCTTTTTGGGGTAGATGATCGTTCTTTACCTGTACCGGAGGGCGGGTCCCTCTGCGCATGGTAAAGGTTACGTGGATGGACTTGGACTCGTTTGCTCTAATTCTTTAATTTGTTAACCATTTTTCAATAGCGGTTAGGTTGGCTTGTAATTTTTGTGAGGCTATGGTTGGGTTTCTATCGAAGGCCAGGACTGCGGTGTCATCCGCGAATGTAGCTGTTATGATTTCCGGCAAGGTCGACAGGTCTGCAGTGTATAAGAGATAAAGCAGTGGTCCAAAGACACTGCCTTGAGGTACTCCGGCATTGATCGGGAAGAGATTTGTGTATTCTGTTTCGTATTTTACCAGAAAGTGCCGGTTAAGGAGGTAGGACTGCAGGATTAGAAAGTAGTTCAGGTGGAGGACTGTTCGTAGTTTGCATAGAAGTTCCGTTTGCCGCACCCTGCCAAATGCTTGAGAGATTTCTAAAAATACCGCAGAGCAGTATTGCTTGTCTTTAAAAGCTTGATTAATTCCTTGCACTACTCGATGAATTTGTTCATTTGTAGAGTGCATCTTTCGGAAGCCAAACTGGTGAGCTGGTATTAAGTCCTTGTCGTCGATGATTGGAATTAGTCTTTGTAGTAAGAGCTTTTCAAAAACTTTAGCCACTATAGGTAAGAGGCTTATTGGCCGGTAAGACTTTGGATCGTTGGGGGGTTTGCCTGGTTTTATGATAAGTACTAGCAAGATGCCCGTTCTTCGTACGGACTACAGATGTTTGTTTCTTCTTCTAAATCTTAAATTAATTTTGGAGTGCCCCCCCCCCCCTTCTTCTCACTCAATACGCTAAACTAACAAAAACTGCAAAACAATATTGTAAGTAAAAAGGAAACAATATTGTTTCGAAAAAAGTTCTCCTTAACTCTTTTATTATTCACTTATCCCCTGGAAATGTGTATGTAATTGTCGTTACCCTTGTATAGATTGGTAAAACTATAGTATAACAATGAGATAAAATCAAAAATATATGTACTTATTAAATGTTGTATTCATAAATTATAGCAGGATACCCGTTCCCACCACTTGGGGATAGAATTGCAGAAATTTTCCTATTTTATTTTAAGAGATATTGAGAAATTCGTGAAAACACAGTTTACCCCTTTTGACCCCTTAGGGGTAAAATTTTCAAAACACTCTTTCAGCCCCTTTTATCCTGAAATGGACCGAGAGGAAAAAAATTAATAATTTTAACCCCCTACCTCTTTCCAGTTTTTCCTTTTTACCGCTTTAGAGGTGCAATTTAAAAAACCCTAAAACCCCTTTCCAAAGATTTGAAAAACACATCGATATGACAGAAGAGAATGCTCTAACTCAACAAACACAAGAGATGCAAGGGGTTCTATAATTCACCCCGAATGCAGATTCGCACCTTTAAGGGTTGATTAGGGCAAAATGCTGAAATAAGTATTTAGACATTTGCCTTAGATACCTATGCAAGCAAACACCAAGTGGATATCTTATCGCGTCTAAGAGATATTGAGAAATTCGTGAAAACACAGTTTACCCCGCTTCGCCCCCGTAGGGGTAATTTTTTCAAAATTCCTTAAACCACTTTTTAAATATTTTAAAAACACATTTACATATATACCAAATAAAGAATAAGTATTCTAACTTAAGAAACATAGGAGATACGAAAGGTTCTTTATTTCACCACGTATCCATATTTGCACCTTTAGGGGTTGATTAGGGCAAAATCCTAAAATACGTTTCTAGGCATTTCCATTGAAAATATTTGCAAGTAAACACCAAGTCAATATCTCATCGGCTGTAAGAGATATTGAGGAATTCGTGAAAACACATTTTACCCTTTTCACCCCCTTAGGGGTAGAATTTAAAAAAATCCCTTCTTAGCACTACCTTACGTAACAAATTGAACCTTTCACCAAAATTTCAAGTTTGTAGTACTAGTGGTTACGGCTCTGCGTTGATTAGTCAGGGTTGTGACTTTCCTTTATATATGTACCTATAGATTATCTGAGCCACTTTCCATTGGGATGGGAAATAACCATTTTGTAAGACTGCATTGAATAGCTGTGTTAGATATTTTATACCAGTCACAGGTAATTCCTTTAGAATTTTTCCGTTGATTAGGTCGTAGCCCGGAGCCTTTTTAGGGTTGAGGGTATTAATGACTTCGCGAACTTCAGTGGCATTAAATCTTTTTACAGGCGATTCAAGTTGATACAGCAGGAATAGTGTTTGGGTGAAATTATCTTCTTCTTGAGGATCATTCTCTGAGGGGTGTGGTTGGAAAACTGTTGTTAAGTATTGAGCAAAAACACTTGCCTTATCCCTATCACTTCTAGCCCAGCTGCCCTGGGAATTTCGGATTGGTGGAGAAAACCTTTTTACTTGTTTCAATTTTTTCGTTGTCTTCCAGAGGGAATAATCCGTGGCTTCTGTGGGCGATAGATCTTTTAGAAACGTTTCAATGCAATCATTTTTGTTTTTGTTGAGTAGTTCTTGTAGCTCACGTGTTGCTGTGTTAAGAAGTCGTTTGCTTTCTGGTGTACGTAGTCTTTGCCAGTTTCTTCGGAGTCTTCTTTTATGTTGAATTTTTTGTTTAATAATTATAGGGCAATCGGGAAGTATAACAGTATTTATTTTACTTGGCGTTGCTTTCCAGCCTGCCCGCTGGATGACATCATTGAATAACTTGACCGCAACTTCTATGTTTTCTGAAGATATCAGTGGAATATTTAAGGTTAGTTCATCATTCACTAGAGACATGAAGGTGTCCCAGTTTGTATGTCTATTGCTTAAATAATGAGTTACCTCTTTTATGAGGTCTAGTGGTAAGGGTGATCAAGACAGGGGAATGATCGTTCGAAGCAAGATTTAATACTGGCCAAATTTGGGGGAATGCCTTTTGTTATGCAGAAATCGACCAGATCGGGCAATTTGTTAAGATCCGTAGGCCAATAAGTGGGCTCTCCCGTAGAAAGGTGTTGTAAGTTTTATTTAGTTCTCGTTCCTTTGTCGTTATGATTCTAGAGCCCTAGTCAGTGTGTTTGGCGTTATAGTCACCGCCCGCAATAAATCGTCGCCCTAGGGTTCTGAAATAGTCTGCGAATTGTTCTTCTTTTACTGCATGTTTGGGAGGGAGATAAACCGCCGAGAGGGCGAGAGGTCCTATCCGGTCCTCTATTGATACACTTGTTGCTTGAAGAAAGTCCCTACTATAGCTGTGTATTTAATGGTGCATGATAAAATGTTTTATTATTATGGCAGATCCGCCTCGTGCCGTTCCACCTGGGTGATTAGTGTTATAAACTGTATAATTCGGGATTTTAATAAAGCTCCTATCAGTAAAATGCGTTTCGAAGACTAGTAGCACATCTATGTTATGACTAGTAATAAATAATTTTAATTCTTCAAGGTGTTGTAACACGCCATTGGCATTCCATAAGGCAAGATGTAAGAGTGTATCCATTATTTAATTTTTGTAAGAACTGTTGTTATAGATATTAACGATACAAGTTTGATTATGGGCATCTTAACGACACGAGTTTGATTGCCAAAACCGAGGCGGTGAGCCGAGTTTTGCGCAATCAAACGAGTCTCATTAAGTGCCATAAGCAAACGTGTATTGTTCAATATTTTATCTTCATCAATAAATTCTGGTTCAATGTATTTCTTGATACAAAAAGAGTGCGGTAATGTTTATTACCGCACTGAGTGCGGTAATATCTATCCATTACCGCACTGAGTGCGGTAATATCCATTACCGCACTTAGTGCGGTAATGAAGCTCATAACGATACTAAAATTAGTTTGGTTAAGAGGCTATAACAACACCGATGAAGATAAATAAGTTTAACACGGTTCCTATTTGTTCGGACAATTTTTTCATTATATTTTTTAGTTCTTCTATGTCGCTGGTTTGTTGAATGGGTTGGCTAGCATTTGTTGTTTGTGGGAAATTTACAAAAAGAGGGTTTTGTTGTTGTACACTAGCTACTTGTGAATACGACAGTCCGGGTTGTGTTCGTTGGTATTGCCTGATTTGTGAGAGTAGCTTGTACTGTTTCTGGCGAAGGGTTGGAAATTGGTTTCTTTGTAATTCTTTATATATAGTACATCCCTTATAGTTCGCAGGATGATTCCCTTCGCACAGGACACAGCGGACATCACGGGATTTTTCTTTTCTTTGGCATTGTTCTGTGGAGTGATCGCCTGCGCCTTTTACATATCTTGGGCGTAGCCGGCAAAAATTTTCGTATGTCCGTATCTTTGACATCGTACACACTGTACGATAACTCTTTTTGACCTAGGGGGTTCAAACTTGATTTTACATTGTTGCAGGTATTCTAATTTAAAAATGTCTTTGTTGTTAGGGGCTGGTTTTAGGTCGATATAGAACATTGGGAGAGACAGTTTGGTTTTAAATTGTTTAATATTGCAAATGTTTGTGACCTGGTGTCCTAATTTCTCAATTTCAACTTTGATGTTTTTACTATCGATGGAATGCTGGAGATTTTTTAACACTACTTTGTAGCTTCTTTCTTCTTTTAGTTTATATGTGTGATATTCTGTTTTCTTTTCCGTCAGGCCTTTTGAAATTATTCTGTAATTCTCTGGTGTTTTAGGCTAGACTTTGACTTGGTTGTTAGTGAGGGCTTTGATTTCGTATTGCTCTTTAGCTATTTGTTGCAAAAGTTGCATTAGTGGTGCAATAGTTTGGGCACCATATACGAAAATTGGGGGAGGTTTTGTCTTTAGTCTTATCAATGTTTGTTTCCTGTTGTACGTCGTCGTCCTCCATATTTAGTGCTGAGTAGCGATTTGATGTTGAGGGCGGGCTAAGGCAATATTCGCTCTCCTTAGGGTGTTTGTTTTGGGATTCTACTTCATCTAGATTTCTACTTCTTTTATAGGAAACCTTGTTCCAGTTATTGTTATTTTCTAGTGGCTGCGGAGGTACGGTGGTTTAAATGTTTTGTTGGGTTTGGTGATAGGGTTGGGGATAAAGTGTTTGTTGCGACTGAATTGTAAGATTACCTGGTTTTTGTTGGAATTGGCTGTAATACATCTGGGTTTGGTCCGGTGTCAATATTGGTGGTTGTGGAGCCATTAGGGGAGCACTTGGGAGGGTTGCGTCTCTCCAGGAGCCGGGTAGAAGCCCATAATGGCCCGTATACAGTGTACTTTCGTTCGATTATTTTATGAGGATTTTAAATACATGAGGCATTTAAAATTATAAATAAAACCCGATATCGCGGGTTATCGCTTGCACTTTTAAACAGCAAATGTGCGTCTTTCCTCTTTGAAAGTAAAATAGAAACTAAGTAGGCAAATAAATGGTTTTGTGTTACACTACGACAATGCCCCTTTTCTTATATCACGTACTATCTGACAGCTTTCACAATGCAACTGCCTCGCGGTTGTGGTGGTTGTAGGAAAATCATATTAGAGTGATTTTGGAAGTGTGCCTGAACTACTCCACACACTAGTATGCGAGATACTTGATACGTTGTCATGATAAAATAACAAAGTAACTGCAACAAAAATAAAGGACACTTTGGACATCGACAAATCGACATTCCCATGCAAACATTGTAATTTTTTGAGATCTGTAGAAGAACCACTTTTTCTATAGCCGTCAAAACAGGTGACATTTGTGTTTTTTGTAATATGGCAAGAAATAGCTATGAAAATAATTTCTTCAAATGTGAAAAAAATGTTCTCCTTTTTTACATAATTATGTTTGTCAAGGTAGCAACGATAGGAACAAAAATTCAGACAGCTGGTTGTAGAAAATATATTGTTGTGTTCTTTGGCACATTCGAATGAATTTTTTGCTTGACATTCTCATGCGCTAGAAAAACACTGATTTCACGCACTTACTACAAAATTACTATTTTTAACTTTTGAACCAACGTTTTCTGATATACATTGACTTTGAGACCCCTTAAAGCCACTCATTAGATAAAGGAAACAACCCACATCGCAGTTGGTCTATTCGCGAGCTGGTAGGTACTTTGGAGAGTATTAAAAGACATTTAATTAATAAATAATAAACATTTATTGTTTCACCCATTCACTGTATTAATTGGTCACACCTCGTAATTAATAATAGAACATTAATATTTTAGGCAGAACTACACGAGATTTCATCAGGTTACACAGAACGAAGCTCAATTAGATCAATTCAATTATAAATATTCAGTCTTTCTGAAATGTTCTTGTATTTTTTGAACTAGGGGTCCTGAAACAGCGGTGTTATTGTACTTATTATAATTATAAATATAAATATAATCTAAAGAATTCGGCAGTATGACGGCAAAAGTCAAGACAAATACTTGGACAAACGACAACACCCAGAACCTTCTAACGGTAAGGTTTTTTTCTATTATGTGTCTTCATATGGCTCACTAAACCACTTTTATCTGCTGCTCTATACTCGCAAATACCACACGAATAAGGTCTTTGTCCTGTATGTGTCCTCATATGTACAACTAACTGACCTTTCTGTGTTGCTTTATACTCGCAAATAGAACATGAATAAGGTTTTTCTGCTGTATGAGTTCTCATGTGTGTAACTAAGCTACCCTTTGCTGATGCTGTATATTCACAAACAGAACACAAATAAGGTTTTTGTCCTGTATGTGTCCTCACATGTTTAATTAAGTGACCCTTCTCTGCTGCTTTATACTCGCAAATTGCACATGAATAGGGTTTTTCTCCTGTATGTATCCTGATATGACTCACTAAACTACTTTTATGTGCTGCTTTATACTCACACATAGAACATGAATAAGGTCTTTGTCCCGTATGCATCCTCATATGTATAACTAGTTGACCCTTCTGTGCTGCTTTGTACTCGCAAGTAGAGCATGAATAAGGTTTCTCTTCCGTATGAGTTCTCATGTGTACAACTAAGCTAGATTTCACTGATGCTGTATATCCACAAACAGAACACGAATAGGGCTTTTCTCCTGTATGTGTCCTCATATGAATAACTAAGTGATCTTTCTTTGCCACTTTATATTCGCAAATAGAACATGAATAAGGTTTTCTTCCTGTATGTGTCATTATGTGTTGAAGTAAATGACTTTTTCGTGCTGCTCTATACTCACACATAGAACATGAATGAGGTCTTTGTCCCGTATGTGTCCTCGTATGTTCAACTAAACGATCTTTCCGTGTTGCTTTATAGTCACAAATAGAACATGAATAAGGTTTCTCTTCTGAATGTGTCCTTAAAGGTGTAACCAAGTTACTATTTTCTGATGTTTTGTGATGAGTTCTTAAGTGTTGAACTAAGCTATATTTCACGGATGCTGTATATCCGCAAACAGAACAGGAATAGGGCTTTTCTCCTGTATGTATCCTCATATGGCTTACTAAACTACTTTTATGTGCTGCTCTATACTCGCAAACACCACACGAATAAGGTCTTTGTCCTGTATGCGTCCTCATATGTCTAACTAAGTGACCCTTCTGTGTTGCTTTGTACTTGCAAATGGAGCATGAATACGGTTTTTCTTCTGTATGAGTTCTCATGTGTTTAACCAAATTATTTTTTGCCGATGCTGTATATCCACAAACAGAACACGAATATGATTTTTTTTCTGTATGCATCCGCATATGACTGACTAAATTACTTTTATGGGTTGCTTTATACTCGCAAATCCCACACGAATAAGGTTGTTCTCCTACATGCGTCCTCATATGTTTAACTAAAATAATATCGATTTATATCGGTCTTCATATTTTACATATTACTTTTACCTTCAGATTCATATTCAACCTTTGAAACTAAAGCTTCTTCTGAGAAGCTTCCACTTGCAGCACATGAAACAAGCAATTCATCTTTTACAGTAACTTCTTCCTGTTTAATAGTCACTCTGTGGTAAGCTGTGTTGTCGGTACTGCCTTCAACAATTTCTTGCTTTAGATGTAACTTTCCAATTACTTTATTGTCATCCAATTTCATTAAAGGTTCATGTAACTGGATGGATATTGCATTAACCAATTCATGTTCGACGTCCATTATGATAACAAAAATTAAGAGTCTGCATTTGTTTAAATACAATATCTGGAAACAAACAATTTAGTTTGGTTATGGTTCAATAATTGAGTTTTAATATTTTCACTTATACAGGAAACTACATGAAATTGCAACAAGCATTTTTTTCATAGAATTGCTTAAGGCCTAAATTAAGTGTTAGATACCTGCACCCAACACGCACTACGCTTACTGGCAGGCACAAAACAGTAACTCTGGCAGGCCAGAATGTGCGAGATATGAGAAAACACGAGATCAAATGGAACTGAAAAGAACTACTGTAATATACAGGGTGCTTCCCAACAGCACACCCAGGGCCCCCGCTTCCATATGTGCAAAGTGTGCAATGCACACGGGCGCCATCCTTTAGGGGCGCCAAAACCCAGGGTCCAAAAAAAAATTGCAAAAAAAATTTGCAAAAAAATTTGCAAAAAAAACAAAAAACAAAAATTAATTTTAAAATAAAAGTTGAGAAATTAAATAGGATTAGATATAAATAAACACAAAATTTTATTAGTATATCATCCAGTTACTGCCGATTCCTATGTTGCGAGAAGATGTCAGGCGGTAGTTTCTTGATTTTTCCTGTTCAGACATGAATAATGCCTGGAGCGCTATAAAAGCGATGCATCGCCAGAGGCGTTTTTAAACCGGTTAGTTCACTGGACCGTGCGACCGTGCAACAAGTGCATAAAAACAAGTAATCCTATTAACTTTTACATTTAAAGTTATTTTTATTTTGTCAAGTGTTGTGTTGTGTAATATTTTGTTTACTACTTTTTTTTCTAAAAAATTAACTGCTGAATACCTGCTGACTGCAATTTCAACGGTTTGATTTTTTATAAAATGGTAAGTGTTCCCTACTTTGTACTATCAACATTAACCCTTTATAGGATACTGGTTATAATTATTTTTTTACCCAAATATCTTTTTATTAATTGAAATATCATGTACGAGTTTAAAAAAGTAATTGGTTTTTATCCATAACTCGCTTAGTTTTTATGCTATCGATCTTTTAAAAAAACCATTTTGTAGGGTTTTTAAGGGCTATAAGATAAAATTAGTTTATTATTTTTTCTGCCTTTATTTTTGAAAGGGTTTAAGCTGAAAGGGCTCGAACAAATTGCTTTTTACTCAGATATGCAAACTTGGTGCTTATTATTGTGCTTGCTTTAGAAGTTAATTCCTAATTCCCATGAGTACTAATTATTTATTTGATTTTTCAGGATAAAAGAAAGAGACCTTCAGGTGCGAAGTTTCGTGAGCAAAAGAAACTGAGACTACAAGAAAGGGAAAAAATGGCTGGATCTTTAAAGCACTTCTTGCAAAACAATCAAGATTCCACGGAGACTATCGATGTGACCGAATCTCAAGATTCTAAATCCGTAATATCAGTAACCGTGAGTGGACCATCTGAAATTTCAACAGAGGCGACCACGGTAACATCAGGTCCTGCAACAAGTGGCGGCGGTTGTAGCAGCGAAACAGCTTCTACTGATGCAGAGCCCGATGAAGCGATGACACCATCCTCGTCTACAGCACTTGAACAATCCACTTCAGGTAATTCAGCTTGTGTAAGAAGTTCGGTAATGTCAGCTACCAAAATACCTGCTGCAAGTGACACTTTCGATGAAGGCTTTAATGAGGCTAGTGTCGATATAATTCCGTCCGACCCCGGTTTGTGGCCCAAAAGAATCACCAATGAGATAGCTAGAATATTGGTTAAACGTGGTCCGCCCTTGATAGACATTAGTTTTAGCTTTCCTAGTAATAAAGACAAGAGAAAGTTTTCGTGCAAATACTTTGTAAGAAGTCTAGCAAATGGAGAAAAAGTCGAAAGGACTTGGCTTATTTACTCTATTTTTAAAGATTCGGTATTTTGTTTTTGTTGTAAGTTGTTTTGTAAAACTCCTAACACTTTTTGTGATACAAATGGAGTATCTGATTGGCAACACTTGTCTTTGCTAATGAAGAGACACGAAACGTAAATTTTACACAACAGTTATATGAACACTTGGGTAAATTAAAAAAAATGTTGGAGACATCTACGACTGTTAATGCTCATCACCTGCGGATTTTAGAAACGGAAAAAAAATATTGGAGCGACGTGTTGGAAAGAATTATTGCGATTGTTAAGTATTTATCTACACATTGCTTGGCATTCCAAGGTTCTTCTAAATTACTTTTCGAACATGATAATGGAAATTTTCTAAAAGCTGTTGATATGATTGCCTCTTTTGATTCAGTGATGAGACAGCACGTTAGCCGAGTGTGTAACTCCCAAAAAAAATCTGTTAAAATTACTCATTTAAGCGATAAAATACAGAATGAAATAATTAAATTATTGTCGTCTAAAGTAAGAAATAATATTTTAGAAATGGTTCGCAGTTCAAAATATTTTTCAATAATATTAGATTGTACACCAGACACTAGTTATACTGAGCAAATTAGTCTTGTTCTGAGGTATGTTGTCCTTAACACCACTTCAAAAAAGGTTGAAGTTAAGAAAAGTTTTATTGCGTTTAATTCAATACTGGACTCTACAGGGGAAGGGATATACAGCGTGTCCAAGATAAGGAGGGCCAGTATGGGGATGTCGGTAATGGTAAGAGATACAAATTTGGTTAAATGGGAAGAAAGTTGCGCAATTAAAGGACTAAAAAAATGACGTCTAGAAATCCTTGATATGATTTTTCGTTTTTGAATTATCTCAAAAAAACCGAATTTTTGGATTTTCTTTTTTATTTTTTTCTGGCGTTAATATTAAAGTTAGAGCGAAACTGATTAAACTTCTTTATAGCAACTTTTAGTGGACTTAATGATTACGTTATCAATTTTTTTATCCGACGTTTCGTCTTCGAGAAACCATCATCAACTTCATTTTTTTTAAATACGGTCCTGGTTTTTTGATGCCAAATGTGCAAATTCCTTGTTACTCTGAATTCAACAATGTGCCACATATTATGGTTTAATTACGTTTCGAGCTTTTTTCTGATTATTATCAGAAATCTTTTTAGATACGGACCTGCATTTCTCATAATTTTGTAAAAATAAGTTCATACAGTAAGATAGGCGTTTCTACATGCCGTTAAAATATTAAAATGCACATCATAATGTCATAATTCTGATACATTAATTTAATAACCAACCAATAACTATTAACAATAAACAAAAAAGAAATGAACAAAAGATAGACAGAAAGAATAACAAAACGAACATCGAAACCATTTAATAGGTATTAAATTTACAGAAGGTATTCAAAAAGGTTGCCATCATTCTCCATGCATAAATAACATCTAACTGTAGAATCTAAAACATTATTCAGCAATACTGGCGTTATACTTTGAAAGGCTTCAAGAACCAATCTTCTAAGTTCTTCTTCTATTTCAAAACCTTAAATACCTATTACATTGTTTCAAGTCTCGTTTTCGTATTCTTTCTGCCTATCTTTTGTTCATTTATTTGTTGTTTATTGTTAATAGTTATTGGTTGCTTATTAAATTAATGTATCAGAATTATGACATTATGATGTGCATTTTAATATTTTAACGGCATCTAAAAACGCCTATCTTACTGTATGAACTTATTTTTACAAAATTATTAGAAATGCAGGTCCGTATCTAAAAAAAATTCTGATGATGATCAGAAAAAAGCTTGAAACGTAATTAAATCATAATATGTGGTACATTGTTGAATTCAGAGTAACAAGGGCTTTGCAAATTTGGCATAAAAAACCAGGACCGCATTTAAAAAAATGAAGTTGATGATGGTTTCTCGAAGACGAAACGTCGGATAAAAAAATTGATAACGTAATCATTAAGTCCATTAAAAGTTGGTATAAAAATGTTTAATCAGTTTCGCTCGAACTTTAATATTAACGCCAGAAAAAAATAAAAAATAAAATCCTAAAATTCGGTTTTTTGGGATAATTCAAAAACAAAAAATCATATCAAGGATTTCTAGACGTCATTTTTTTAGTCCTTTAATTGCGCAACTTTCTTCCCATTTAACCAAATTTGTATCTCTTACCATTACCGAGATCCCCATACTGGCCCTCCTTATCTTGCACACACTGTATACATTTGTGACAGAAATTTTGAAAAAATTAAATTTAGATATAACAAATATTAGGGGAAAAGGTTATGATAATGGGGCAAACATGAAGGGAAAGCATGTTGGGCTTCAAAAACGCATTCTTGATGCGAATCCGAGAGCCCTTTTTGTACCTTGTGCGGCTCATACTTTGAACTTAACAGTAAATGACGCTTTCAAGGTGTCAGATGCTATAATAAACTTTTTTAATCTTGTACAAGAGTTATATACTTTTTTTCGTCATCCACAAAAAGATGGGATGTTATGAGAAAAAATGTCCCCGGGTTAAGTTTAAAGCCTCTAAGTGAGACAAGATGGACTAGCAGAATTGATGCAATAAAGCCCCTTAAACTTTATTTAATTAAGGTATGCGAAAGTCTTCTAGAAGTAGCTGAAGATAATTTCTTTCACATTGATGCAAGACATAAAGCGAGTTCCCACTTAACGTCTGTACAAAATTTTCAATTTATTTGTGGAATTGTTATTTGGCATGACGTTTTATTTCATATAAATATTGTCAGCAAACAAATCCAAAGTGCTACAATTAATATTAAAGTATGCCAAAACTACCTAACAAATTTAGTTGATCACTTCTAGCAATATAGATCTGACCAATCATTTCAAGAAATTCTTGTACAAGCGAAAGAAGTAGCACTCTCTCTCGAAATTGAAGAAGACTTTCCACCGTTACCAACGGCCAGGAGGAAATTTAAACCAAAACTGTTTGACTATGACCACCGAGATGAGACCCCTCATGATCCAAAAACCGCCTTTAAAATTAGTTTTTTCTTAAAAATTATAGATCAAACTTTAAGCTCTCTAAAAAACCGATTTGACTTATTAAATGAGTATGATAATATTTTCGGATTTTTTAGCGACATATTCAAATTAAGTGACAGCGATCTTTTAAAACGTTGTTCTGTTCTTGAAGAACGACTGACAGATCAGGATAATAAGGATATAGACTCCAATGATTTGTTTAATGAAATTAAAGCGTTAAAGTTGTTTTCATTACTTGATGATACTGACCCCTTAAGTATTTTACAATATATATTTGAAAACAATTTAATCTCCACCCTTCCAAACGTAAGCATTTCACTAAGAATTCTTCTGACATTGCCTGTATCTGTAGCTTCTGGCGAGCGACCTTTTTCAAAGTTAAAAATCATTAAAAATTATTTAAGATCGACAATGCTTCAAGAAAGATTATCTGGGCTAGCAATATTAGCAATTGAACAAGAAATTTTTGATGGTATAAATTTTAGCGATGTAATTAATGAATTTGCAACAGCAAAGTCTCGGAAAATATCGCTACTACAATAGCAATTTTTTATTTTTCTATTGTACCTAGCTATCATTTTTGATTTTATAACGAAGTTACCTAGGTAGTTGTTATCAGAAGTATTTGCATATTTTTTAAAATATCTAAGTACAAGTAGAAAGTAGTTCTTATATATATGTAGACATTAGGCAATATTTTAAAACTTTAAAATGGGTGTGAACAAGAATTTATTTTAATTTATTTTCTTATGCTTTTATTCTGTTTGTTTCATTTTGATATTTTAGTCTACAAATAAATATGACTTCTAAAGTTCAGTTTTTTGCTTTATTTCAAGCACCTACCTACCTACCTACCTTCAAAAAAATAAATAAAAAAACATGATCCACAATGCCTAAGGGGCGCCAAAATCCTTTTTTGCACACAGACGCCAGTAGCCCTTACGGGGGCCCTGAGCACACCTATAATTATTATATATTCAAAATGTGTGAGGATTATTATGTGGAAAAGTTTCTACAAACAAATACCCTCAACTGTTTTACATCTCTTGTAACATTTGTGTATAAATAATTCCTGACTTAAATATACCTATTGACAAATACATAGTAATGCCATAAACGGATAATAGTATATTAAAGTATGAGTGGATAACTGGTTATTTAACCAACAAGTGTGTTAATAAAGGTGATTAATAATCGAGAGATTTTAACGCGTGAGCTCGCTCCACTCGCTCACGCGTTAATGAGCGAGATTATTAATCACCGATTAATATAAGAGTTGGTTACAAGACTTTTCCGTCAATCGTACGTTTATTAAAATCCATCAAAAATATTTATTAGTTTTGACATTTCAGATACATTTGACGTTTAGTACGTATGGTTGCCGATGCCGGAGCAATTGTGCGGCAATTAAAATACTTGGCGGTTGGAAATCCACCTCTGTTGCCGAAGGATACATTGAGAACTCGATAGGTATAAAATACAAACTGCCACAAAGATATTGAGCGAAGCGTTTTCTAATGTAAATATTTATATTAATAAATCCACGGAATAATTTAACCTTTAGTTTTGACATTTCAGATACATTTGACATTTAGTACGTATGGTTGCCTATATAAAATCATTGCGAAAACGGGTCTATTAATGCATGATTTTTTAGACAAAATCATGCATTAATGAGTCGATATATAAACGATTGACGGAAAAAGGTCTTTAAAACACGCGCGAGTTTTCGAACATGACGGCGTAGCCGGAGTGCTCGAAATAGAGCAAGTGTTTTAAAGACCAGTTATCCACGAATACTTTACGCTATTTTTTATTATACCTGCAATACTGGAAATAAATTACGCACTAAAAACTTAGAAATAATTTTGGTCGTGATCAATCGAGAGGGCATAATATTGCTACTATAGTTACGAGAATTGTTTACGTTTTTGTCGCTTCCACGTCCGTTGTTGCATTCAGTCGTGTCAGCAAAATAAAGATAGCGATGAAGTTATAATGTTACCTATAAACCTTGTTTCCTTGACAACCTTTAAAGCTCGGCGTGCTTTAATCGCCTGTTTTCACACGCTCAGGCGTGCTTTAAACGCCGATTCTGATGCAGGTATAATAAAAACTAAGGTTTTTTCATATATGTATTATACATATATTGCTAGTAGGGCCTGGAAACGCCAGAAAAAATTACTGCGCCGACATTGTCTCACTCTGAGTATAAAGCGTCTAGTGTGCATTCCTGGGAATTTGAACTCCGCTTTTAGAAGCGAATTTTAAACTTGACCACTTCCCCACCACGCGGACGACGCCGACGCGCTTGCGCACAGCTCACCATATACATTGAAGAATTGGTTGTGTGTCCCACTTCATTCGTGACCTCCCCACTCATAGCCGCTAGCAATATAGTAAGTAATACATATAAACCGTTCAATAGTTATTTTTCCGGTAGGTGGACATGGAATTTTGTTTTTATGTTTAATAAAATTAAAACTTCCTAGAATCTCTTTCTGACACTTTGTCAGATTCAGCTGTTATGTACAGGAGGCTCACGAAAGTGTCTCATTTGAAATTTTGAGGTTAAACGTGCAATGTTGTCAGTGCTTTCATACTTTGTTTGCCACTAGGCACAATAAGTCAACAAATTGTAATACTAAATCAAACGTGCCGAAAGTCATTAAAGGTGACACAAAACTACAAATTACAAAGGCCTACAGGCATTATAAAGCTGACAGGCCAGATCTCAGTGAAACTGAAATCTTTGCCCAGCTTACTGACATTTGGGACGTAAGTATTTATGCATAAAACTTAACTGTTGGTTTAATTTTGGGCTTTGTACTGTTTTAGGTATCTGAAAGAATTATTAGAAATATTATTGGGTGGAACAATTTTGAAATTAAACCTTTTGGCCCAAGACCTAAAAATGATACAACTATAAAAATTTTGCATTTCGAGGTTATTTGCAAGGACATATTTGGAATTATCACTCGAAAAATGAATACTTTACGTTGGCTAGACTATTAAAGGACGCGCGTGAAAAAAGAGTTATAGGTTCTATATTTAAGGTAATTAAGTGCTGCAAAACAATTAAATCTTATTTTAATAATTCAAATTTTAGGTTCGCTAAATGCACAACGATATCGTACTGAAATTTTGTCGCTGTTTTTTTTGAAGATTTACATGACAATGAATTACAAAGAGGTTACTTTCAATAAGATGGGACAAGACTTCACACAACACAAGAAAATTTAAATTTACTTGGAGAGTTTTACGAAAACAGAGTTATTAGTCAAAACATGAATACAGGGTAGCTTCCGAGGTCATGTGACTTAACTACCTGCAATTTTTTCCGTCGCCATATTTAAGAAATTACATTTTTCAACTTCCACTGGACAATATTCAGCAACTTCAACAAAGAAGTAGTAGAAAAATTGAAAAAATCAATAATAATGCCGTAATATTAAGATTTGAGAATAGAACGAGTTAACGGGTTTACTTTCTTAGGAACATTAATCTCTGAAAATTTAAATTGCACACAAGAAATTAAAAGGTTAATAACAGCATCAAGATGTGCGGAGTTAAATAGTTTAATGTCCTCCAAACAAATGTCGCGAAATGCAAAAATACGACTTATAAGACTGTTATTCGACCCACAGCCTACGTATGCATGTGAAACATGGACGATGAATGTGGCAGATCAAGACATGATAAGTAGGTGGGGGAGAAAAATGCTGCGAAAAATATTTGGAGGGACTCGGACGGAAGATGGTTGGAGAATATTTACAAATGAAGAGGTACAAGAGAAGTATTGGGAGCCAAGTATAGTAGACTTCATTAAAGCTCAAAGGTTAAGATGGTTTGGGCATATATGAAGAATGTCAGATGGAAGAGCTACTAAGATAGTATTGGAAGTCAGAGCGCAAGAAACTAGAAGAAGAAAGCGGCCAAGGAATAGGTGGAAGGAGACAGTAATGAAAAACATAGCAAGGAAAGGAATAGAAGACTGGAGAAATAAAATCATGCATAAGGGAGAATGGAGGCAGAATGTTAAGCAATGGGCCTAAAGTGGCCTGTAAAAGCTAAAATTTATTTATACTGAAAAAATATATAAATTGTAATATTTAAATATTTTTGTATACAATTTATAAGTACAATAAAAAACGACTTT
The DNA here is from genome assembly GCA_940337035.1 of Agriotes lineatus. Lineage (NCBI taxonomy): Eukaryota > Metazoa > Arthropoda > Insecta > Coleoptera > Elateridae > Agriotes > Agriotes lineatus. Next base: position 118,390 of record CALNHX010001355.1, on the reverse strand, counting down.
CATTATACCATTATGCCTACTCAATAAAGTATGAAACATATTCAGAATCAGCAAGTTGTCATTCATGAAATTTATCTTAACTAATAATAAAAGCGGCACAAAATTCAAAACCAAATATGGCAACCACGTTTTGTATATTGACATAAAATTATCATTTTGTATAAAATGGGTATAACCTAACTTTTGTTAATAACTGACAGCATATTTACAGGATGAAATTCATCACCCTAACATGGCCTCCTATCGGGAAAATAACTATTGAACGGTTTATATATGGGTTTTTTAGTTCATAGAAAGTAGAAGTACTTTTAATCCTAGGAACTCAAATTGTTGCCTTGCAAAGTATACTTTTTGTATCTGAATGAGAAATGTGAACTTCAATTGCAGATTCTGGTAGTAAAAGTAATATCTTTTAAGAGGGTTGCAGAAAAAATATTTTCTTCTAACCTGGCAAAATAGGTTATTTAATTTACATTACCATTAGCGACATGAAAGAAACCATTATGCGCATTAAGGCTCACAAAATTTTCGCACACTAAGGCATGAAGCAATATTGATATTTTGTTTGATGGTAATAGAAAAAATATTGTTTGTATTTTGTGGGCGAAATGATTGTTCTTTGGAGCATTAGAACTACTTTTTTGCCTCGACCTAACAGTTTCAGCTACAAGTGCCACTTTCGTGAGCAGCAAAAAAACACTCACTTTGCGCACATAATAGTAGAAATCAATTCCTAGGTTACAAAAGTTCTAGCAAAAATAACACATTTTCTTCCATATCCATATTTTCTCTCTAGTGAGTTTTCATTATAAACAATATAACAATTGTATTGTAACGACCTTGAAGCCGGCTAGCATGAGACGGATGAGTCAGGCCTTCCTGATCGACCAAGAGCGGCCTTGGTGGTTAATGCACGCGGTGCGTCACTATTTTCCGGAAAAATCCAGCAAGGCCGCGACGTTTCTAGAAATGACTCACCAGGCGGATATAAATACGCGCCAGCAGAAATAGCAGGCAGTCCCGAATTCAGCTTTGCAGTATGCCGAAGCTGCCATATAAATAACGCGTGTGTGTAAATAAATCTAGCGATATAAATTATTTATGTTAAGATGTGTAAATAAATAAATTGTATTTGTTGCTAGAAATTGTTTCTGTAGTTTATAAATAACTGTGTTCCGCGTTAATAGTTCTTGTGTTTCTTGTAAATCGTAATTAAATGGTTGTAAATAAATGCTTAAAACAAAAAGCGGCGTATAATTTAAAATAGCCCGAAAACGTAAAACGTAACAGTGGTGTCAGGTGTCGGGTTGTACCAGGGGCTATTAAAAAGTTATTGGACATACATTAAATAAACTAATTGATTAACGAGTACCGATAAACGACAATCAGATAATAAATTCAAGCGTGTATCGTGGATGCCGGTGACGAGATCCCAGAGCGGCAAAATGGAAGCTCAGTTAAGCCAACTTTTCCAGTTGATGCAAGTTGGCCAAGAGAAGGCAGAAAAAGCGCAGGAAGAATTAAAAGCCGGCCAAAAGAAGGCAGAAAAAGCACAAGAGGATCTTAAGGAAGAGCTGAAAACCGGACAGGAAGTACTTAAGGAAGAGCTGAAAACCGCGCAAGAGGATCTTAAAGATGAACTTAAGGAAGAGCTGAAACCCGAGCACGAAAAAGTAGTCCAAAAACTTGAGGAAGAACTGAAAGCGAGCCTTGACTAGTTGGCAGAGGAGATCAGAGATATTCACGAGGAAATGGAGAGAAAAGTAATCGGATTTCAATGTGACGTACTGGAGCTGCAGGAACAAGTTACCAAGTTACTAAGTGGCCAAGATCAACCAACTCTCTCTGAATCTACTGGCTTCTCTCCTCTTCTTGCGGTAAATCAGCCTACCTTATCGTGAGTTGCTACCCCTCAGGTTGCTCCTTCCCAAGATACTGCCCCAGTGAGGTCCCCAACATCCGGCTTGCATATGAAACTGCCCTCTTTAGATGGGAAAACGCCATGGTCAACATACCTGAAGCAGTTTAAAGCCGCAGCCGTCGCTAATAGTTGGGGAATGGCAGAAAAAGTGACCGCATTGATTCTGACATTGCGAGGGGATGCCCTGAATATTCTGCAAATGGTTCCAGAAAATCAACAGAGGGACTTCCAGCAATTGGTGAATCGTCTGCAACGGCGTTATGGCGATAGTCATCTTCAGCATGTGCATTGTGCCCAGTTGAAGAACCGAATTCAGAAGTCGGGGAGACGCTGCAAGAACTTGAGGCCGACGTTGCTCGATAGGTTCGGCTCGCGTATCCATCGGCGCCGGAGGACTTCCTGGAGCAGTTAGCCGCCCAAACATTCATAGACGGAATGAAAGACGCCGATACTCAACAAGCGGTACGTCTGGGGCGCCATAGGACACTAAGAGAGACCTTAGCCCATGCGTTGGAAGTCGAAGCTGCAAGGAGTGCATCCAGAGGACATGGTCGTGTCCGCGATGTCGTCACGACAGAAATGGCGCCTCAATCCATGGAGGACATGGTGCGATGACTCATAAAGCAGGAGATGAGGGAGAAGGGACCCCGTTGCTGAAGCTGTGGAGACATGGGCCATCTTAGGGCTCGCTGTCCGAAGAAAGGAGCCCGAGTGTGTGACGAGCCGTCGGAAACTAATACGGCTCGATAAGAAGGGGCGATAGTCGACTCGTGATTACCATGCCCCGGAGATTCCCATCCATGTGTCGTCCGTGCAACGCCAGCCTGATAGACTCTTCATTGATGGGAGAATAAATGGAAGAGTTCGGTCTCTGCTGTTGAATACTGGAGCGACGAAGTCCATTGCCAGGTCTGACGTAATATGAGACGAGGGTCAGCTGCTGCCCACCAGGACGCTCCTTCGCACTGTCACGGGAAGCGCAGTGACCACACATGGGGAAATGGATTTGACATTGAAGATTGGGAATCAAACCCTCAAGCATCGGGTCCTGACTACTGACATTGCGGACGAGTTCATCCTGTGAATGGATGTCATAGATAAGTGTGGATTCACTTTCACCTGGGACGCGTGGTGTTGTTCCTACACCCAAGAGAAGAGATCGCGGTACGAGTGGTATTGGGGGAAGATGTTACTCTGCCGGGACGAACCGAGAGGGTCGTGGATGCATACCTGGATGGCGATCTCCGTTGCAACGTAGTGCGCATGATTGAACCCGATTATGACAAGGAGCTCACTCATGGTATCCTGGTTGGGAAAACGCTGGTAAAGACTGGGCTTAAGGTCCCAGTAAGGATGATGAACGTCAACAGGAAACCGGCAACCGTCAGGAGAAGCACAATCCTGGGAAGGTGCACACCGCTCTCCGCCGTTGTCAGGACAATTACTAGTGACAGCGGCAGCAAGGCAAAGGGCTGCCAAAAGGCATTAATTAACACCGTGATGTCTACTTGCAAGGGCATGAGCCAACAAGAACGGAAGAAAATCGAAGATCTGGTAGCCCGGTACCAAGACATCTTCGAGTGCGGAGATCATCCCAGCGGCCGTACCGACCTAGTTAAATATAAAATCAATACTGAAGGTTGCCCCTCGCCAAACGGGAAGAAGCTGAGAAGATAGTCCAGGATAGGCGAAACCAAGGGATTATCGAACCGTCCAGGAGCCCGTGGGCCTCCCCTGTGGTTCTTGTCAAGAAGAAGGATGGCTCAACGAGGTTCTGTGTTGACTACCGGCAGCTGAATCGTGTGACGAAGAAAGACAGTTACCCTCTGCCACGAATCGATGATACCCTGGACACGCTCTCCGGTTCCCAATGGTTCTCGACGTTAAACTTGAAGAGCGGTTATTGGCAAGTCGGAATGGAACTTGCGGACAGGCAGAAGATTGTATTTACTATCGAAACTGGGCTCTGGCAGTTCTCCGTCATGCCGTTCGGTTTGTGCAATGCCCTCGCCACGTTTGAGAGGCTGATGAACACCGTCCTGAAGGGCCTATCTTGGCAGACTTGCCTGATATACTTGGACGACATCATAGTGGTGGGTAGATCCTTTAACGAGCATCTGAAAAACCTGGAGGAAGTGTTCCGTAGACTGCGAGATGCCAACCTGCGATTAAGTTCGAAGAAGTGGCACATCCTCCAGAAGGAGGTACAGTACTTGGAGCACGTCGTATCCCGCCAGGGAGTAGCAGTAGATCCGAGTAAGGTGAAGGCAGTGCAGGATTGGCCGATCCCGAAGGATAAGCATGAACTGCGAAGCTTCCTGGGCCTCTGTACTTACTAGCGACGGTTTGTGCTGGGCTTTGCAAACATTGCAAAACCGTTAACCCGTTTAACGGAAGAGGGACGACAGTTCGAATGGAATGCTGAGTGCGCGGAGGCCTTCGAGACGCTTAAGACTGCCTTAACCAGTTCACCTGTGCTTTGCTATCCACGTCAGGAAGGCCAGTTTATCCTCGATACTGACGCTAGCATTGTCGGAATAGGTGGTATACTGTCCCAGGTCCAAGATGGATAAGAGAAAGTCCTGGCATATTTCAGCAAGGTCTTGTCCAAGCCAAAGCAGAATTATTGCGTAAACAGGAGGGAGCTTCTGGCAGTCGTCAAGTCCGTGGAGCATTTTTATAAATATCTGTATGGCCGAAGATTCTTGCTGAGGACCGACCATGCTGCTCTAAGATGGCTACTGCAGTTCAAGAACCCTGAAGGACAGGTGGCTAGGTAGATCGAGCGCCTACAAGAGTACGACTTTGAAATAAATCATCGACCTGGCACAGCCCACCGCAACGCCGATGCATTATCTAGGAGGTCCTGGTTCCAAGGAGTAGAGTGGCTGAGGTTCGGCGCCACCTGCATGATGGCTCTTCTGGGGGGACACTTCGGATTGAAGAAGACGTTGCAGAAGGTCCGAGACAGGTTATACTGGGCGAGCTGCAAAGATAATGTCCGAGAGTGGTGCCGGAGGTGCGAAGCCTGCGCTACAGGAAACGGACCGGTCAGTAGTCCGTTCGAGAGGATAGCCATCGACATCTCTAGACCATTCCCCGAAACCGAATCGGGAAATAAATACATCCTGGTGTGCATGGAATACTTCACCAAGTGGATCGAAGCGTACGCCCTTCCGAATCAAGAGGCCGGTACTGTAGCTGATGTTGTGGTGAACGAGTGCTTCAGCCGTTTTGGAGTCCCCCTGGAGTTACATTCTGACCAGGGCCGGAATTTCGAGTCTGAATTGTTCCAGAACGTTTGCAAGCTACTGGGGATACACAAGACCCTAACCACTGCCCTCCATCCTCAATCGGACGACATGGTGGAAAGGATCATGGGGAAGCATCTGTCCAATGTGGTTTCCGAGCATCAGCCTGACTGGGACCAGTACATTCACTTGTTCCTGATGGAACACCGGTCGGCAGTTCAAGAGATAACCAATCACACACCAGCCGCGGTACTTTTTGGGCGCGAGCTGCGATTGCCATGTGACCTCAAATTTGGAAGAAATCCTGGCGAAGAAACGGCCGGCAAGGACTACTTGGGAAACCTGAAGAAGAGGATGGAAGAGATCCACGACGCTGTACGCCGAAACATTCAGGGTGCCAGGGACCGAATGAAGGACCGATATGATGCCCGTGCTGAGACCGGCATAACCCCCAGAGGCGTTGTGGTCTCTCCCCCAAGCTCCGAAAGAACTTGGAAAGCCCCTACACTGTAGTTGCTCGACTGAATTACGTGGTGTACCGAATCCAGAAACCTCCTCGAGGAAAGTGCAGGGTGGTGCACTTCAATCGGTTGGCCCCATATTCTCGAACCAATGAGGAATTGGAGGCTGTCACGGAGCAACCCCTGAGACAACTAGAGATCGGAGGTACCTCCTTCCAGGAGTTTATGGTCGCTTATGGGGGTACGAAGACTCCGCGATTTGGGGTCACTACAGAAGTGCAGCGTGACCTGTTCGACACGCTGCGGCAGTATTCCCTGGCACACTGCGTCGCCCAGGACTCCCGGATGTCTAGAGGGATCGCCGCTGCCTTCTGGGAGAAGTTTGGCCGGTTAAACCAGCTGCGAGAGCAGGCACCTCAGGTTGGCAGAATTTTGCAGCTGAAGGAAGACAATAGCTCCATTTATTACCTGATGACGAAAAGGTTGTCGTACGAAAAACCTAGTTACTAGGAGTTCTGGTCTGCTTCTTTGGACCTTAAGGAGCAGATGGTGAAGAACGGCGAAACCCGGCTAGCGGTGCCGAAATTAGGATGCGGCTTGGATTCGTTGGACTAGAGGGTTGTACGCAGCATGCTGGAAGTACTCTTTGACTGGAGCGGCATTCAGATCGAGGTCTGCTGTTACAGCCCACTACAAAGCATTGAGCCCACGGTGGACAGCCAGTACGTGTGCAGAAAAGGCACCGCCTGCAAATACCGCCATCAAACCCCCACAAGAGCGAGAGACAGGCACCCGACGCAACTCGTTCTGGGACAGAACGACCTAAGGCGGGGGCAGTGTAACGACCTTGAAGCCGGCTCGCATGAGACGGATGAGTCAGGCCTTCCGGATCGATTAAGAGCGGCCTTGGTGGTTAATGCAAGCGGTGCGTCACCATTTGCCGGAAAAATCTAGAAATGCCGCGAAGTTTCTAGAAATGACTCACCATGCGGATATAAATACGCCCCCGCAGAAATAGCAGGCAGTCCAGAATTCAGTTTTGAAGTATGCGGAAGCTGCCATATAAATAACGCGTGTGTGTAAATAAATCTAGCGATATAAATCTTTTATATTAAGTCGTGAAAATAAATAAATTGCATCTGTTGTTAGAAATAGTTCCTGTAGTTTATAAATAACGGTTTTTCGCGTTAATAGTTCTTGTGTTTCTTGTAAATCGTAATTAAATGGCTGCAAATAAATGCTTAAAACAAGAAGCGGCGTATAATTTAAAATAGCGTGAAAACGTAAAACGTAAGAGTATGTTGTCATGGTGTTCATAACATAAACACAATTCAAAGGCTACTAAATATTGCAGTGTTATTTCCGATTGAATGTAGCGCTTTATCAAAGTACGTGTTTCGAGTGTTTCCCGGTTGCGAAAAAAATTGTATATACACGGCAGGAGAGAACGCCATTTTCTTATCGGTGTATTTGTAGCTCGTGGGATTTGCTCTTGGGCTTCAAACTTACAACTCGAGAAAAATCATGTTTTTCTCTCTTTTGATATGTTTTGCGGTAACTAATACTTCTTATTATTTCCTTTATTACTCTTTCGTTTACCAGCCTTCTGCATCTTTTCTTAGCAATGTCTTAGGTGTCGTATTGACAGCGACTTAGAATGTTACTGGTTTAAAGGTTCTGGGATAAAATTACGATAAAATTCTCTAGCACAGAAACTAAATCGAATAATCAAAAATAAAATTAGAGAAAAAAATGGTATAAGTGACAAAATTAAAATGCATGCAAGTTTACTGTAAAACATGCATCAAATTCAAAATTCCATTTTTAATTTAAATCTTGACTTTAAAATAGTTCACATCATAAAATATGAGATCCTAGATGTTGAACACTTTTTTTTATTGTTCTTTAAAGCTTGAAACTGATTATTATGTATTAATTTATTATATTTGGTGCAGAAACGGATAAATTAAGTTTTGAAGGCCGTTGTGAAGTGAAGGTTTATGTTTTTAATAATGGCGACGTAAATTTTACTCATAAAAATGTCGTATTCCGGAACAAATAATTTTGAAGTCGTTTTAACCAATAAATGTAACTTGAGATTAATTGCTAATTGACGATTGTGTGAAAAGAACTAAAAATTTATTGATTTAAAGCTATATTTACTTCTCAAAGTACCGAAGGGAACTATAGCGTCACTTTAAAGTTCCGGAAGAGTGGTGTCTATTACAAATTGCCTCTTCAAAGTTTCTGCTAGCACTTCATCGAACTTTAACTTCTTTAACGTTTAATCCCACATTTTCTTCAGGTAGCAGCACGGCCTCGCACACATTTTTTAATTGTTTTGAGAAAATATAGAAGAAAAGGTAATCGCTGCACAGTACCTACTAAAATGTTGTTTTACTGTCCTGTTAAAGTTATTTGCCTGTAAGAGCTTACATTTTCTGTACAAGTTCGTGGAATGTCGGTATTCTTTTTCTTTTTTATAATCAACCTTGCCTTTGTAAACAGAGGCCACACGCACTTGATACTAACCGAGCGCAGTGACGTTCCCTTCTACTGCAGGTAGCAGAAACGTTATAAAAACTAACAAATATTATTTACAAGTTCAAAAATAATACAGGAATAGTGCAGTTACCAGAACGTCTCGGCAACTGTAAAAACGACTTTAAAGCAGTTTTCACATTGAAGCCGCATTTCAGTAGCATACATTAGTCGCCGCTACAATTGGCAGCCAGATTTAAAAACTATGTGGCCGAAACTGTTCGATACGAGTTCGGCCGGGGAATTAAGAACCAAAGTTCTCACAAAGAATGAGACCGCTCAATAATGTCGGCCCCAGGCAATCACTCTTGCTGGAAGGGCCAGATGTTAAGAAGACCGTCACGCCCGCTTCTATATTGAAATATTTTACAGAAATCCCCTAATTTAAAAAGCGCATTAAAAAATATACCACTGGTCCGAAACGGGTCGTATTTGGATTCGTTGGAAAGGAAAAACAGTAAGCTATCCAGTAAACACTACGGATATTGTTGGGCACTTAAGATAACAGAGCGCGTGCCGATTAAAAACTTCAAAACATATGCATTTGGCCGGCCGGCAGTCCGAGCGGCCTAGAACAAAGCCCGGCCGCCCGCTGACGTAATTCATTTTAGCTTAAGAAAACAGAGATTCGGGACAGCTTGTAAGATATGCCGGATGCATAAGTTAAACTCGCACTCCTAAAACCGCCTGTGGGTCACCAAAGCTAAAATAACCGTTGACTTTCGCCGCCGAAAACAGCCCTTACGCGCGTCGAGGTTATTTGAATATGCAGAAATATCCCCATTTGATTTGAGTAATTGCGTAGCCTTCAATTGAATTATCAATTGTTTGGTACCGATAGACGTGCAAAAGTACCAGGGAAGCGATACTCTCCACCCCGACGCCGATTCGGTTTAACCAATGGAAATTATATTACCCCGGGTCCAAACAGCGCCTACAAATAGCAAGCTAAACCAGTCGTGTTTGATATCAAAATGCTTATTTATTTGTCAGCAATCCAGCCCTAGTAAAATAAATCCGCTAATTAGACGCGCCAAGTAATTACCATTACGAATTCACAATCGTCTAAATTAGCACCTCCAGAAATGTGTATTTGCTCCACTGGCCTAGTGCCTATTGGCATCAAGCACAAAGAAACTGTTCCCCTTAAATAAAGGAACCAGGGTCAGAAGGAATCACTCTGCCTCGGTGGGTCGAACAAGAAGCCAACTCCACTACCATCCACCACGAAGCCACTCCAGCCAGAAGGAAGCCAGTCTGGACTCTGTCGATTCGGGGACCAATTCCCATTTGGACTCTTGACGTTTCACGAACCAGCCACCTAGTCTGGACTCTGGACTGGATGATTTCATCTAATACAAATGCTAAAAAAGATAAAAAACGTAAAATACATTATGTTTATTAAAAATAATAATAAAAAGAGAGAGAGATGTGTACCAGTTAAGTGTAAGTGTCCAAAATGTAAAGGGAAAACGATCAAGAAGGACGAAAATGTAGTGCTTGCACATTGCACGAACTTATGAAAGAAATTTGTGGTGGTAAACACTATCCTCAATAATATTTCAGGAAATCCTAGCAAATAACTGAACTCAGCTTGGTAATATCCCCCTCATTATTTTCTGTTTATTTGTTGCGAATCATTACAACCTTGCTGTTTTGCAGTCGTATTATAGGATAATAAAAGCGATTTATCATTATTACCTTTTCTGTTTACAGTAAGACAATCAAGTACCATGTTCGTGGACATTCAGGGCTTTCAATTCCAAAACAGCGAACTGTTTATTAGAGAAGTGCCACGTCTATTAATCAGCCTGCATCAATCTACAATTGGTTTTCAACTCAAGTAAAATGCTACCTTGATTGGACCAGGGAAAAATATCCACGGATTGGATTGGCAAACTACAAGCAGGGGTTTCTTACTGCTATTTAGTACCATACTGGAAAAATATTATTCAAAATGAAACTGTTCTAGTTAAGCGTGAAAATAAAAAACAAGCACTTAAAAAATTATTGCAAAACAAAAATGTTATAATAAATGTAGAAACTTTAGGATATCCTAATATAAACAATTTGTTAATTTATGACACTATGAACAAATATTATTGTAACCAGCATATTTATAATAATCTGAACTGTGCAGATAAAACTGTAGACAAGTACAAAAATGAAACTACTTTAAAATAAAATATTTCACATATACTTATGTTGTTTTTCTAACAAAAAAGTGTCAAGTGTGGGATTCGAACCCAAGCTTCTTCACAGGAACCAGAACTTAAATCCAGCACCTCAGACCACTCGGCGGTGACGTAACATTACTTCAACATGATATTGATAACATACACAAATGAAGTGTCGATAATAAGTTGCCTTTTAACATAAATAAATGCTTTGGAATTCCATGTACAACTATGCAAAAGCAAATTTTGAAAGCTATACAATAAATTCGGTTATTCTACGGAGGACCACTTCTACTAGGGACCTTGGGTGCTTTTTGAAACATCCTTCAAATTTAATGCGCATATAGAATAACCTTGCAAAGATGCATACAGTATTGTGGGCTTTATTATGCGAAATTCTTATAACTCTAGGACTACGCCAAGTCTTTGTAATCTTTATAACACTTTAGGCTTCCAAAAAGGAACTTTTTTTGCTTAAAAACTGATGAGACTTATGGTTAGAGAATCAAAGTGCAGACTTCTATAAGAAGAACAGAATGAATCTGAACATCGGTGGGCCAAGTGCTTTGATTTGGCAGAAGACTACACAGAGAAGATCCGCGATGTATTTAGAATTAAGGTATTAGTAGTCCTCAATAATGGCAGTATTTTTCCCTTCCCCTTGTATGCAGATTAGCTGTAAACACTAGGTGTATATGATTAAAGTCACAATCAACATGCGAATTACCTTAGATTACTGCATTATCAATTATCTTTCTATTACAACCTTACGAATGAATAATAATAAATGAACATGCATGTTGCTTAGCAACTCTTTAAATTGTAAGTCATATGTACCTAATGCTCTATTACACCACCCCTTTTGTAGGAGATTTTAATGTATAATAAAAATTAGTGATATCTACCCTGTTTGCTTAATTCACAGAAGTAATATCAATAATAATGTATATAATTCTCACTTACCTTGTTGCTTTCAACTGAATGATATATTGACATATATCATACTTTCATAATTGACTTTGAAATTATGTCATGTTTAAATATACCTCGGCTAGCCAGCTTATTTAGCAATTGAGACTCTCTGTACTTCCCAGCTGAATGAGTTAATGTCAAATATATATACTGTATTAATGAATTGTACTTTGAATGACCAAATAAATATTAGTTTGATTATTTTAAATCACACTCTTAGTACTTGAGTTTGAATCTAATTAACTGTTATAGTGTATTAAACGTTTGAATTGACAAATTAATAGTCAGATTAAAGTTGTCAAAATTATTTAATTAAATGAAAGTTCCAATAAATGAGGTTAAATACTTTTTAAAATAACTAGACCAAAATGATAAATTTCTAATTATAAAGATCGAAACCGTCGAGTACTCAAATCACAATATTAATTTAGAAAACTTAATATTCTAAGATTCTCTAAATCTAAATACACGTTTTAAATTCTAAATTTGCCGTATCCAAACTGTTACTATAATACACTAACCTTCAACAGCCGAACTCGTACTTTCGATGTGGTTCTAATATCAGTTTCACACTGATCGAAGTCGTCAAACACCTACTTGGAGATGATGAGGACCCATAAAAGCTCGTTGTAGACAAATTTGACCGTTTAGTATTTTCTTAAAACGGTATTGCAGCATGCCCAACACACAAACACTCACTAAACTGATGGCTTGTAAACCAATGACCACTTGAAATGGCTTCTATAAATCTCCAACTCACTATGTGAAGAATAATATTGACCCCTTGGTCAGTATTTGATCATGCAGAAGGCTATTCTTACTAACACGTATCAAATTGCAATTATATCCTCACAATTAAAGGTATTATTAGACCTTTAATGTGACTATTTTGACGGAGATTCTTTTAAATTATAGAAACTTTTTTACTCTTGTCAACAACCTCTTGGTTGCTAATATTTACTGCCACCCGTTATTCTCTTACACTTGTTATCACATGATACCCTTTTGATATCTTGATATTAATTGAAAATAATTAAGCATTCTCACAGCATGCTACATTACAGCTCACAGACAATCTGTATATATATTTTCAGCAGCTCTAACGGGCTACATTTTCCAAGCATTGTCTTGTTGGAATTATTCTTACGCATCATTACAGATGTAATAGCTGACGTTCATACAATGAAAAGCAAAAGTGTAGCGTAACTATTTAATCAATCTTTCCTCAACGTCGCCTAATTGTGAATACCTACACTGAAGCTTCTTTCGGATATTTCGAAACTAGTGATAATTTAGAATACTCGTCCTAAAAAAGTGTAACTTCAAATAGAGACAAGTAGAATAAAAATAAGTCGATAAACAAACTGTTTTTATAGATGTTTAGCAAAAAATAAAAGATAATAATTTTAAAATACTAAAAATTCTTCCACCATACAAGCACGTTGATAAGGTAAGTATTTGCACTTACATTTAGAATTTTTTTAAATCACATAAAATGACAAATCCTATCACTTTTTCTTTTTCTGTCCACTTCAAAAGGGCAGTAAAAATTAACCACCGATAAGATGCGTTCCAGATAAATTATAGTACAAATACAGCTGTACAACACAGTTACCGTACACACAGTAGTTGAATTCCACAAACATGAAGATCATACTGGTTTCTCTTCTTTGCCTTGTTGCCATTGTGGCACTATCCATGGCTCAGGGTGGTAAGTGGCTGTTTATATTTACCATTGATTTGGGTTTTGAACTAATTTGTCATTGACCATGATACAACTGTCAGTTCCGCTGCAGCCTCATATAAAGGGTGTTTTTTTTAGAGTGATAGAACTTTAAATTGAAATAAAACACAGAAAAATGTTTTTAATATCCATGAAATTAGCTTTATTTGAAAGATAATTTTATGGCATTTATGTTTGAATATGATTTCGGGCATGTGACCGTCGCGGCTGGCGTGTACATGACGTAATCTGGAGGTCAAATTTTCACACACTCTTTCCAGTAAATCAGGCTGTATTTCGGCAATAACGCGTCGAATGTTGGCTTCGAAGTGCTCAATTGTTTCCAGTTTATCGACTTAGACATGCGACTTTACATATCCTCAAAGAAAATTATCTAACAGCATCAAATCGCACGAAAGAGGTGGCCAGTTAACAGATCCATTTCGTGGATCCATTTTGTGGATCTGGTAATTGGCCACCTCTTTCGTGCGATTTGACGCCGTTAGATTATTTTCTTTGAGGATATGTAAAGTCGCATGTCTATGCCGATAAACTGGAAACAATTGAGCACTTGGAAGCCAACATTCGACGCGTTATTGCCGAAATACAGCCTGAGTGTGTGAAAATTGGACCTCCAGATTACGTCATGTACACGCCAGCCGCGACGGTCACATGCCCGAAATCATATTCAAACATAAATGCCATAAAATTATCTTTCAAATAAAGCCAATTTCATGGATATTAAAAACATTTTTCCGTGTTTTATTTCAATTTAAAGTTCTATCACTCTAAAAAAGACCCTTTACTTAGTGATAATAGTGCTTGAAATACTTTGAACCTTTTAAAGATCTACAATGTGTTTTTTTCAGAGGAAAATAAGCCGTGCACCATAGCTGGGATCAACATTGCCCTCACCGTTTGCAAGGCACAATGCGACATCGCCGTCAGTCCTTTGGGTTCCTGCCAGACAGGCTTGGTGTGCTGTTCCCTATCTTAGCAAGGGCAGTAAACACAGATGCCAACAATCGGTTATAAACATGTAAAATGTATTTACGTGAAATGAAATAAAATTTATAAATAAATGTCCGAGTGTCTAATTGCATCACAAAAGTTGTGTTCATAGCATAACTTTATTGTCTTAGAAAGATATGCTGCAGTCTGATAATTCTAGAAACTAAATATCAGCACTCTAGGTTAAGTAAACTAAAGCAAAACGATTATATTACATGTAATTTTGACTAGCAATTGAAGTGATTTTGAGGATAACGAATGCATTGTCTATTCAACGAAGATTAGTAGAATGCTCTCAGCGAAAAGTTGTTGAAAATTTACCTTGCCCAAATATAATTTAAAAAAAAATTACATCTATAAAGCTAGTAATAATTTTTTTCAAACTTATCAATTCGCAAATAATGTTTTTGAAGAAAGAATGGAAACATAACCTGTAAAACTCAAAACTCCAGAGAAAATTATTGTTGGCATAGACGAAATACCTGGATTGCCAAATGACAGAAATTATTGCTACACCTATCCGAAGTAAAACGATTAAAGGAGAAAATAATGGAACTAAAAAACAATAACGTACTTTACTACATCGGCTATCAGAAAGAACAAACAGAGGTAAGTTTTTATATGAGCAAACGAATAGTAAATGCAATAAGAGGAATATCGAGACAGTGAACTGGGGTATCGTCAAATGGTGAACATCATAACGAAATTAACTTCATATTAAAAAGCACCAAAAAATAGTAAAATCAACAGAAGTGTGAAACTTTAGCGCCTTATCAGCTTCTTGTTTTATTCTGCCATACGCTTTTTCCATGTCTACAAAACATAATATTGTAACTCTCTACCTGTCCTTATTGAATTCTCGCATATTTATATTATATGGTAAATACATGATCTTGTATTCCCCTGTTCTTTCTAAATCCACATCTTCCGGTGTATATTCTAACTTTCTTGAGTATATTTTTCCTACCGTAGTTCTAGTTACTCCCCTATAATTTATTCAGTCTTACCACATCGATGTCATAATTTTCCAATCTTTTAATGTTACTTTCTCTCGTTAATCCTTTCTGATTTAATACATCCGGCAGTTCTCGTTTTTTTTATTCATTTAAGTATTTAATGTTTTCTCCTGTGATCTCATCATGTTCAGGTGCTTTTTCTGATTTAATTTTTATATTGGGTTTTCCAGTCCCTTTTTTTCTTATAGTATTTTTTATTTTCCCATTTTCTTATCTAAAAGCTCTTTAGAATTATTTTTCCACCTCGCCCTATTATCGTCTACTCTTCTTTAATAGTTTTCTTTTCGGTTTCTTTATTTGTTTTATTGTCTCATAAAATAGATTTTGGATTTTTGCGCATTAAATATGCCACTGTGTGTCTTTAGTGATACTGTTTTAGTCCTTATATTTGTCGAAATTTATTACATTTTTATTTTTTCTATCTTTATTTCTTCTTTCTTACTACTATTTCGCTTTCCTTTTACAATATTTTATATTAGCTACTCCAGAACTTTCTTTGGCAGCTAGTTTTATTTATTTAATCCTTTTTTTCTCAACTGCAGGTATAATACGTCTTGTATGGTTTTTCTCTAACAATCCGTATTGTAACTTATATTTTTTAATTTATTGTTTTTCTTCTTGCTTTTCTTTATTCGTTTTATTCTCGTAATATAGTGATGGTTTCTTGTTTCCGTACGTCTCTTAACCTTTCAATCTTTTATTCTTTTCCATACGTCTGTAGGAAAGCAATCAACAATTGATTTTCTCCTCTATCGTGTTCTTATTTACTGCATTCGTGAATATGCTTATTTCTACATTTTCAACGCTTATTTTTATTATTGTCGTTTTTGGTAATTTCTCCCTTTTTTCTAGCCATTCCAGCATTGCGTTATTATTTCTTACTCTGCCATTATTATTATTTTATTTGTTCTACATCAACTATTTCTTTCTGGTGTATTTCATAAAATCATCCATTTGTTCCTTCGCCGCGTTTTCGTTTACTGCATATCACTATTATTATATTAAATGTATCTTCATTAACTATTATTACCACCCATCCTGTGCCCACCACGCTTCTTTCACTTATCGTGTACCAACCATTGTAACTTACCTTGGAAGGCTCACACATCTCCGACTAGCTCAATACACGGCTGCGATAAGGGTATAATAAATGTGGGGATTTTAGTTTTAATTCACTTTCTCATAAAGGTCTTAGTTCATTCAACAAGAAGTATTGGGCGCCATCAATTTTATTCAAAATTGTTAATTTTTTCAATATTTATACATTTTACATTCAATCTTACATTTTACCAATTCTGAATGCCAAATTAAAGTTCTATTTAACAGGCTGCTAATATTTATATATGATAAATTTTACCTAGTCTTTAATATGGGATTGATCCATCAAGGTCATCATTGGTTATTTGCTTTATTTGACTATGTTATGACTTCAAAGGATGTTTATTATACTTATTGAACATATTGCCTCTTTTATGTAGGACAAAGATATGAAGAGCTCTTCATACCCCTGTAATCCCTTCTAATTTCAATCTAGGTAAATGACAGATGACCTGTTTAATTTAATTTACACCTTCAAGTATAAGAAAAGTTCGTTATTTACAAAACGTCTGCCTTATGACATTTGACTTCTATTAATTTGACATTTGTGCGACCACAACGCGACTCATCAGTCCGGCCCACACGAAGGTAATTAACAATCTTATTATATCAATATTATTCCATTAGCGGTTAGTATTGTGGCCTATGCCCTTATTTAGTAATAACCAACATATTATATTTAACTATTACGCGAACAGCAATTAACGATTCATAAACTTGTTTAGAAGCAACCTATGGTTAACACGAAGAATCATGGTGTTGTCTCTCTTGACCTTTCCACAGAGTTGAGTTCTTAGATAACTAGAAGACCCTCATCGTCACACCAAGGAAGTGTCTTTCTTCGGTGAGTTTTATTTCTTAACAATTAATTTGATTTTGAATAAAGTCCTCTTTTATCGATTATTTCTCTTCTCATGGCTTCACCATTGCCCTGGAGTATATCGTTCCACCTTATGTTGACGGATAGTGATTGAAAAGAAGTACGGAACTATAGAGGAGGCCTAAAAGCTAAACCAAGGATACCCCTAATTAAGATTTGTATGAATTATCGTCTTATTTACCTACCAGATAACTAATAACTGCTTTTTCAGAAAGGACATTGTACAATGGATTAATCCTATTTGCCTGAAAAATTATTACTTTTTAATATATTATAGAATTTATTAATTAAAACCTTACAATCACAATGTTTATCCTTTTTAAGCTAGGACTTAGAAATGGTGTGGCGTTTCTTGGCAACTCAGAGAAGCTTCTTTCTGCTTTTTGCACCAAAACAGGCAGTAGTTTCTCTTTTATTATTTGTTTTTCTAATGTAACTGCTAGCCTTCTAAATATCTAAGTTAATTTATTGAAAGAATGTGCAGCCCATACACTGCTTATGTGCTTTAAGTTGCCTATCTATCAAGTTTTGATAATACCTATCGTTATTCCTTATAGTAGTCAAGCTCTATACTGCTACAATCGTGCCTTCATAAATCTATCTGTTAAATTTTTCATGCTTTTACTTTTTCTTTTTGTCTCTCTAGCACTTAGTATTTCAGCATTCATCTTCTATATTTCTTGTTTCAGCTCTTCCTCTTTTACTTATTTCCCTAACATTCCATGTTCCCATTTATATTGATTTATTTCCTTCTTTAAATGTTATTAATTTTAGCTTTGTATCTTTATATTATCTTTACCTGTATTCGTTTCGTTTGCCTCTGTCTTCGTCGTTTTTTCTACTAACACTACGCAGGAAATTATCCTTTCAGTTTTTTGTTTAATTTTTTTATATTTTCCCCTTAATTTTCTTCATCCTGCCCCATTTCTACTGTTTAGAATCTAGCGGTTTCTGGTATCCAATGTTAATTGTTTTGCATTCATTGTTTGTCTCTTCTCAACCAGTTTTTAATGTTTCGTGAGCTCATGTTTATTAGCTTGTTATACAGCGACCGACATACATTTGAACGGGTATATGGAAAACTTTTTTATGGTCAATTTATCAGAACATTTTATTTGTTTCTTCAACTTGTCAAACTCAAAATGCACTTGCCAGAATTTAAATATCTCCTTCCGTATACCTTCTGTCACTTAATAAAAAGAAACAATGATTGGGTTTTCCATATTTCCCCACCTTACCATTTTTCGTAATACATAGATTGGTAAGAAAAAAATAAGAAAAAAGTTTTTCTTTAAATTACAAAAGCTGAAACAACGTATGAAATGCGCACAGGTTCGTATCAAAAAATTTCTTGATGACGCTCAAAAAAGACTCGAAACGTAAGTAAACCATAATGTGTCGTACCAGGGTGGTTCTAATTTTGCAACTTCGGATTTTTTTTAGTCGCAACCCCTAAAGTTGCTCCAATCCCAAAAAAACGAACCCATAAAAATTTTGAGCCCAATCTAACAATATTAACACGTGCCACCGAGCCTCGGAAGTTTCCGAATTGCAGATTTTAATTGAATTCACTTGTTATCAATTAACATCTGACGAATCGGAAGTGCTATTTAAATTTTTATAACATAAATAAAAAGAAATTCATTTTTCTACAATTTTAGTTTTATGCAATTTCTCCGCAAACCTACTGGATGTTAAAAAATGCGTAAAGTATTAGAAAAACGTAATAACTCCAGATTTTTGTCTCTCTATTTTTATTTTGGAGACGTAGAAGTATTACAATTTTGAAGTAAATTTCAATCCTGTATTCAATTTTAGGCTAATTTTGATAATACAAGTAAATAGATCTTATGATAAATAAATGTTTGAAATTCAGTAATAACAATTTTTTATCTATCAGTTACTTAAAAAAAGTTTCTTTGTTGGTCTATACAAATCATCAGGGGTGGTTTACTATAATGGCGTCGCTAGCATGACATTTGTTTTTCGGACCATTCAACTAGAAAGAGAAATCCGAAAAACAAATGACATGCTAGCGACGCCACTGGTTTACTGAAATCTGAAACCCTTGTTCTGGTTGAAAGCATTGCGAAAGGTGAACGGTAGTGTCGTGTGAATTTTAAAATTATAAAGCATAAAATGACCTAAACGTCAAAGGTTCTTAGCGAAAAAGACTAAATATTTTTTACAAGAAATGATGCACATCAAATTATTGGTAGTAAGTTGCCCTCAAACAAACAAGTTTTACAAGTACTTTTTTTAATATGCGTATAGTTAAATTGAATTTACCTGAAAGTGCAAAATTAATTATTCAAGAAGTAGTTGTGTTTTGGTGAAAAGCACGAATTCCAGCTAAGGAAAAACATCATTCTGTACAAAAGCTGGAATTATTATACTGTGAATGGAGGAGTCTGCAAAAACGAGGAAATAAAAGAACGGACTCAAAAAAGGAAGTAGCAACAATTTGTTTAAAAAATTTGACGACCGGTTCGATATCGCACATGCGAACGCTCTAGAATTAATAGCTGTAGAAGAAGATAAACAGCTTTTGCTTCTTCAAAGTCAAAAATGGGCGACCAGGTAGTATGCTTGGTGTTGATATTAGATTACATCAACAAGAGAAGAGAACTGAATAACGACTGGAAAAAGAAGACACAAGGAGAAAACGAACTTACGAAGAGATGGAAAATTTAAGTAAATAAATGTAATTGTTTCCTTCAGGTTACAAATGATATTGCAGAAAGAAGTATTAAACTGATCGAAGAATATAATAGCTTAATTACCAAAAACGAGGACCAAAAGCAGTACTTGCTACAAGTGGTTAGTGATTATCGGCGTCAATATCCGAATTCCAGTAAAGCTTCTTCAGCAACAAAAAAGTAACTATATTACGTATAGGTAACTTTCTATATTTGTCTTATTCTTAAGTTTGTAAATATAATTCTTTAAATTTATGTAACTTCAGTAATTATTTAATATTGTTCGTTTTATTTAATTATTATATATGTATGTATATACTTTTTTAAGGCTTATAAGTTTATTTCCATTCTCCATCTTCTTTGCTTTTCTTAAAAATTTTCTTGCAATTTTTTGGCCTATTTTAAAGGCATCATTTATTTTGAGATCTGTCATTATATTATTTTTAAAATATTTTTTTTCTAACCCTTTTCATGTTCTTAGTCTCCTTTTTAATTGTTTAGTTTTCGCTTTTTATTTGTAATTTTCTTATTTTACTTTTATTAGTTCCCCTTGATATATTTTTTACTATTCTTTATCTATTTGGTGTTATTCACTAGTTATTTTTCTTCACCATTAAGTTAACCATCTTATCTCAGTTTTTATCCTTTAGTAAGGTTCTTCGGAGTTGCTTTTTTAATATATTTTTTGCACTTGCGGGACTAAAGTTGGCACTTTAGTCACTTATTTCAGGGACTAAAGTAGCTCATTTTATCTCTAGGGACAGAAGTAATTACTTTAGCCCCTAGGGACTAAAGTAAAAAATGTTACCGTATCTATGGTAATCTATGGTAAATTCGGGGTTAACAGGTTAGGTTTCGCGTCAGTTTTGACATAAACTGATACAAAACCTCATCTATTAACCTCGAATTTGACATAATTGTGAGCTGTTGTCATAATGACTTACAGTGCCACCAACTTTAAAATTTAACAACGGCTACTAATTTTAAAATAATTTTAAATAAAATGTCAATAAATGACGTTTAAAAAAACGGGTTTTCGTTTTAAATCTTCCTGCAACGTGAAAAAAATAGTATATGCAACTCGGAGAGAATGCTATTTTGCTTCAGTGCAATTTCTGACTCTCGGGCTTCGCCCTCGAGTCAGAAATTGTACCTCAGCAAAATAACGCATTTCTCTCCTTCATTGCATAATCTACTATTCCATATCCTTTTCTTCCTTTTTTCTCTTGCAGTTATCTGAAGTGCATTCGCCGGTGTCTGCCATTACTGTATTTTTGGATTACCCCTCGTACAAACTTCATTGATTTACTTTTACAATTCGCAGAACAAATTGTCACGTTTTCTTCTTTATTTTACTTTGTACTCGTCACTGATTATTATTATTATTTGTAATTCAGAAAATGCATTTGCAGGTTTTTATTACTTTATTTAAATTCGTTACTTTTAAAACATCACACCTGGCTTTTGAAAATTCATATTTTGAGTTTCGTCGCTTTTTTACAATAGCGATTTCTTGAAATCTATAGTAATGGTTAAAAACATATTGAAAAAACGTTACAAAATTGACTTAATCATGGTCAAACAGACAGTTATCAATTGTAAATACCAATAATATGACAAGACTGTAATATAGCACAGTCGGAGATTAAGTAAAATGTGAACGAGTCATATTTCTCTAACTAACTAATAGACTGCCAGACATTTATTTTTGACAAAATTTAAGTTCAGTTCGAAGAGTTTCGAAAATAGGTGCTTTTAAATAAATTTATCAATATTGTTTTAACTCTACTTGTAGCTTTTCGATTATTGAACTCTCACTTCAGCTTTCTAAGTCCATTACTATTTGTACAGTTTTTCTAATCAGCTATAGCTAACTGGAAATACTTTAATCGCATTTTATATGGTAATGTACTACATTTCTACATGCAAAATCGTTTTGTAATGTGATGCTTTGCATAGCAACCATTACAGAATAGCAACAACATTTTTTTACCTTCAGCAATACTGAAATGTATTGTTGGTGACACTGTAAGCTTATATCAAATTCGAGATTAGCAGGTTAGGTTTTGCATCAGTCTGTGTCAAAACTGACGTAAAACCTCACCTGCTGCCAAATGTATAAAATCAGCTGGAGCTGCTTATTGTACTTTAGTACATAAAAACTAGTTCTGCTCAACTTGGTTATGCTTTGATATTTAATATCACTTTTACATAAAAATTTAATATTTCACATTTCTACATGAAAGGCGATAAAATAGTATAAGAAACGCGTTAGAAAAGTGGTTCTACTATACTCGTATGGTTATTTAAGTACTCGTTAACGCTCGTACCCAAACCAGAGATACTTGTCTTGTTGAGTAAAACTTCACTTTTCTAAACTTTTTTCGCAATATAGTATTAATCTTGTGTTGTTTGAAATGTTTATTTATTGAGTAAAGTTTTTTTTTGTTTAAAAACTCCCAAATACTGGTCACTTAGTTCACAATGCACTTTTAGTTGCAAAATTTGAGAAATCGCATTCGTCGTAAGTTTCTCTTTGTAACAGATTTTAATAATAGGGGGTCGCAAGTTTTTAACCTTAAATACCAAGTAATTGTAGCTTGGAAAACATACCCTTGCAGAACTGATTAAGTAGTAATCGCTAAAGACTAATGCAAAATTTATTGATCGAAGCCGCTCTTTTTATATACATTTCTTTACATAGTTAAAGTAAATAAGTATGAACAACATCTGGTAACATAGTAATACTTAATGATGTCATTACTGAAAGTAAATACGAAACGAGTTATTAGCAAATAACGTAGTTTATTTACACGATATAGATAGAATAGAATAGAATTTGCTGAATAGTGTGATGCAATACAAGGAGGCTCTCCGGTACACGTGCCGACCAGAAATTGCGACACAGTCTGGAGTTAATTAAACGAAATCATTTCGCATTAAACTGTTTAAGAATGTTAAAAATAAGATACATGGTCAAGGATATTAAACAGATAGATAATCGAAGAATGATCTATACACTTGTTTTTAGACAATGACTTACCATCAGTTTTTAAAACGTCTATTTAATTTTTTGGTCGATAAATGAACATGCATTCTTATATTGAGAGTTGATGATCAAAGTCGGACATAGGAATTTAATATGTATTGAACATTTTTGCTAATTCCTGCTCGCTAGTTCAACTTACAGGAAAGGCAATGGTACAAACAGAAAGATAAAATTGTTGCATATCAAGTGATACCAATAATAATAATTGTTACTAATGTGGTAAAGAAAGAACGGCAAAATACCTAAAAATCCAATACACAATGATAATTTCTTATGTTCGAGTTTAAGAGTGGATATGCGTATAAACCAAATACATCTAAACAAAAGAAAACTATTTTGAAAAATAATTATAAACGTCTCGTTTTGTATGCATTTCCCTTATCTAAAACTTGCTGAAGTTTTTCTCAATTGCTACAACTTAACTTATATTCCCACATTACTTCTTATGACATTGACAAATGCACTTTGATGTTTCATTTACTCTATTGTTCAATTTCTAAAAATATTTTCCTTACCCAGATTAATAGGTACTTAAATATTTTTCATAGCTGTAGTTTCAAGATTAGACGAAGCGAGCTTATTGTGCCAGTATCTAAGAAAGTTGTTGATAAAAACATAATGATTAGAAATTTATTTTTACTAAAATTGACAGCAGCAATTGCTGTAATAATAAATATATTACTCTTTATAGAAATAAATTTTGCTGCAAAAAGTACTTTTCGAAACCCTTCGAACTAAACTCAAATATTTGAAAATTTTTACAAATCTAAATGTTTAGCAATCTGTTAGTTAGAAGGGCATGATTGGTTCACATTTTACTTAACCTCCGACAGGCAGTGATATTACAATCTTGTCATATTATTGGCATTTGCAATTGATAATTGTCACTGCTGCAACGTTGTTTCAGTATGTTTTAAACCCTTTTTTATAGATTTCTAAAAACTGGTATTTAAATCGCTGTTGTAAAAAAACTACGAAACCCAAAATATGCATTTGAAAAGCCAGGTCTGCGGTTTTGAAGTAAAGAATTCAAATAAGCTGATAAAAACCTGGAAACGTATCTACTTAATTAAAACTAAAAATAACCAGTGGCGAGAATAAAGTAAAGAGAAAAACTTGAAAATTTGTCCTGCGAATTATAAATACAAATCAATGGGTTTATGCGAGAGGCATTTGAAAAGTGCAGTAATGCCAGATACCACCGAATACACTTCAGATGACTACAAGAAAAAAGAGAGTGAGAAAGATATTGAAGAGATATTTAAAATAGACAACTCGAAAGAACACTAGTAAAGGATAAAATGGAACTTAATGAAAAAGATAAACAACGTATTATACCAAAAAGATAAAGGAGAACAAAAAATACATTAAGGGAAACTAATAAAACTATGACAACGAAATTAAAGATTTAAGACGGGCATTAAGAAATTAAAAAAAAGAATAAGGACATAAAAAAGCTAGAGAAGAAAAGGTTTAAATATCATATAACGACAGGCCTCAAAGAAAATTTTATTAAAGAGCCCATAAAGGTACAAAATACTGGTTAGTTTCCAAGAAAAACAAAAGAAGATGGAATATAAAAATAATCTCAACAAGTATAAAAAAGTGTATAGACCAGGTGTTCACTCTTAAAGTAGTCAATTCATATTGTGCATTCGTTTTTTTAAGTATTTTACCATTATTTCTACGCTACATCAGTAAATATTAAAGTAATTTGCAGATTTTATTAAAAACTTTGTGAAAAGACAATAATAAAGAAAGACAACCCCCCCCCCCCCCAAACTGTTATACAAAATCTTACATTGGTCAAATGTGTCTGATTAATAACGCGCACTCATCAATTATTTATTATCACAAAAAATTAATATCCGGGTGTCGTCTTTTGTAAATTTTGCTTTGCCCAAGACCCCACATCAAAAACTGCCAAAGCAGAAGCTTTTGACAATTGATAGCACCACTTCTACCAATCCATCAGTTTGGAAATGAATCATTTAAAAAATTTCTAAGGTCTAAGCTCAAATGTGCGGACAGTCGCCTTGTTGGAACCAGATATCCCCATTTTCTTTTGCAATAAGTCTAAATACGTTGCTAAATTTAAGTTTATCGCAATTTCAAATAAACCGGCAATGTTGTTATTAAAATACAAACCCACATAATATTAATTGTTTGAAGATACTGAGTTCTGGTAGAAATTTTAAATATAAAATATGTATTATTATGCATCTAGCTTCTAATTCGAATAACGGGCCTTGCCCAAGGATCACAAATTTGCAGACAATTTTCGTCGGACGCACTTTGTTTCAGTCTTAGGACGATTTCTAACATGTGACCGTATGGGAGACAAGGTTGTAGAAAAAAACTAATATCACCGATCTTTGAGCAGAAATCGAGGTTGGGTTAAGCACTAGAGCGGGCACAAGGTGATCAAGTTTTTTGCAAAGTTTCTACTTTTAGCGATGGTTGGTGCCGGAGGGGTGAAGTTTGCAAGGAGGTTTAATAATGATTTTGCTATTTTTTACAGAGTTGAAGCAAAGATTTGTTTTTCTTGCTTCAATGGGCGAGATCACAAATGTTCTGGAAGAGGTTGTGTTTATGTCATTGAAGATGGTTACAAAACCCACAATCTGGAAACTGCAACTAACCTAGCAAGGCGACCAAACATCAGACCACTTTCTAGACTACTACATGTAAGCGCACGCACGCACGTCTATTCGATACACAATTTTCGTTTACCGCACAACGCAAAAGTTGTATGTGCCCTTTAAATAAAATTCTTAAAATTATTTCTAATAAACTTTCTAAGACAGATTCTGATTCATCACTTTCGACCTTCTGCAATGAGAGAAGCAAATGTAAATGTTTCATTGCTTTAGTTGTACCACCTTTAAACGACGGCTGAATACAACCCTAGCTAGCTCTAATTATCGGTAGAAATGGCGTAAATAATGACCAGGCAGGGGTTCCTAAGTTTTAAAAAAAATGTACAAATGGGCGCCAGTCGTTAAACACAACATAAATACAAATCTAGCTACCAAAACAAATCACCACCTACCTTGCATCTCTCGAACTTCTACCTAAATCTCAAAAGAACACGAGCAGGTTCATGAATAATAATATAAATCAGTAACAGTCCACGGAATTTTAATTATGAACAAAACTGCAACAATTAGTCACCGTAATTGTATACAAAATATTAAAAACAAAACTCAGGTAAAACCTGACGCTATTCGGTAATAAACAACAATAAATAAATTTGCATTTGGAGTCAAACATAATAAAATTCAACATTACGCATGTGGCAAAAACAACAAGTTACAAAGCGTTCACTTCAGCAATACTATGACAAAAATTGACATCTGAATGCCATGCAAATACCCAACTACATGAATGAAATAGAACACACTTCGACCATGTTAAGTCATTTTGCTGTTGTAGATGCTTAATTGCATTTCACTCCTTTAGGGCAACTTGTTGCTATTTTAAAACCATTTTCAATTTTTGCGCACAAGTACAATCTCACTTCCGCAAGTTTGATTCAGGCCATCCTTTATGTAGACGCGCTTGGATCTTTTTGGAACACCCTTTTGAACACGTGTGACTGCGAGGCCTCGCGCTCTCTTTGTCACCGGAACGTATTTGTTTTATTGGGCGCATCGCCATTGGCTGCCGCGATATAGTCACGTGGTGACGCCAGCTTCCCGCTAAATTGTAGCGTGGGGACGCGGGGTTTTGTCATTCCGTTACGGGCCGTCGATCAGAACAGTTGCTGCAGTCGGGTTAATTTCGAAGTCGGGCGGCGGCGCCCCGGGCTCTGCTGTGGGTTGCCGCCTCCTCCATTTGTGCCGTTACGGCGACGTGTTTCTTTAGCCCTTTTTCCTTTATGTTTTTCTGTGTTGCTTCAGCCAGTGTGTTACACAAACTATTTCGCCTTTGAAGTCGGAGTAATGCCGCCAACAAGGGAGGTGTGTGTCGTTTAGCGGCGATCTTATTACGCCAAGGCGTAGGTGTGATGGAATTCTATGCCCGGTTCTACGTCGTCACGTAAAGGAGTGTTCCCGTTAGCTCGTTGTGCGAGGATCCCGTTGAGGTAGGACATGATTGGGCTAACTTTGCCGTCGTAGCGGCGTTTGTTGAAGCGCCAGCCTTTGTCGCCATTTTGGGCGCATCCAGACCATTCACACCGTCGGCCGTTTTAGCGGCGAATTAATTGCCACAAGCAACCGGTTTCCCGCCAGCTGGACCGCATGCCGATCTCTTGGGCCGTCACCAATAAAACTAAGGTATTTGTAACCATTGAATCATAACCATTGTTGCGGTGTTGCTTCCGCTTGTACGCTCACTTCGCGGGGGCGTATTTGTGTGCCGCGGTACTCCATGTGACTAACTTCTTGTGCGCGAGCTTTGGGCCTAACCATGTGAATAATTGCTGAAATCTTGGCATACGTGCTGTAAGGCGGCATCGCCAGTTTGGTCGCAGTAAAATTGCATGTGCGCGAACTTGATGTGAAATCATGTGCACCGTTAAAAATGTACCCTTCGCACCTTAAATTGTTGTCGCGAAGTGGCGTCGCTCGTTTTTAATCTAATTACTTCCCTCACTTGGGATTTGCTGTGTTTGCCCAAATTATCATGTGAGCCAGATCACTTCTTATCAGGGCGGTGCCATATTCGCCAAGTTTTGTGCGAGACCTTTCGTATGTTAGCAACGGCGTCGTGTTCGGCTCGTTGAGTGTTACACGAAGTTATCGATCGCTTGGGCGGCGTAGCACCAGCTGTGTCATATTTAAATTCGCCTGCGGGCGTTAGGCTATGTAAGCCCCCTTTTCGGCCAAATATATCTCAGTAACGCGGCCCCTTTTTGTCTTGCGAATTGGGTTTCTAACTAATTCGCCGCATCTCTTTGCGGCGCCGGATTCTGCCGACAGCTACGCTGTTCGCGTCGCCTTTGCTGTTGCATAACTCGATTTTTATGAACAAACGTTCCCTTTGTGGGACTCATGTCAAACTGCTCTTGATTTTGTACAGTTATGGGTGTTGTTTAGTAACAGTAGTGCGCCCATCAGCTGATGCTTATTTATAAGAATTAACCCAATGTTTACGGCACGCTTTGCTGCCCCAATGTAAGAATTGAATAATAGACGCTTATCTAATTAAGAGACGCTTTATTCTTGTTCGATTTGTGCATGTTCTGTTTCAGCGTGTGCCTATCATTGAGAAGATAAATGTACGGTGGGGCCAGTGAGATCAGAGCGTGCAGGTAAGCTTGGTGGTGACATTGCCGTGGCTGAAAGAGCCCCACTTCATGATCTAAGTATTTTTGCCATCACGAAATCGTTGTGTGAGTTTATAATTCACGAGTACCCCTATCGACGGAGTGTCTTCGCCCCCGTCTAACCGCCCAGGCCCGGTTATTCGGGTTAAGACTGGCTTGGTGGCGCCCTCTTTATTTTACCGTTATTTACCGACCCTCTGGCCGTTACCCTCAGATAATCTCGTTAAGAACCCCCCCCCCCCCCCAACTCCACTGAAAGTCTAGCCGGCCTATCTTGTTGCGGCTGGGTAGCGGCCTAGGAGAACTTTCGTCCCGACTTCGTCCATTACGGCACGCGCCAGCCGTTTCGTTTATGTATGAGCCGGTGCGGTGTCGTAAAGTCAGTTCAAGACCGTAACAACCAGCCTGCAAACTGGTCACATGAATAAGACGGGCGGTCAATATCACACTAAGCAAGAGTATGTATTGACCAGTGTACATACAGGCATGCTTTCAGCTAATCCCTAGGTGAAAAATGCACTAGCTTTTGATAAAACTATGGAATTAAGTTAACACGTGCTATGTTAAATTCAAAACCCTTTGGTTCAAAAATACCCAATTCGTAGCAGAAACATTTCCCTTATCGACACAATCAAAACGTTAAATCGCAAATTAGTATCTACTTACTGCGGTAAGAAATGTTTTTTTATAACGCTATTGAGTGCACTCGCTAGGTGCGAAGACATCGTGCAAATAGCAGCATTCCAGGTGGAATGAATCTTGAATGGCGGCCCAACATTCCTGCCGATCCGCGTACACCAGAGAACTCTAACGGCGGTTATCGCCAGGACATTACTCCGGATGTCAATTACCTAATTACCACATAATTAGTACTAAAACACAGAAATAATAAGGAAATATCTCACCCAAAGATGGAATTCGGGCCTCACGCAATTGCCAAAGGACGCCGCTCGAAGCGTTCGCTATAACTGTTGATAAGAAAGAATTTACTGCTAAGAAGCATAGTTTACTTGGAGCAAGGTATTCAAATCCCTCAAGAGTCTTGAATTTTCAATGTTCACAGCCGCCCTTTACAAGCGCTCGGCATCGAAAAAAACAACTCGAAAAATGCCAGCCCGGCCTCCTAATCTCGAAAGTGAGCGTTTTGGGGAAGATTCAATATTTCTACGTGCGTGATATTTATATTAGCGATACGAGCCAGCATCGAGGAACGGATCACAAGAAACGCACAAATGAAATGGGGCGTTACATAGTGAGCAATATGTCAAATTTAATATACATTTCTAAGTATAAGTGTATGCCATTACGGGTGGTTACAAAACACACAATCTGAAAACTACAACTAATCTAGCAAGCAGCCAGATACCCAGTCACCTTGTAATGCTCTGCTACTCGAATGCATACGCAGCGTCCGCTTGATACGCGATTTTAAACTTTTCCAAAAACTTGGCCATCTTATGCTGGTTGTAATGCACTTGACGAGACTTCGATGTCTGCTCAGAGAGCGGTAATACTATTTCTTCCCAAAATCTAGTCTTCTGTAAGATTCCATGGTAGTTGAAATTGCAAACTATTATACATAACTTTAGAACAAAGCGCGTCCAATGGAAGGTTTACTTTTCCCCAAACAAAAATTTGCAAAAATCCACGGTCAGCTACACTGAATTTAAACTCCTTGCAAACTAACGCTACTGCGAAAGGTTTTTACCATAAAAATTCTTTCTTTATTTGAGTAATTATTTATTTTTCCCTAAATAATTTTAGTAGTAATTTACAAAAAATCGCTGATTTAAGCCAACTACTTACAAAATTAGGTATGTGATAAATACTGACCAATTTAAAAATCACTGCATTTCATGTTTAAAAATCTACAAGTATTAAATTAAGATTTTAAAATAAAAAGAGCACAGTTTTTCTTATTACTCATTAGTATCTATTATTTGATGAGCAATAATTTTATTTTCCATTGAAACCATTACCATTCCTGTAAGAAAAATTGGCGAGCAGAAAAGAGTAAAAACGTTCAATGCAATGTTAAATGTGGAATGGATACCCCGTATACTCGCATATAGTGGCCGGCATAAATTTGGTCATACATAGGAAGCTTATTTTATCCATTTATCTGAACATTTTATTGTTGATAAGAATTCCGTAGTCAGATGGGATTGCATCTGATCGCCTATTCTATTTAATATATACAGGGTGTCCCAGAACTGCCTCCCTACCGATTAGTCATAGATTCCTTAGGTTATAATAGATTGATTAAACCAATTACTCGTCACCGACCTCATTAATTGATTTACACACACCGGCAAAATTAGAGAAACACAAAAAAGTCATATTTTCGCTATGTTTTAGGATATATATGACTCAATTTGGTTATAAATGTTACTTCTGTACGTATAATGAATAAAAAATAGCAAATTAACATTAAATCTAGCCACCCATTTGAGCCTAATTATAATTTGTTTTATTGTAGGCATATCGCTTCGGTTTTTGTGTTCTTGAAAACAAGTGCTGCTCGCTGTGTTTCGGATTACCTACTCGATGTTGGTATTCATGCCATAAATTGGGCAGCACGTTCTCCTGATATGAATCCTATCGAACACATATGGGACATATTGGGGAGACAAGTCCGGGCCATAAATCCATCGGTATAAACCCTAGACGAGCTAAAGACGGCACTAGTGACAGAGTGGAACACTCTGCCTCAACAAACCATCGGTGGCATTATACATAGTATGAATAGACGTATGGAAGCAGTAATCAGAGCTCGTGGAAGCAACACGCGTTATCAATTACACCCATATGCTTAATACCATAATAAAAAATCCTTTTTATGTTTTTGTTCTGAAGTTTTTCATTGTACTACTCAGTAAATTGTTTGAATTAGGTAGGTTCATCTGTTATATAGTTAATTATTATTCTCTGAAGGTGTGTATTGCTAACATTAAAGCTTAAAACATAATTGAGCTAAATAATGCTACAGAACATCGAAAAATATGATTTCTTTGTGTTCCTCTAATTTTGATACTGTGTGTATTATTGTTGTTTACTAGATCATAATCATTACCCATTGTTTTTGTGATCATGGCTACTTGATAATTAATTACACGTCTTAATGACATCCAAAAACTTTTGATGGGCATTTTAAGGTAAACGGTTGCTTTCACAGTTATGAACCAAGAGTACCTACTTTATTTTTACGCTTTTTAATTTTCTTTCGAATAATAACTTAAAATTTAAATAAATGTTATAAGTAAAAAAGTTATAACAAAAAAGAATTTTCAGATATAGGTAAAGTGCCTCTTGCAGTAAAGTCTAGTGTGTCAAACATTTTTTACTAGTGCAGTGCATAATAGTGCACATCTATAGCAAAATTCAAATCGGTATATATAAAAAGAAAAATTTGAACATCAAGGCCCTATAACTTCTTACTGGAGCGACTTCGTGCTAACGTATATTCGGTTTAATCGATTTACTATAACGTAAGGAATCTATGACGGGGAGGCAGTTCTGGGTCACCCTGTATAGCGAAAATATCATGCGAAAGTGTTGGGCGAGTAAAGAGTTGGAGTGTCGATAGGAGGGTGGATCAGTAATCTTAGATATGCACACGATACACTTATTATAGCATTGTGGGAAGAAGAGCTGAAGAAATAATGAATAGGTACACCGGCCAAATTTGCATAATTTGTTGATAACTTCAATGCTGAAGTCCATTCTGAAGATGAGAGAGTATTCTTGTTAATAACAAAGTTATTAGCTGGTGGATAGGTTGAAAAATGTTTGACACCGACCCCTTGATATCTTTTGGAACACCATTCTTGAAATGCGGACTCACGAAGAAGCGATCGCATTTCTCGTGAACTTTTACCATTTACTTTCAGCTTTTCTTGGCAAAGCTGCATTTCTCGTTTACAATCAAATATTTCTTGGAAAAGTAAATCATCAATACGTGACAGTTTTTTAGCAATTGAAAAATGTTGAAGAAATGCTTCCCAACTGCAGTTTAATATTGCCAATCCTCTAAATTTTCTTGGTGAATACAGCATTGATGTACAAGTAGAACCGGGAAGGCCAATGATTGTTTTCACATTTCTGCGTATGATTGTATCAACACCGTTCAATATATAGTCAGGTATTTTATTTAATGGTGCTGATTGAAGAGGGTATAGTAACATAGGAAAAATGTATTGGTTAATTATGTTTAATTTTTGATCAGGTTTGAGAAGCGGTGATGTAACTAACTTTTCAAAATTCTTTTCAAAGGTTTGTAACACGTCAACATCAAATATAATTTGATCTGTAAAAGTACATCCCAAATATTTTATTCTGTCAGTCTTTTTGATGCAGTTTATCTTGACACTGGATATTTCTAACTCGTACGACACTAGTTCGCCTTTGATAATGTTGATGGCAGAACTTTTTTGTGGATTTATCGTAAGACCAATTTTTTCAAAGAGACATTTAGTTAGTTTTATAATTCTTTTCGCTGAGGAAATACTGTTAGCAGTAACAGCTTGGTCATCAGCAAATACTATCAAGATCCTCTTTAATTTTATAACCATGTAAATTCAAAAATTGTTTGTCACATACTTCATTATATACAGGGTGTCAACAATTTTATTAGACAAGTCATAACTTCTAGAGTATTAGGTATATCAAAATGAGATTTGGTATGGACAAATGGTATAGGGGGAGGAGAGTTTTCGCATATTTTTCACTTTCTGGTCACTTCCGGTTTTACCGGAAGTGGCTCCGGTTTCGAATTTTCAAATGGAACACCCTGTATATTTTTATATTTTTGGATTTCTGAGACAATTCTCGATCAAAAGGTGATATTTTAGAAATTTTTTAAGCCTACTTGATTTTTTTAGAGATACTTTTAGTATTGCATCTAGGTGGCCATGATTGGACGCAAACTAATCTAAGGACCTCAGGTGATGTCAGAAAATTACAATCGCAAAGTTTTAGTGATTAGTATGATAGATAGGAATAAGACAAGTTGACAAAATAATATTTTCGTGTCTAACTATTTTTTTTTAAATGGCGATCCTTTTTTGACAGGCACTTTCCGAAAAGAGGATATTTTGGCCAATCTAACGATACTAATTTATTTGCGATTGGATTAAAAATAAGCTCATAAATTAGATATTTCTCAGCAAAATAGTGGATAATAATTTATTTTCTTTTGTCAAGTGTGCCATGGATAGCCAAGATGCATAATACCTATCCTCTCCCTATACCATTTAGCTACGAGTATACCAAATCTCATTTTGATACACCTAATACTCTAGAAGTTATGACTTGTCTAATAAATTCGTTGACACCCGGTATGTAATTAATAGCTATGTTAAATAGCATGGGTGATAAAGAGCCACCTTGTGGTACAGAACACTTTATTGATATTGGTTTTGAGTATTGTTTTCCAATTTCAAGTTTAATGCTATTATGCGACAGTAATCTCATTATCAAATTTCTTAAGGTGCTTGAAACTCCATATGCCTTTAAAGATTCTTGAATGTGCTTGTGGCCAATTTTGTCAAAAGCTTTTGATATATCTAGGAAAACCACAACACAGTCCTTTTTATTAATTTTAGAGTCTAGAAAACATCCATTAATTAATTTAGAATTGATATGACATCCAGGAATATTAGACACAAACCCTCGTTGGTTACAATTGATATCAACTTGTTCTCTCAATTTTTTATCAAGAACTTTTTCGGTGATACGACGAAGAATTGAGTAAATGGTTATAGGACGCCAGTTAGAAACTTCATATTTCTCATTGCTTTTCTTGTCAATAAGAATGGTTCTTCCTTCTCTAAACTTTGATGGTACATAACTTGTGTAAAGCATAATCTCAATGATTACTTGAATGATATTTGCTATTTGCAGTGTGGTATTGTTCGTATAAGTATTCTATCAGGTCCTGGAGATGTGTCAAGCGATATCGTTTTAATTGCGGTAGATACATCTTCAAGAGAAACAACTACATCCAGATTCGGCTGAGTTGCTTCATACGTCTCTAATATTTTATCATTAGGTGTTTCAAATATGTTACAGAAATGTTCTTCTAAAACCGACATTTCAATGGGACATGAACTCACTTTCTTTTCGGTCATAATATTTCTAACAACTCTTTTTCTTTGATTGTAATAGTTGTATTGTGCTACTTCATATTTGTATTGATCTCTTCGTTTTTGCTTAGTTTTTCTATTAGCACGTAAGGATTAGATGACTTTAAAAAAGTGGTACTTGCTTCTGTCTCTGATCTTTTCTTTCGAAGACGAAAGTATTTAACAGGTGGGTGTTTTGGGCCATCTAACTTGCCATTAGCTTCATATAGGTATTTTACGAATTCACTCACTAGCTTGTCAAATTCCGATGCATCGAATATTAAAATGTCCTGCTTTATTTGCTGAAATTTCTTTAACCATAACTTGTTTTTCTTATCTAGTTCATATTTGTGATCGTTATAGGCAATTACCTTTTCATTTTGAATGTTATCATTGCGTTTAATTATGTTTTTAATTATAGACTTATTCGCAACTGAAGGATGTTTCTTTCCAACATGAACACTGAGTCCAAGTGTCGTCTTGAAAGATTTAGTGCAGTAAGAACATGTATTTATGGAAGGTAGAACCTTATTGTCGTAAAACTTGGAATTTTGGTCATTTTTGTCGTCTTGTATGATAAGATTTTTCTTGACAGATGTCACAGATTTCCTGTTTTCGGAATTATTATTTATTGAGGTCTTTTTAAGCTTGATTTTGATGTTCCAGCTTCTTTTCGATCTTGTGAGGATACCTTAAAGTTTTTTATGAATGACGGAGTCTTCCTTAAGGGGTAACGAGATGAAAAATTTCCATAATCAGAATCGCTGTCAGATACAGATGTCATACCTACCCAAAGTATCCTCAAAAATTACACCTGAGTCCTGAAATTGCCCAATCTGTAGCTAGAATTGTTATGATTTCATTTAAGCACCAACCAACAGCCTATGGAAAGCAAGGAATACAAAATGCCAACTAATAATGCATTTCCCGCTATCGTATTTGTCAATGTAATCGTTCATTTCATTGTATACACGTTCTAGCTGTTCGTAAAATTGGTCTTTCACCTCATCCTCTTTTTCTTCTGTCGGCATGTGCACATTCATAATACTTAAGTTAAAACTATTACTAATAATGTTCCTAATATAGAATATAATGCTTTCAATAACTATTTTCACGCAGTAGCTAAATATATTGTTGAGTCTGATTCTCATATGTAATACTATAACTAGTCAACGTTATGTTGATTATTTTTGGAGTAGTAGGTATCATGGAAGTCCATTGCGTTTGTGTATAAATATGTAAGGCGAGTTTCGGAGCAATGCAGACGCAATGGATGTGAGTGATTCCACCCCAAAAATAGTCTACCTAACTTTGACTACGAATAGTATTCGGAGGACTATTCAGTGAACCTAACCCGTTTTTTAAATTAGAAAAACTCAACATTTAGTTACACATGTTAAAAAACCATTTGTGTAAACATCTTCAATTAATATTTTAATTTGTTCAAGACAGTCACTTGCGTACTAGTACAATAGTCGCTGCAATTCGGTACTAGTACAATAGTCACTACAATTTATTTTTGTTGGCCATGAAATGCAAAATCTGACGTTTTCATTGGTCCACCTTTGATAGATGACAGGTGAACGGTATAGTCAAATTAATCCAATCGATAATATTAAAAGCAACACAAGTTTTAATTTTTTTTAACGCCGGTTACACATGAGAAGGTTAAAACGGCCATATTTAGTTTAAGCGATTCTAACTGTTCAGATGCTTATAGAGCAATAGTAAATTAGTTAAATGAACATATAATTTCTTTGTGGAACATTTTACTCCTTTCATAAATAGATGTTTTACTGTGGGCCATTATCCCAGTTCGTTTAAATTAACTAAAACCATTCCTCTGTTTAAAAAAAGCGATGCTACTCTCCCTGTAGTAACTATAGGCTAATATCGATCATCCCTATATATTGTAGTGATAGCTCCACTTTTGACTAGCTATTACTTATGCAATTACTCAATGCTTAATATGCCTATTTTATTTAGTATTTACCCTATTGTTTCCGTTCAAATCAATTTTAGTTTTAACTAAATATAAATATTGAGACACTCAGGGTCGGGTTCGCCAATCTAGTTATCTATTAATTGAAATTCAACTCTTACTTGTGCTTTTATGAATGCTAAATGACATTAACTGTCAGCTTGACTTTCAAATTCAATTAAACCAAGAATTGACAACTATCCTTTACAATGACACTTTAATTAATCAATTCGACAAAGTAAGTACTGTATTCTGTTTATTTCACTCTTTCTTTTTACTTCGACACGAAGTGTACGAAGTATTGAAATTCCCTCATATGGAAAACCACTCTTAGTCAAATATCTCTAAAATTCGAGCCAACCGACTAATGAACCCACTATATCAAATCTCCGTCTCGGCGGTGCGGATCTTTTGGTGAAGATCCCAGCCCACTAGATCAATCCCCCCCGTATAGGAGGGTGCCTAAACGTGCTGTGCGGGGGATGTATGTTCGTATGTGTACACGATTCCGGTCGCCAGGAACCTTCCTGAAGTCTTGGATCGTTTTCATACGATAGGTCCTCCGAAAATGAAGGCAACATCAACTTTTGAGCTATGGTCGTCGTTTTTTTGATAAATAACTGGTTCATAGCATTTCATTGTATTAGCGAAACGGAGTTATGCTGAGTATCGAAGTATTCTTGGAAAGCACGGAAGGGCGGTGGGGGGTACCGTATATTTATTGTTTGTTATTCAAAATGCTTTAATACTAATTAACTAAAACAAACCTGACTACTTTTCAAGTTGTCACTGCAATTATCCAAATATGACAAATCTCAATGTCCACAGATCCCGATGCTCAAAATCAGCAACCACGACAGCTCACTGTTCCAATAGCCAAAACTACATCGCTCTGTCACCCCTCAAACCACATCTAACTTGTCAAAACTCCAACTGCCCGTAGAATCTGATTCTGCTCCTTTCATTAATAATACTGCCAAGCCAATAGACTTCTGGTAAGTTTCAGTATTGTAGATAATTCCAAACTAATCCTCTCTATTCTTCAGCTAGTACTTTGAATCCAGCACTACCCACAGAAACTGTCCAAATCAACTAAATACTCCCATCAACTTCCTTCTAAACGATCGGTCCGTCTTTCAAACAACCACCAATGTCACCAATGAATGTTAATTATATCTTACATGAACCATTAAATCCAAATCCATCAAATTCTTCTTGTTTTTTGTATTTTATTAACTGTAACATATAGTAAACATGGCGCCGGGTGATGGACGTGAAGTAGAAACCGGCGTAAACATACCGTGTAGAAAATGCAACAATGTTCCCCAAACCGCAGTGAAATGCATAAAATGCGGATTACTAAACCACCCAGGTTGTGTAAAATATTTACCACTGCCCTCCATCCTCAATCGGACGGCATGGTGGAAAGGATGAACAGAACCATGGGGAAGCATCTGTCCAAGGTGGTTTCTGAACATCAGCGTGACTGGGACCAGTGTATTCACCTGTTCCTAATGGCCTACCGATCGGAGTACAAAAGACAACCAACCATACCCCAGCCACGGTACTCTTTGGGCGCGACCTGCGATTGCCATGTGACCTCAAATTTGGAAGAAAGCCTGGCGAAGAAACGGCCGGCGAGGACTACGTGGGGAACCTGAAGAAGATGATGGAAGAGATCCACGACGCCGTACACCGAAACATTCAGGGTGCTAGCGACCGAATGAAGGACCGATATTATGCCCGCGCTGAGGCCGGTGGTTTCCAGCCTGGCGATTTGGTATGCTCCAAAGAAACTGGGAAGGCCCCTACACTGTAGTTGCTCGACTGAATGACGCGGTATACCGAATCCAGAAACCGTCGTACCCCCACGACGACTGCGCGATTTGGAGTCACTACAGAGGTGCAGCGTCACCTGTTCGACACCCTGTGGCA
The DNA here is from genome assembly GCA_940337035.1 of Agriotes lineatus. Taxonomy (NCBI): domain Eukaryota; kingdom Metazoa; phylum Arthropoda; class Insecta; order Coleoptera; family Elateridae; genus Agriotes; species Agriotes lineatus. The sequence continues at coordinate 80,281 of CALNHX010001355.1, read as the reverse complement.
GTATTCCCTGGCACACTGCGTCTCCCAGGACCTCCGGATGTCTAGGGAGATCGCCGCTGCCTTCCGGGAGAAGTTTGGCCGGTTAGACCAGCTGCGAGAGCAGGCACCTCAGGTTGGCAGAACTTTGCAGCTGAAGGAAGGCAACAGCTCCATTTATTACCTGGTGACGAAAAGGTTGTGTTGCGAAAAACCTAGTTACCAGGAGCTCTGGTCTGCTCTTTTGGACCTTAAGGAGCAGATGATGAAGAACGGCGAAATCCGGCTAGCGCTGCCGAAATTAGGATGCGGCCTGGATTCGTTGGACTGGAGGGTTGTACGCAGCATGCTGGAAGTAGTCTTCGACCGGACCGGCATCCAGATCGAGGTCTGCTGTTGCAGCCCGGCGCGAAGCATTGAGCCCACGGTGGACTGCTACTTCTTCAACCAGTCCGTGTGCAAGAAAGGCACTGCCTGTAAATACCGTCATCGAATCCCCACAAGAGCGAGTGACAGGCACCCGACGCAACTCGTTCTGGGACAGAACGACCTAAGGTGAGGGCAGTGTAACTTGCACTAGGCAGCTGCAAGCTACCGCCGCCGGCAGACAGCCTTGGTACGAATGAGTCATTGTTCCGGAGCTTTCGGGAACGCGCTTGAGGTCAAACACTAGCGAATATGCGTCATACATGTGCCAGAAAAGCGAGTAAAGCCTCGATTGTACTAGAATGACTCATTCGTGGTATAAATACGTGTCAGCAGGAATCCACAGATCAGTTCGAATTCAGCATCAGAGCGCCAAGCTCCCAGATAAATAAATTGTTTTACCTTTTTGTTTATTAAGAATTTAAATATTCTGCTTTGCCCTACATTGTTGACTAATCGGAAGCATTTTATTTCATACTGATGTCAAAAATTACAGTTTTCGGACTATTTATGGTACAATAAATGGAACATTAAAGTCTTAGTACTTTAAAGTAAAATATTAAAGTTCAAGTACTTTAAATTTATTTATGGTACAAAAAATGGAACATTAAAGTCCTAGTACTTTAAAGTAAAATATTAAAGTTGAAGTACTTTAAAATTATACGTCAGTTGTTGACATGAAATTTGAATTGATTTACAAATTTTTATTTAAAATTTATGAAACTTGCAATATGAAATAAACCATTGTATTCACCACGAACGAAAAGTGCTTTTAAAGGTCCTAGCAAGTAATTCCGTCCTCGGCTGACGCCTCGACCGTAAACAGCTTTCTCGTCATTTAAAATGACACTTTTCGTTCTAGATAAAGAAACTACTATTATTATGTTCATTATCACCTTATCACCTTCGTCTGTTGAAACGTTAATGCTTCTGCTTTATACTTTCTTATTTTCTTACTAGATTCTTTAAGACCTGATCGGCAGTAGGGCCTTCCGCGTTCAAGGTCACTACTCTTAGAGGTCTTCCTGCTTTCTGTTTGTTCTATTGCGAATCCATTTTTTGTTTACCTGTGCCATTTTCAAAAGTTCGTGTCGTTGCCAATGCCGGTCTCATAAAATCAGGTTTACTATTATTTTTTACTTAGGGTCTGTTCTTCATCTTTGTTCAATATTTTAACCTGATCCTTGGTTTTTTATTTCTCTTCCTGATTGAGGTAGGTATATTCTATTTTACTAATACCAAATTGTTATCAATAGAACCTGTCCTGATTTCTAGTTTGTATTTTTCCTCCGTTACATTATTTTTTTGTTAAAATCCTATACATTTGTTAATAATATTTTTTTATCTACTCGTTTTCCAGTTTTTGTAAGCTGACTCCACTGTGATCTTCACTCCTATTTTTTATATCGATAAAGTCGTCTACTCTTTCTTTCAGGTTTCCTTCTTATTACTTTGCTCCTTTCATAACTATACTAGTATATAAACCTTTCTTCCTCAGGCGTACTTATGGTATATGTGTAAATTGCGCCCGAAAGCGTGGCCACAAATGTTGTTTATCTAGCAGATACACATGTATATTAATTTCAAACTTGTAAAAGCAAACTTTCTTTTTCCCGGGTTTAATTTTAAAAGTAAATTAGGATCTTAAGATGATCATTGAGTCACTAAAAACCAAAGGTTATTCCGATGAAGGAAGTTCCTCACATGGTGAAAAAATGGTTGCACAACGACCCCTATTCCATTTCATTCCGTATAAGTTCAACCCTCGTGTATTATTTTGGTAATTTTTTACTATAAGGGCTGTTCCTATGATATGGACTAAAACCTGTAAAAATTTCTACGTTTCTCGGAAAGAATCAAAACGTGAAAAGCTTACTATCGTAAGGTCGCCATATTGATTTTTTTATTTAATTTTTTCAGGTCCCAAAAAATGTGCGTTCCGAATTTCATATTTCCTGGTGAGCGGAAAGTGAAAAAATGGTCGGTTACTTTTTTTGCAACAGACTCATTTCATCCCCTATAATTCAACCCCCATGTAGTATTTTGATACTTTTTGACTCTAAGGGCTGTTGGTATGGTATGTACCGACTCATATAAAAATTTCAAGTTTTTACGTCTTCTGAAAGGGGCCAAAACGTGGAAAGGACTTTTCTTGAGGCTCCATAATTTTTCGGATTTGGAAGTGCAAAAATAGGCCGGTCACTTCTTTTTGAAACAGATACGTCTGGATTTTATGGTACTTATATTGATTATTGTTTCTGTTATTTTTATTAAGAGTTTCTTCCTTCTAGTCTTGTAATTTTCTGCTGCAAGGGTGCTTTTTCAATCTTTTATTTCACCTCTTTCTTAATTAACTCTTCTTTTATGTCGTCGTTTTATCACTAACCCTCATTCCTTGTTTCCTTAATTTCTTTTCTTCTTTATTTTATTTTTGCATTTATACTTTTCATTAATTTTTCTTTTTTTCATATTTTCCATTTATTTATTTAATATGAAGAGCTTTTCTTTCTATGGTAATTACTCTACTTTCCTTAAAATTATCTGGTTCTTTCGTACTTTCTTTTTTTTTTACATATTCATCAAATAAGCATAAACTGAACTTCCTTTCTCTTAATTTCTCTTCAACGTTCGTCGAGTTTATTGTTATTTACCTTTGATTGTAGGAACTCACTTTTCTGGGTAGTTAGCGTGTTGCCTACCCTACTTGGTTCCTTTGAATTCCTGCGTAGACACTGCCGGCTATCTTTTGCTTATAATCACTATTTGTTATTAACGGAATCTGTTGTTAAAAGTGAAGTTCTGGTGCACTGTTGTTATTTATATATTACTCCTGTTTGCCAGTTACCTATTGGGTTTTTTTTTGCTACTTCGCATCTCTTCCACTATTAATCGCACTTTTTAGTCTCTGGAACTTACACTTCAAGTTACCTTGTCGGCAGAGCCATTTAGACGGTTACCGAGTAGGACATCTGTAAGTCAGAGCTTGGGAATTAAAAGTAGACGTGTGGAAAAAATATTTTACTTAAATAGAGCGTTGTACCGTAACTAATCGAAATATTTGTATCGTTAAGGTTTCATTTTGGTTTTATTTAAACTACGTTTAACCATATGTAATTTGAGTTAATTTTAGGAACAACCCATAGCACTTACTTTAGAATTTATGATTGATGCGGTCTTTTTAACTTTGAACTTACAATTATGTATAACTACTTACAGAATGTCTATGTCAGTAATTTTAATACAGTTGTAACATCCACTGTGTTTATTTCAGTGTGAGTTAACTTAGCTACAATTGCTATAAAAAAAAACGTTTGGCATGGCTTTCTTGCCCACAGAACTTGCTTAAACTCTAACTATCATAAATATCCCATCAACAGGCTTTCAACCCTTTAGGAACTGCCAACCATATTGACCTGGTCCTCTCAGTCAACAAATTACATTATCTGAAGTGTAATATTGGAATATCGTCAATCAAAATAGTCAATTCTTCCAGTGGAAGTAAAGTCGATGCCCACACGCTACTACCAACCACCAGAATCCTTTCGAAGGTCGATTTTTAACTTTCTTTTTTAGAGAATTTGTAACGGCTCGTGTTGCTTATATTATTTTGCCTTGTTACGTTTAGGCTCGTGGTAGCTTAGCCAGAGTTCTGTCGAGGACTGTATCTAAACAAAGAAGTCAAAATGTCTTAAAATTAATGTAACTTAAATGTATACCACAATTTGTAATAACAAAACTTTTTTTTAAATTTTGGTGGTTTGGCCACGCCTGTCGTTGCAGCAACCCACACATCGGCAAGGATGATGGAGCTAGTTGTCGATAGGTGGCCTGGCCTGGACTGATCTTGAAGCAACACCGAAATCAAGATGGTTCGTCGTTATTCTGTAAGCAAATCAGAATTACGTGTTATACTAAATTCTAGGGTAATATGAAGTTGCAGGGGTTGGTTACGCTAGTGATTCAGTTTAGGTTCTGCAGGAGGACGGATTTACAAGAGTTTCAAACTCTTCCTTCAACTTTGCACTCGTATTGAGGGCTGCTAGCTCTTAGCCCAATAATTTACAGCATTCGCACGATCGGCGTTACAGCGACACCATGGGTTGTTTGTAGAATGTGTGGTATATAACGTGGCTCTTGGAAAAGTAAATTCTTCCAAACAGTCGTAACTTCTACCGGTGCATACAATTCCTACATGACAAAACAAAAATTTAATTAACGAATAACAATTTCTAATTAACTCGAAATTTAAATCCGGCGGGAAATTCTACTGAAGAATTTGTTTTTCGCTTGAACATGTCGTTTCACTTTTGCATTAAATATTCCATCAATATTGAGTCCGCCATTTTTTAAACACCAGGAAACACTATACACTGGCATAACGACCTTAGCATGGGATGAAAGTGATAGAAGTAGGAAAATAGGAAAAGAAGCTGGCGAATTTGATGACAATAGGATACGAATAATAACTGTTGCTGCTGATGGCGCATGTTTAAAACGTTCTAACAAATCGAACTATAACGCCTTGTCGGGTGTAGGTGCTATTATTGGTTGGCGAACTAAAAAAATGTTGTATGTTGGAATAAAAAATAAGTATTGCCGAATATGACAGCAAAAAGAAAAATTACAAACAGCAATTGAGCACAACTAGGTACTTCAAAAATTGGCATGCTTCTACAACCACTATGGAAGCTGGAATAATCGTAGATGGGTTCAAGAAATCTATTGAGATGCATGGTTTAATATACGGAAAACTAATAGGAGACGGCGATAGCAGCGTTATGCAAAAAATTAAGGATGATGCTCCTTATGGACCACAATTTGTAATTCAGAAGATAGATTGCAAAAAGCACATCCTTACGGCTGGTCTTATAAAAGCCACTAATTTGACGTTAACTTTAATTCGCTGTTAAAATAAACAAAAGCTCATAAAAATTTGTTTACTAACAAATAACATGTCTTAAGCGCCAACGTTTTGATGAGCTTTTGTTTATTTTAACAACAAGTTAAAGTTAACGTCAGATTAGTGACCTTTATAAGACCGGCCGTTAGAAATTTAGGCAATAAAATCAAAGAAGTAGCTAAAACACCAAAAGTGGTCCGAATTTACTTCAAATCCAATTCATGAAGATATTGTCAATGCGGTTAATAGGTTAGCCATACATGCGAACAGCTTGATAGAAGATGTCGACACTAATATTGTGGAAACGTTCACTCCGTTGTTGTAAAATATGTAGCGGGAAAAAAATATATTCGCAACGAGGGTCTTATACAGCACGATGTGGAGCTGCAACTACTTCTTTTAATAATAGCGGGAAATTAAATTATAAAATGCAGACATTATTAGCTGCATATAGTCCAAGAAAGTATGTAAAACGCTATAGGTAGCAAAAAAAGATTCGAAATTTGAACTACAAGCGACGTGCAAAAGCCCAAGGAACGAGACAAAAAAATTTATCCATGCTGTAGATGATGATGGTGATTACGGAGAAAATGCCAATGTTGAAGATATGGAAATTGCGACGTATTTAGAAAAAGAAGCAAAATTCCTTGAGCAACTGAAAATTGAAGACCCATCAGAAATACAAAAATTAACTGTAGGCCAAAGAAACAACTTTTTATGGAAGATGATGAGGGTTAAACGATTAACTGCATCAAATTTTGGTAAAGTTGCAAAACTAAAGAAAATCACTTCCAGTAAAAGCTTTTTTTATGAAGAATTTTTTGGATCTTTGGCAACTCAATACGGCATACAAAACGAAAGCAGAGCAATTGCCCAATTTCAAGACATTTCTGGATTAGAAGTAACAAGTTGTGGGCTTTCTGTAAACCCAAAATATCTATTTTTAGCTGCATCTCGTGATGGATTAGTAGGTAATAACGCCATTATTGAATTAAAATGCTCTTATAATTCAAGAATGTCAACACCAAAAGAAGCAAGTGAAAATGATGTTATAACGTTTTCGACAATTGATGGCAGTGGTGGCCTGCAATTAAAAAAAATGACAATTAAATGCACCAAGTACAAGGTCAATTGAACATTACCAATGGAAATAAGTGTTACTTTGTTGTATGGACGCCAAAAGACTTGTTTTATCAAATTATATACAGGGATGAACATTTCTGGGAAAGCCAAGTTCCCAAACTTATCACTTTTTATAAAAATGCACTTTTGCCTGAATTAATCGATCCCCGTAAAGTTAGAGGCCAGGAATTGCGTCAGATATATATTTGAAAATTGTGGGGTTTACCGTTATTACATATTTTTGTGTAATTGTTTCAGTTTTATATGTTTTCTATTTTATATGTACCTACTTGTTTTATATTCTTGCGTATTAACTATAATATTTTAAAAGTACTTTATGACATGTATTTAGCTACTTAAATAAAGTTAATTTTTACATTTTAAATTACACTAAAGCTAATTCTAGAACTTGCTACACACAACTTCACTTATAATATAAATTAGTTAAACGACTGAAATAGCTGAAAAATAACAGTTTTCGATAAAGAATTACAAGAAATAATAGTGTTTTTCCGAATTAGGAAATATAATTTCAAATTATAATTTACGGAAAACTAAATAAAACCACATCCACCGCGAGCGCAGTAAATGCTCTTCTTTAGCAATAATTGTTTGGATCTTTGGCAACTCAGTACGCCATACAAAAGCCATCTATTACCTAGTAGAAAGCTGTAATCTGTCGTAATCTCTTTGTATTGTCTGCTAATTAAAGTTTGTTCTTTGTATTGCCTACTACACTGCTTAATTATATCGATTTTTCTAAAATCTTAGTTAGTTATTGCCAAAACAATTTGCATTTTAGAAGAAAATGTTGTGTAAACGTGGAGATTTTTTCGATATTCGTATTTTTGCAAATATTATTTGAAAATTTTAAAGTAAAATAGAGTTATACGTTTTTTAATTCTGAAAAGTTAGTTTGCCAACATTTAAAAAAATCTCTCTGTCAGTAGATAGACAAAATATAAATCATTAGAAAAAAAAATCGACCGCCTTTCATACCTTAAAATTGGCATAAATGGGATATATTTCAAGGTGTAAACTCCAGCGTTAAGACTTAGTAGCGTTGGTTACCGCACGCTGTGACCTATTTCAGAAGCCCCTGATGCCGTTGTCTAGTAGATCGAGCAAACGCGTAAAGCTTTCTTTGATAATCCCTGTACATAATTATAGTTATTAAAATTCTGTAGATATCCATTGATTCATCTGTGTCGCCGGTCGTGCAAACGCGATTTACTTTTCCAAGAGCCACGTTATATACCACACATTCTACAAACAACCCATGGTGTCGCTGTAACGCCGATCGTGCGAATGCTATAAATTGTTGGGCTAAGAGCTAGCAGCTCTCAATACGAGTGCAAAGTTGAAGGAAGAGTTTGAAACTCTTGTAAATCCGTCCTCCTGCAGAATATAAACTGAATCACTAGCTTAACCAACGCCTGCGACTTCATATTACCCTAGAATTTAGTATAACACGTAATTCTGATTTGCTTACAGAATAACAACGAGCCATCTTGATTTCGCTGTTGCTTCAAGATCAGTCCAGGCCAGGCCACCTATCGACAACTAGATCCATAATCCTTGCCGATGTGTGGGTTGCTGCAACGACAGGCGTGGCCAAACCACCAAAATTAAAAAAAAAAGTTTTATTATTACAAATTGTGGTATACATTTAAGTTACATTAATTTACTTGATAATTAAAGAAAAATTAATATAAAAAATACACGTTCATAATGAAGAGAAAATGGAAGAAGAAAAAGATGAACATCTTGAAAAAATAGAGAGAGTTTGAGAAATTATAATCGAACAATAGGGAGACAAAAAATGAATGCGCCAACAATAAGTACACACGACAAACACACTGAAATTAGTGAAAACGGGAGACTTTTACCTTTTGTTGCAAAAAAAAACAATATGATGCATCCAATCGGAACAAAGCGAAATTCGTAAAGGAACATTTCTTTTGTATAAATTAATTTTTACGTTTTCTGACAGTCCAATTCAAATACACAGTAAATAATTTTATTTATTTATTTCTTATTATTATGACACTTCTATATTGGTTACCTTTGAGACTCCGATATGATAATGCCTAATCTTCATTCGGCACCTCCCTGTCAGATTTACCACACATCCACCTTTTATATACTTCAATACCTTCAATTCATATTTCCTAAAACTCACTTTTTGCATCCTCAAACCCGGATCACCAAATCAGTGTAAATTTTATTTGGTCCACTCCTAGATGTTGATTCCATGTATCTTCAAACAGGTATCAGCAAACAGTTTTTCTCGTTCTTTGTAATGTATTTCTTATGTTAATTCTTTAGCTCCAACTTGTCTTCTTTAGTAATTATATTGATTGTGCTCTCAACTCCTTTCTTCCATTTAACATTATTTTATATTTTACATTTTTGCTATGCCATATTCTCGTCTTTTTAAAACTGTACTCTTATTGTTAAATATCCAATGAGAACTATTAGTGCATAAGTACTTATAATTTTTTGCAATTTCAAACTACATCAATTCACATTGCAAAATTAAAATTTTCCAAAAATTATTAATCATAATTTTCTATTTATTTTATCCCCTGGCAATGTTCTTATTTTTTAATTGCACATTAGTGACTTGCATTGTTATGATTATACATTATATCCACTTTAATAATATACAAATTACCTGTATTTTTTACATATTAATTAACACCATTAATTCTAATATTAAACATAAAACAATATCTTCTAATTTAGTTAAATATGAATAATGCCTCAAATTAAATATTTTGTATTACTGAAACTAACGTATTAAGCATCATTTTACTAATTATATACTTATTCTTACAACCAAATTCCATAATCATTACATTATTTTTTTCAGCACCTCTGAAGGCCTATATCTTCCAAGCACTGTCTTGTTAGAATAATTCTTACGCATACATGCAATAGCTGGGGTCGTAAAATTTAATGCAAAAATGTACTTAGCTTAACTATTAACCTAATCTATCTCGACGTCGCCTAATTGTGAATGCCTACAATGTAGCTCCTTTCGGCTGTTTCAAAACTAGTAATTTAGAAAACTCATCCTAAAAAGGTTTAACTTTAAATACAGACAAGGCAAATGAAAAGAATCGCTACACAAATTTAATAAATGTTTTAAAAAAATATGAGATAATAATTTTAAAATACTGTCAATTCTTACACCATGGAAACACTTGGATAAGAGTATAGGCACTTGCATGTACACTTTTCAATTACATAAAAAAGCGTATTCTATCACTCTTGCTCTTTCAGTCCACTTCAAAATTGCAGTAAAAATTGACCACTGATAAGATGCATTCCAGATAAATTATAGTACAAATACAGCTGTACGATACAGTCTCCGTACAGACAGTAGTCAGTTCCACAAACATGAAGATCATACTCGTTGCTTTTCTTTGCCTTGCTGCCTTTGTGGCGCTATCCATGGCCCAGGGTGGTAAGTGGCTGTTTATATTTACCATTGATTTAGATTTACTAATTTTTCATTCGATCACAAAACAACTGTCGTGAATTGCGCTGCTAACTCATACTTTCTTAATGATAATAATGTTTTATACAGTTTGAATATTTTTGCAGAGGTAGATAAGCCGTGCACCATAGCTGGGATCAACATTGCCCTCACCGTTTGCAAGGCAGAATGCGACATCGTCGTCAGTCCGCTTGGTTCCTGCCAGACAGGCTTGGTGTGCTGTGCCTTATCTAGGAAAGAACAGTAAACGAAGCTGTCAACGATCAGTTAACAGTTATTAATACGTAAAATGTATTTACGTGAAATAAAATAAAATTCGTAAATAAATGTCCCAGTGTCTTATTGAATTACAAAAGTTGTATTCAAAGATCAACTTATTGTCTTGAAAAGATATAAGCTGTAATTCAAGCTGCAGTTTGATAATTTTAGAAATTAAACATCAGCACCCTAGGTTAAGTAAATTAAAGCCAGACTCTTGTAAACTGAGATAAAGTTTGATTAACAATTGAAGTGTACTTGCATCTGTTCCCGATTCTGATTCTTCATCAATACAATCGTCCTCATCCGACAGGCTGACAGCAATTCCTACATCAGCTCTTCCAAGCGTTTGTGCCCTTCTTCGTAAGTAGCCATGGACAGATGGACACACTCGATTACCTTGCCACTTCCAGGTACTAACACTGCACTTGCATAAAAGTTACAACGCACATGTGTTTGTTGAAATATGCAAGTTTGAACTTTATCTACACAGCTGTGCGAGCGCATCCTTAATAAAGATGTACGTGGTCTACCATGGTAAGTTTTGACTGGTAGCCCGATGCATCAAATCGGCTGCACGCTAATTACTAAGTAATTAAAAGGTTAAAATTGTAACATTTTACAAGAACCGTCTCAATACAACACTGTTTACCGTTTCCAATAAAAATATGCATGTGGTCGGAGGCAAATTTAATTTTTAGGATACAGGATGAGCAAAAGTAGAGCCCCTACAATTAACAGTCGAAATTAAAAGAGTAGGAAAGCCAGCAAACAGATGGATTGAAAAAGTAATTGGAGACCTCCTTAAGATCCTTGATAAGTTTTGACGGTATTTAGGGCCGGTTGCAGAAAGCAATGTTAAGTCTGGTGTTAGCTAACGCGACGTCAAAGTGAACAAAAACGAATCAAATCTCAAATGCTTATGGTAACTAATACATTAGTAAACAAAATTTGATGCGATTTTGTTCACTTTGACGCGACGTTAGCTAACACCAGACTTAACATTGCTTTCTGCAACCGGCCCTTAGTGTTCCATTTAATGTTCCATTCGGTAATTTGAAAAATTGAAAGATAATTAAGAAATTGTTATGCCGATATTTTAAATCGAATATTGAGATAAACCTATAATCTATATTCAGATGAGTGTACAACTACCGACACTTTACCAATGAATTTCAAAAATACAAGAGCATTACTTTAAATATTACAAGCATTTTATTTTGTTCTAACAAATGAATATAGGCATTTTGTAATTCGTTGAAATCATCTGCTAGGCATTAACAAGTAAAATATAATTTAGATATAAAAAAAACAAAGCTTGTAACATTTGCTCCTATGCAATTTTTTCCGTCAAACAGTTTCAAATGGGACCTAGACACAACGTCGACCGTGTCCACAACGTCGACGGAGGTTTGTTGGCCACAGTGTCTACCGTGCCCATAACGTCGACCTGTCTTCAGGGACACAGCGTCGACCGTGCCCACTACGTCGACTCGTATAAAATGACGCTACTTACATCGCGGCGGTAGCGTCGCGGGCGACATTGCCCGAAAAATTCAAGACTTTGCAGCGCCGCATCGTCGACTCCAGAACACGTATATGGAACGAGGGACTCAAAGTCGACCGTGCCCATAACGCCGACCCGCCTTAAGGGACATAACGTCGACCGTGCCCATATCGTCGACTCGTCTTGAGGGAAGCAACGTCGACCGTGCCCATATCGTCGACTCGTCTTGAGGGACACAAGGTCGATCGTACCCATATCGTCGACTTGTCTTGAGGGACGCAACGTCGACCGTGCCCATAACGTCGACTCATCTGGAGCTACGTCAGGACTTAATATGATTTTACCTAAAATGTAATTTTTCTTAACCCCACGCATTCATTTTTTCCTATGCCGTAGATACATTTTGAATAAATTATCGTATATTGTTACCTGTTTGACAGAATTTGTTGGACCTTCTATATTATAAAGAAGCATTATACACCAGTTCCGCAATTCTGTAGCTAGGAATAAACCAGCAATATAATATCACTATAACTTTCTTAATGTGAAAATTATATTACTTTTTTAACAAAAAATCTGGGTTGATACACCCACACAACTTCCTTTTACAGTGATCTTATAATTAGCCAAAAATTTGATTTTAAATTTTTAAGCATTTGTCAAAAATTTTCAAAAATTACAAATTCTGCAAAAACGGTACAAAATAAAGCGTTAGTTGAAGAGATATTTTCAGTAGAAATATAACAAGTGCTTGAAATATTTCCATAGGGAAATTTGTTGAGCACGCGTTATATTTTGATAGAGAATATCACGAATGAAAAAACACAGTAGCAACAATCAGTATCGGCCTACTGACTTTGTTCAGAGCTTCATTGTTTCTAAATACTTTGATGACAGTGACAGAAGTGGAAATTTCCCGGTAAATTTCCGATTATCAATTTTCGCCGTTACCATGGTAACTTTCCAACTAAATTTGCATAAGGGATATTCTCTCTAAAATTTTAAGCTGAATTCAAAATGTAATAATATATAGGGTGTTCTGTTTAAAATAGGAGTTAATAAAAAAATCGAAAAAAATAAAAGGAACCCATTTTAGAAGTATTCGACTGGAAAATCATTTATCTCACATCAATACGCATTCAAAATTTAATAAAAATGTGAAGTTTGAAAAAAATCGTTTGATCCGTTTTTGAAAAAATCGAAAAAAACTCAAAAAAAATCTGGTGTGATACACTCACACAACTTCCTTTTACAGTGATCTTATAATTAGTCAAAAATTTCATTTTTAATTTTTAACCATTTGTTAAAAATTTTCAAAAATTACAAATTCTACAAAAACGGTACAAAATCGAGTGTTAGTTGAAGAGACAAATTTTCTCTAGAATTTTAAGGTGAATTCAAAAATGTAATAATATACCGGGTGTTTTATTTAAAATAGGAGTTAATAAAAAAAATAGAAAAAAAAACAAAAGAAACCCACTTTAGAAGTATTCAACTGGAAAATCACCTATCTCACATCAATACACATTAAAAATGTAAGAAAAATGTAAAGTTTAAAAAAAATCGTTAGAGCCGTTTTTGAAAAAATCGAAAAAAACTGAAAAATCACAAGAGTAAACACCTACTTCCGGTTATGCGATTTTCTTCAAAAGTTTGCTGTCTCATCTACATAGTACACAAAACTTATATATGAAGTTTCAATGCCATACCTCTTTTCGTTTTTGAGATATTCTGTTCACAGACAGACACACAGACAGACAGACAGACAGACAGACAGACAGACACACAGACACACAGACCAATGAAAAAAAATATGTTTTTTGGGATCAGGGGACTCTAAAACGTGAAGATCTGTTGAAAACTCAATTTCGAATTTTTGGGGTGAATCCAATACTTCCTTTATAGTAGTAAAAGGAAGTAAAAAAGGGGCGTAGGGTTGTGTTGCAGAGGTAGCATCTTTGATGTTAGGCGGTCGCACTTTGTGTCGTAGATGGAGGGTGGCTTGACATGACTGATCCTCGCAAGACACCCAACTCTTAACTTATGGCTCCACGCGCCACACCCTGGAAAACTGTATCGACCTACAGGCCAAACTAAGTTGAGGGTAGCCAGATATGGCGATTTAAACATACTTAGACAGCGTTTGACCCGAAGCGGGCGGCTGTCAACGGGTAGACCAACCTCGTAAGCCACGGAGACGGCAATTGTTCTATTTCGGTATTTCCAATCATTACATTTTGATAATGTTTTGTATCTGTTACATTGTATTTGCTTTTTATTATCATTAATTTAGTCTTGTCTAAATTTAATTTCATACTATTATTGTTTTTTTTATATCTTCCAGGTCTGAATTAGCATCCTTTGAGTCACGAGCTCTCTCGGCAGTACCTTTCATAATAAACATGGATTTGTGGTGGGAGGGTAATAATTATTAATTAATCTAACATAATTTGTTGTATTTCCGCATAATTTCACTAATTTCTTGTGTGACAGATATGTCGCTGACTCCTTCAAGTCAGCTCGCCCACGACGTAGCCACGATGCTGAATGTACTAGCTCTAATCTACAGGTAAATAAGACATTTATAAAAATAAAAAAGGGGCGTAGGGTTGTGTTGCAGAGGTAGCATCTTTGATGTTAGGCGGTCGCACTTTGTGTCGTAGATGGAGGGTGGCTTGACATGACTGATCCTCGCAAGACACCCAACTCTTAACTTATGGCTCCACGCGCCACACCCTGGAAAACTGTATCGACCTACAGGCCAAACTAAGTTGAGGGTAGCCAGATATGGCGATTTAAACATACTTAGACAGCGTTTGACCCGAAGCGGGCGGCTGTCAACGGGTAGACCAACCTCGTAAGCCACGGAGACGGCAATTGTTCTATTTCGGTATTTCCAATCATTACATTTTGATAATGTTTTGTATCTGTTACATTGTATTTGCTTTTTATTATCATTAATTTAGTCTTGTCTAAATTTAATTTCATACTATTATTGTTTTTTTTATATCTTCCAGGTCTGAATTAGCATCCTTTGAGTCACGAGCTCTCTCGGCAGTACCTTTCATAATAAACATGGATTTGTGGTGGGAGGGTAATAATTATTAATTAATCTAACATAATTTGTTGTATTTCCGCATAATTTCACTAATTTCTTGTGTGACAGATATGTCGCTGACTCCTTCAAGTCAGCTCGCCCACGACGTAGCCACGATGCTGAATGTACTAGCTCTAATCTACAGGTAAATAAGACATTTATAAAAATAAAAAAGGGGCGTAGGGTTGTGTTGCAGAGTAGACCAACCTCGTAAGCCACGGAGACGGCAATTGGTCTAGGGATAGAGCCCAAATGTGAAAAAAAGGGTAGACCGAACTCTATAGTCCAGTCAAGACACTCGGTCTAGTGGAAGAAAACCATGACAAAAAATTACCTGGTCCTCCAGGTTGGGGGTTTAGGCAATGGGCCAGCACCTCGTTCCTAGTAAAAATAGTACTTGAAGTACTAAATCGCTAAATTTCCTAATGCCAGGCCTCGGAAACAGGACGGATTAAACCGAAGACGAATTCAAGCGCGAAAACGGATACTGAGTATAGGTACATGGAACGTTCGGAGCTTATCTAATAAATATGAAGAAGTCCTAACAGAACTCGAAAAGTTCAATATAGATATAGCCGCACTAACAGAAACCAAAAAGAAAGGACAAGGTACAGAGGAAAAACAGGGATATATATGTATACATAGCGGAGTTTCTAAGGAAGAAAGGGCCCGTAGTGGTGTCGCCATAATAATAAAGAAAAAATTTCAACAGTGCATAAACTCTTGGGAGCAAATAAGTGACAGAATTGTAACAGTTCAACTGAATTTGATGAGCCATGAAGTTGTTTTAGTTGGGGTATATGCACCTAACGAAGATGCTGCCGTAGATGTTAAAGGTAAATTTTATGCAGAACTGACAAAATTGCTTAATTCAGTAAGCGATCGCAAAGAAATTATATTAATGGGCGATTTCAACGGCAGAACTGGAAGAAAAGACGATCCCGTAGTTGGCAGATATGGAGAAGACATCCTAAATGACAACGGAGAAAGACTAATTGAATTGTGCCATCAAAATTCCCTAAAAATAACTAACGGGTGGTTCCAACACAAAGACATTCATCGATTCACGTGGAGACAGCCTACACGTCGTCTGAAGACAATTATAGACTATATAATTTGTAAACAAACTTCAAAACTAAGAGTGATGGATGTCAGAGCAAAAAGAGGGGCTGAGTGTGGCTCCGACCACTATCTTCTAGAATCCAAAATTTATTTTCCTTTTAGAACACATAGTAATAATGAATTAAGTAAGGCAGAAGAAGGTATCTCAACTCTTAAAGTGCCAAAATATAATTTAGAAGGATTACAAGACGATTCCACAAGGTTTTTGTATCAGCTACGTTTGGCCAATAAATTACGATATGTACAAAATGCTTGCCCACAAGAGATGTATGATAACATCAAGACCTGTATACATGAAGCAGCCCAAGAAGCTTTAGGGGAGAAAGAAACACCTTCTCGAAGAAGAAAGCTTCCACAATGGTGGTCGAAACAAGTTGAAAAATTAATCTTAGCAAAGAAAGAATCATACCATAAGTGGATGTCAACTAAAACACCAGAGGATTGGGAACTATATCGCAGTAACAGGAAAGAGGCCCAAAAAATTGTTACTAAAGGCAAAAACGAGCAATGGGAAACTGCTTGCGCTGAGATTAATAAATGCACGGGAAACACACGAGCAACTAAAGCTTGGTGTATGCTGAAAAACATGAGAACGCAGAACACAGACACAAGTGGGATAAGCTTAATACAAATGAAAAGCTGGTATGATTACTATAAAAAACTTTTGACAGAAAACAGGAATCAATTCTTGGGCGACAATGAACAGCTGGAAGATGACTATAGGACTCACGAAACTCCTAGAGAACTGGACACAAGAGAGATAACGAAGGCACTTAGTATATATGCTGCTGCGAAAGAAGAAGCTGAACTGGCAAAAGCTGCAGGAGAAGTAAATGAAGATGGCATTCCAATTATTACTGTTGTTGCAGATGGTGCCTGGAGCAAGCGGTCCTACAGGACAAATTACAACGCAGCATCTGGGGTTGTAAGTATTACTATTAGTAAATGTGGTTATAAATAATAATACTTTTTGTTTCAAACCATTTTCAGGCGTGTGTAATTGGAGCTAAAACCAGTAGTTCGACAGCTATGGAATCTGATATTTTATTAGAAGCATTTAAATGTTCTATTGACATGCACGGCTTAATTTATGGACGATTAATTGGCGACGGGGATAGTAGAATTTGTTGTATGCGTCCAACGACATCAACCGCAAAAGCTGTAGAAGCTTTATTGTATTCTAAATTTTTTGGAAATGAATACACTGCATATGGCCAAGAAAATGAAAAAAATGCTGTCGCTGCATTTGAGGCCATGTACGGCATTAAAAGAAAAATTATAGGACTTTGTATTGATACAAAAAAGCCGTACTTAGCTGCAAGTCCAGATCGACTTACAGATAATAATAATGCCATACTAGAAATCAAATGACTTGTAAAAATTTTACACCACAAGAGGGGGTTTCAATGAAAAAAATGTTGTACAGGGTGTCCCATTTTCGATGATATTATGGGGTATCTCACTTACGAGTAAAGATAGAGAGTTGCGGTTTTCGCAATACTGTGCTACTTTTTTGTGAAAACAAAGATGGTCTAAACAAAATTTTCATAGCCCGCTTTGTTTCTGAGATACAGGGCGAAATTGAAAATATTGCATTTTGGGACCCCCCTCGTATCTCCGTTATTCTTTAACATATCTCAAAGCTAAAAACTGGCACTCATACAGTTTTTTACGTAGAATTCAGTGGCGTAGTCAGATTTTTGCTGTGAGCTATAAATTTTTAGTTATAAATCAAACTTATGTTTTTTTAACGAAACACTCTGTATATATTTTTGTAAAGCTTATAAAATTTCCAATCAAATGAAAGAAAAATATACAGGGTGTCCCGTTTACAAAAACATATGTTTGATTTATAGCTAAAAATTGACAGATTGTATCAAGTGCAAGGCCAACTACATATAGCAAATAAGGACGTATGCTATTTTGTAGTTTGGACCCCTAAAGGCGTCAGCGTTGAAGAAATTGCAAGGGATAAAGTATTCTGGGAAGAGATGTCTAAAAAATTAGAGAAATTCTATATGAGTTCCTTGCTTCCAGAAATTATAGATCTACGTCGACTTAAGAATTTGCCTATGCGGGATTTATATCTCAAGTTTAAATAATAATAACTTTTATGTAGCTATATACAGGGTGAGGCACATAAAGTGTTACAGCGCAATAGCACTCAAACTATTGGTCATATCCAAAAATGTTTCAGACAAAAGTTTCAGTGTTCGAGAAGGCCGTCATACTGGACTACCCTATTTTTTTAACGGTAAAGGCGCTGAAGCTACGTCAAGGTCAACTCCACTTTTTTAAATAGAACTATGTTTTTTTTATGACATTATTACCGATTTTAAGACGAATTCAGCGACCTGCAACACAAGGTCATTTTAGTCACGCAAATTATAAAGATAGTCGAACAATCGAAAAATATTGGAATAATCACTTTCAAAGGATCCAATAACCTTGGTTTGGGTCTACCTACAGAAGATGCTCGAAGTGATGACCCTCGACTTGTAAGCACTTGTTAATTCGCTGATGAAAAGACCGTCTAACTTCAGCCAATATTTGTTGTGTAATTTTGGTACATGCTCGGCGTATTCTGTCTTTCATGTCGTCAGGCGTGGTAGGTACTACCGCTATTACGCGATCTTTGACAAAACCCCATAAAAAGTAATCTGGTGATGTTAGATCTAGCGAACGAGGTGGCCAAGCTACACGACCACCTCGTCCTATCTACTTTTCGCCAAAAATCTCATTCATCACTTGTCTTAAACACAGAGCATAATGGGGTGGT
Source organism: Agriotes lineatus (assembly GCA_940337035.1). Taxonomy (NCBI): domain Eukaryota; kingdom Metazoa; phylum Arthropoda; class Insecta; order Coleoptera; family Elateridae; genus Agriotes; species Agriotes lineatus. The sequence goes on along the minus strand of CALNHX010001355.1, from coordinate 61,589 downwards.
GCACCGTCGTGTTGACTCGTGCTTGTTGCACTGTTGCATTTTTCGATTTTTCGACTATTTTCATACTTTGCGTGACTAGAATGACCTTGTGTTGCAGGTCACTGAATTCGTCTTCAAATCGGTAATAATGTCATCGAAAAAAAATACATGGCTCCATTTAAAAAAGTGAAGTTGACCTTGACGTAGCTTCAGCGCCTCCACCGATAAAAAAATAGAGTGATCCAGTATGACGGCCTTCTCGAACACTGAAACTTATGTCTGAAACATTTTTGGATGTGATCAATAGTTTGAGTGCTATTGCTCTGTAACACTTTATGTGCCTCACCCTGTATATAAATATGTAATAATACAAATAAATACACTTTTTAAACAGCTAAATGTAATCTATAATATTTAGTACCTACTGTAAACAAATTTTAAAAAAATATAGTGTTCTAAACCACTATTTCATACAAAACTAATTGTTGCAATAAGTGTTTTTGTAACAGTTACAAATTCATTTCAGTAATAAATAAATGTACAAAAACAGTTTGAAGCAATGCCAAACATTTAAATTACTCTTGGCAATTTTTGCTTACTTACTAGGTACCTGCAGTTGAACCCTCATAATCGGATTATCCCAAAATACTGCAAGCACTGTTGAAACTAGCAGCGCCAACTTGTAAAGTTGTAAAGGTGGAAAAACACTGAACTACTGAACCCAATTTGACTAAATTTTCTAATTCAAGAGATCCATTTTTGTCTCTATTTATTATTATTTGCAAGGTGGGTGTTTTCCAGAAAATAGGTAACGTACCGTATTTCCTGCAAGGTTTGTTGACTTACAATTAGTTTTGCAACAGTTATGAACTCATTTGGTTTTTTGGATGTAACACAATTTAAAAAATAATTTAATCCAATTTTATTATAATAGCACCCTCATATATTAAATTGCGCATCTACTGACGTTTAGTTTATTGAAATCGGTTAATAAATAAATGCATATTATTATCCAGAGTTTTCAAATACGTTAAGTTTACTAGTTTTTTTATTAATAATTGCATTATTAATTCGAAATTTAAAAAGAAAATATAATAACACAATTCCTCCTTCAATGACGAATACTTTGATGTATGACAAAGTATACTTTGAATTATTTATAACCGTCTATTTTTATCCAGAAAATGTTGTATATTTAATGCGAACACTGGAGGACCCTTAAGTGCTGCGGTCTGCAAAAGATGCAAGAAATCTATTGTAAACCGTGCTATAAAATGCCTTAAGTGCTCAAATAGTTTTCATATTGACTGTGCTAAACAGTGAAAAGGCAGTAAATTTACCGATGATAGTTCTCTAGTGTGCTGTTAAGTGGCCACCAACACAGATGAGGCAGCCGCAGGTAGCGATGGCGTTTCTGAATTAGGTAATTCTACAGGGAGTTGAAAAAGTCGCGCAATCGAAGAGTATCATGATGTTCCTCATGGGTAAAGTAACAAAAAAGTTAACAACATTTTTTTTTCCGACAACCGTTTCAGAGATAATGCTGTTTTTAAGTTAGAAAATATGGCAACACTGTACAAAGTGCCAACATACATGCATTACAAAAAAGTCACCTGTGTGTAGATTCTCTTTTTTTAAGTTTGTTGTGTAAGTTTAAATTAAGCAATGGTAGTTTATAGTTTGGAAAGTTGTTTATTTTTAATTTTCAACAGAAGTAATAATTATAAGGTTTATTAGTAGCAAAAAGGCTGTTGAATTAAGTACGTAAGCAAAAAACAAATACAAACAAACAATAATAAATGAATAAATAAGTAATAACAAAAGAGAAATTATTTTTTCAGTTATAACAGATGTTAAAAATTGTGCCCATTAGCATCAATACAAATACGAACCCTTCTAATTAAATTTTGCTGCATTCTGTTTAACATTTGTGCATTCACTTCAGCAAATGCTGCATGAATCCGATCTTCCAACTGCTGCAAATTATTCACTTCTGTAGCAAACACGCTTTCTTTAATAAATCCCCACAGAAAGAAATCTGTGGGATTTGTACCTGAGGATCTAGCAGGCCATCTAACAGCTGGCCCACGACCTATCCAACGTCCTGGAAAGTTTTCATTCAACCAGTTTCTCACAGGGAGCCCGAAATGAGCAGGAGCGCCATCCATTTGCAGCCACATATTGCGTCTTAAATTTAATGGCACATCTTCCATTCAATTTATAAAATATTCTTGCAAAAATTCAAGAAATCTGTTTGCATTGAGTCTAGGTGGAAGAAAATTAGGCCCTATTAACTGATCTCCTATTATATCAGCCCACACATTTAGCTGAAAACGTTGTTGAAAAGCGCTTCTTCTGAGAGCATGCGGATTTTCTATAGCCCACACATGATTATTCCTTCTGTTCAACACGCCAACCCGAGGGAAAATCGCCTCGTCAGACCATAAAGTATGGGTAATAAGTTATGGATCTTCGTCATGTTGCTGTAATAACCACTGACAATACTGAAGCCTTGGAGCTGCATCATCTGGAAGAAGACTTTGAACTAGGGAATAACGAAATGGATGATAATGTTCTTAACGTAGAATATCGTGTACTATAACGATTTGGGGCCTTTGTGGGCTGCTTCTCGTTATATAATTACGCTTAATTATACTTGGAATAAAACGCACGTGTTGTTTCATGAACCAAATATAATAAACTCAATAAACTTTTGTTTTAGGATCGTTGCCTATACAATATGTATCTGGCAACTATGATCCGTAACAGTACAGTATGAATATCAACTGCAAATTCTCTAGCCAAACCTCTTACACTTCGACCAGGGTTATTCTCTATTTCAGTCAAAACGTTTTCTTAAAGTTCTGGAGTTCTAACATTGCGTTGACGGCCAAGGTTTACGTTAATAGGATTTACTTGCCCTATTTCTCTAACATGCTGTTCTACGCGTCTTATCCATCATCAGGATGATGCTTATTTGGAAAACGTTCTGCATAATTACGAGCTGCAACAACTGCTGCAGCATTCGCTTGTACTAAGATTCGTGGTACTGTCAGAATTTGATATTTTGACAAAACATTGTTTTTATTGAAATATGGTGACTAGCTTATTGTGCTTAAATACTTAAAAATATTGTAGGATTGCCAGATCGGTAATTTTGTATTTTCAACAATATTTTGTTCTTTGAGGATGTCTAATAAAACTGTTATTCATTACTATACTAACCGCAAATTGTTGATATAGATTAATGCTTTTCTTTTGTTAGGAAAAATTGTTAATATAATTAATATCACAGCTTTAGAACAGGTTTTAATTTTTGTAGAAGGAATTTTATATCTTCCGACATAACCATAGCAGCAAAATTTTAAAAACAGATTTATGATAGTTATTTGATGTCAATTACGGTAGTACTATACGATTGCGGCTCTTTTTCAACACCCTGTATAGAATATTCAGCCGACAAAAGTACGGATAACCGTACCCTTTATTACATAATTAAACAAAAGGACGAACTAATTCGTGAATTGCGAGATAGACTGAAAATATACGAGAAACTAAATTTAATACAGAAACTTCAAAACGGAAGTACTACGTATATCCTTGAACAAAACTCTAACAGCTGTTATGATAGTAAACAAGGTGAACAACCGATATCTACAACAACAAATAATATTCCGAATTTTTCCAATTCTACTAAAATAACTGCAATCACCGATAAAAAAGGCAGCAGCCAGTAAACGTTCCCAAATATACGAAAGGCTCTGTGGCGTCCAGTCCAGCAGTATCTGACACACCAGTAACGGAAGTCACAAAGAAAAAGGGTGATCCAGACCAACTTGAGGAAGAATTTAAAAACCCACAAGTCAAAAGAGACCTGAGCTCGTGGACTACAGTATGCTTAATCACATTAATATAAACTTTCCTGAGGCGATATGTGAGGAGGTGCCTTCAAAATATCCCCAATACAATCTTTCAAAGTCACTATCGATCTTATAATTGTGGAAAAAGCTTTTGATCCAGATAAATGGCCCTATGGATCTTATGTGACGCGGTTTTTTCAGAAGAAAACCAAGAACAACACAGGGGGTTAGAACCAAAATATGATACTCTAATTCTTAATTGCCAGGCCCTAACTCAGCGAAAAGTTGACTTAATAACAAGTGAATATTTATATAATCACAAAATGTCGACAGCATTTATTTGTGTACTAGAAACATGGTGCAACGATGACTATTAAAGCTACAAACTTCCCAAATTTTAATAGTGTAGCGAATTACTGTAGAACTGTCTTTAAAGACGGTGGTGTAGCAGTGTGGTGCCATCAAGATTTGAAAATAAAACAACTAAAACTAAGCAACTATTGCATAGAAAAACATTTTGAAGTTTGCGGTGTAACTTGGAGGTCGCATAATTCTAGGACCAATGTGTTACTTATATGTTATAGATCCCCTAAGGGTGGTGATTTTTTTGTAGACAAATAATAGAAGTATTAGATACTGTATTCAAACCCAACATTAACATAATAGGGGGAGATCTTAATATCCACCCTTTCTCTAGTTACAATTTAATAAATTTAGTCACAGAACCTACAAGAGGTAGGATCACTTGTTTACTAATATTGCCTCAGTATGCTGTAGTCGTGAAAATTTCATTGCTAATAATAATAGTCTCGTATTCGACTCCCAAGGGCGAAATCCCTATTAGCAGTCATAGTGTACCCCAAGTTCGTCGAGTTTTTTCGTCTGTTCAAAAAACAATTTTATCGGTACACTATTAAACGAAAACTGGCTATCAGTGTATGAATCAGATTGCCTAAACGATGCTTTTAACACTTTCCACAGTATTTTTATTTCATATTTTCAAATGCATTTTCCACTTAAAAAACTGCGCAACCGAAATAACTCTAAGAATTGGGTAGATGATGACGTTAAACAATCATCAAGTATAAAATTGAAAGAATTATTTCAATTAAAAAAACTGTGGCCACCTTTTTCCTTTGTTTATGCAGATGCCAAGCGTCAACACGTTCGTTTAGTTTCTGAGAAGAAAAGAGAGTATTATCAGCAAAAGGTTATGATGGCGGATAATCCCACTAAGGCCGCCTGGAGCGTGATCAAAGCCTCAAATGGTCATAATATACAAAAAAATTTAGCGATTAAACACAATGAAATCCTTACAGAGGACCCCTACTTAATATGTGATACTTTTAACATTTTTTTAGGGATGCCCCACTAAATATTATAAAACAAATCCCTGTGGGTACCAACGGCTCTAAGTGCAAAATTAGTTTTACAAAAGGGAATAGCATGTTTCTCCGACCTTTTTCTCACGAAGAATTATTAAGCTTAATCAGACTAAAGCTGAACTATAAAAGATCTGCAGGATATAACGAAATCCCAAATTTTCAACTAAAAATAGTGGGGTTTGCAATTATAGAACCCTTATGTTATCTAATTAACCAATCATTTGAAACCGGGTATTTTCCCGAAAAACTTAAAATAAATAAAATAGTTCCTATATATAAAAAGGGCGATACCCAAGTTAGAGACAATTACCATCCAGGGGTGCTATTATCTAATTTTTATAACATATTTGAATATGCTTTCATAAACCGACTTGAATTATTCTTAAGTAAAAACAAGGTACTGGTAAACAATCAATTTGGATTTCGATCGAATTGTTCCACAATTGATGCAATGCACTTCTTTTACAGCAAAATAGTTGATAGTATGGAACTAGGAGAGAGTCCTATTGGAGTATTCTGTGACCTTAGCAAGGCTTTCGATTGTGTGTTCCATGATCTACTAATACAGAAACTAGAAGGCTATGGCATCCGAGGTGTTGCGCTCAACTGGCTAGTTAGCTTCCTGAGGAAAAGACAACAATTTGTTTCTATTAATCATAACCACCACATCACAGGGAAATTAACGTGCAATTCTAAGCTGTTAACTGTTAACATAGGGGTACCTCAGGGATCTGTTTTGGGTCCAGTTCTTTTTATTCTATATACTAATGACTTGAACACGGCGCTAACTCAAGAATGTGTAGCGACTTATTATGCAGATGATACCTCGCTAGTTGTATCCCATAAAAATAATGCAATTTTGCAAAGTATGTGTAACGACAATCTGGAGGACTTGTCAATTGGTTCAGTAACAACGGTCTTTATCTCAATAGCACAAAAACAAATTATGTAAGATTCCATAACTATCAGAATAGTAATGATCTTCCCATACACTTAAATATTAACAATGAACTCATAAGTAAATCAAAGAGTGTTAAATTTCTAGGGTTAATACTATAGATGAAAATCTTAACTGGAAGGCTCATTGTGAGAGTGTGATAAAACAAATAAATTCTCTCTGTTTTCTAATTAGAAACCTGAGATCATTACTATCCTGTGAACAATTGCTTGCCTTGTATCATGCTCAGGGTTGGAGCAGGCTAACATACGGGGTATGCATGTGGGGATCTTCGGCTGCAGCGTTACATGTCTTCATTGCTCAAAAACGCATTAGGGGAGCGGCGGGTATTGCCGCACACGTTGATTCTTTAAATCTGGCGCATGTTTTATAATCCTATAAGTATTGACATATCACGGAGAAATTGTTAAACTAGTTGCCACATCGCTAATGTAGATTCCACACAAATTTACCTTGTAGTGACAAATTTTTGGTTTTGCGAGCGATTCGTGTAAAATTTGTTAATATTGATGAGGTGAGAAATATTTGTTGCAGTGTTTGTATTATAATCCCGGTAAGCACATGTTGATGTACGATATTTCAAGTTAAAATTCTGTTTTCGTTATTTCGAGATGAGAAACCGTTCTCATTTTTGAGGTTAAGAAGATCACCACGTGTAAATCTGTTATTCCCGCACAGCACGCTTCGGGCAATGACGCGCATTGTGCATTGTTGAAAGTTCTATGACCGACGACGAGGATGATGTTATAAACATGTCGGAAATATGTGACGATGATGAACTAGACGATATTATCGATGGCAATTACCAAGGTGATGTTTGTCTAATTTGCGCAAAAAATACGAAAATTGAAACTTGGTACCGTTGTTACGTAACAGGATGCGAAGATTGGACTCACCAACTTTGCAGTGGTTGTAACACACCTGAAGACTACATCTGTCACTTTTGTTTAAGTTAAATAGTTATTTATAGTCAAAAACAAGTGCCATTTTATAATTCGAATCATTGTGCGGGATTATCCGCACCATTAGGGTAATGCCGCTTTTTAAATGATTTTTAGAATACCGTTTTGAATTTTTTGTTATTGTATAAAATAAAGTTTTTCTACACAAATGTATAGCTTATTTGTTGGGTAAGAGGATACCAAGTTAAGGAAGCTCTAGCTTTCCTAACTTTTTTTATAGTAACAATTTAGCTTAGGTGTGCGACAATACCCGCCGCTCCCCTATAAGGTGTATGGGGCGTATACCCCAAACCACTTCGTGCCGTGCTTTATTCAAAGCTTTCAAGATTTTACCTCTGCCGAGTATTCTCATTTACGAACTATGCAAATTTAGTTTTCAGAATAAGTTACAATTTGCTCGCAATCGAGACATTCATAAGTTCGACACGAGACATAAAAATGACCTGCGATCTCCCCGTTATAACATTCTCACCGTTGCTATAAATGTTCCCGACTCTTTGGTCGTAAAAGTTTTCAACCATCTCCCGTCACAGATCCAGGATTGAAAATCTTTAAATAATTTTAAAAATAAGTTAAAATCGTTTTTATTGGAACATGTACCTTATAGTACTGACGATTTGATATCTAAGTGGACCTAGTTTATTTTTGGGTATCCGTAAACTGTTTGTGACGATTTCCACATTATCATTATGTAATCAAAATCAAAAAATAAATTATTATTATTATTATCCGTATCGGGTAATCACACCACAGCATGCATACCAGTGCATTCTCACCCTACGCTTAATAAACGAGTAATGGAACAATACCTGATGAAAAATGAAACAACCAGAAGGGAAATCATCTGGTGCATGGGTGCAGTAGTCAATCACGACTCGCTACGGTCTTCGGAAGAGAAAGTGGTTCTATTCACGTACATGTTTTCTGACATCAACGAGGTTCAACAAATGGAATTGAGTAAATCTAAAATTTCGTATGTGATTTCGTATGGACTCGGACCTTACTTCAAACGCAACATGGGTGATATCGGTAAGGTGTGTGAGAATTACGTATTTGGATTCGACGAGGCCCGAATAAGATTGCACAAAAACAACAAATGGATGTCATTATAAGATTTTGGAACAAAGAGACAAACGAAGTGAATACAAGGTACTTGACATCGGTTTTCCTGGACATACGACAGCAGAGGATTTGTTGAGGGTGTTCAAACAGGCGATAGATGGATACGATCTCAAAAAGGTTTTACAAGTATCTATGGATGGCCCAAATGTCAACTTCAAATTTTTGCGACTCTTCAAGGAAGCCACCAAATCAGAGGATACTGCCCTGAAACTTTTTGACATCGGCTCATGTGGTATTCACACCTTGCATTGCGCGTTCAAAGCAGGGGTGCGCGGTACCGGTTGGGAAATCATCGATTTCTTAAGGGCCTTATACAACCTTTTCAAAGACGTCCCGTCGAGACGAAGTGATTATACCGAAATCACCGATGAAGCTCAATTTCCACTGAAATTCTGAGCAATAAGGTGGTTGGAGAACACGAAAGTAGCTGCACGTGCCCAAGCGATTCTCCCATTGAAGTACCGACTTACCAAGATACTTTATCCTGGAGCCTCCATATCACTAACTTAAATAAATCTTTATGCTCAGCTGTGTATGCTTTAACTCAATTAAAATTCAAAGTTAACGGTAATATTTGTAAAATAGTATACCATTCTTACTTCGAAAGTTTAATGACCTACGGAATCGAGTTTTGGGGCAATTCAACCTCTGCTACTTTACTTTAGATGACGTTGTATGTTTACAACGTAACATATTTAGTTAAATCGTTTAATGTTCCTTTGTTCAATATTGCAATAAATTTTGATCCCTTTATATGATGTATTACCTGTATACTTCGTATATCTATGATTTTGTACAAAAGGGGTCAAGTCTAATTAAATTCCGTGATAAAAGAGTCAAGTCATCAAAAATAAAACTGACTTAAGTTATCAATTATCTGGATAAATCATCAAATAAAACACCCCAAACAACATGTATTAGCATGATTTTAAAAGTATGCAATATAAAAACAGATCTGACATTATTCTTTAAACCTTTAAACTGTGTTTTTTCAGTTTCTATCAATTTGACTTATCCCCCTTTACACACGCACCCGTGAATTAGAACAGTAAATGGAAAATTGCAAAAAATCACTTTTGAGAGCGGGAATTTAGATGTATTTAATTTCCTCAAAACAAAAATCGATATAACGAACGCACATGAAAGAGAATGTTATTCTTTTTTAATGAAATGGAATTGAAGAAGAGTTTGGACTATAATACATCTTTGGGCAATTACATTGGCAATGCAACCTTACCGTCGTATTCAGGACTAGCGAATAAAACACTGGTTATTATGTTGAGGGGTGTATCCTCCAGACGAAAACAGGTAGTGGCATATTATTTCAGTGGAAATAAAACAAATGGTTCTGCACTGAAATAGGTATTTACGTTATTAGACCGGTAGCAACATTTTTATGGCCGCGCCAATACTTTACAGGTCGAGCCTAGGGCGAGACCTGTATGTTTGGCAAGGCCATAAAAATGCTACCGGTCGTGTATCGTATAAGATTTTGTAGGATACTGCATTGGTAACTAGCGTTTACACAGTTACAGTTTTTTATCGGCCTAGACCAGTAGTAGTTCTATTACTACTGGTCTAGGCCGGTAAATTTTATCTACCGGACTCGTTTGTAACTATGTAAAAGCTAGTTACCAATGCAGTATCCTAAAAAATATTTCAAATCAAATTAACTTTTATCTGAACTAGGACGTAGGCCGTCCGCTCACTGAGACGACGCGATTACGGCGCAACTAATACGAAACTCATATTCAGAGAGTTTATTGTAACGCCCAATGTGTAAATGCGTTAATTTTAAAATGCAATTTGGAAACGTTACTGAGTATGTAACAACATAATCTATTCTACAGAGGAAGGAACTCTGTTGATCAAATGTTATAAAGACTTCAGTTTACAGCAAGTATGTGGATTATTACATGTTACATTCCCTTTTTCTATTTGTGATTCTTCTTTTTCAATAAAATTGAATTAATAGGTAATGTGATATATGCTCCAAATCAAAATGATACAGTAAACAACAAGGAAAGGTTCTTTGAGCAGCTACAAGAAGCAGCAGATAATGCGATGGGAGAAATAGTGCTAGTTGGCGATTTTAACGGAAGGGTGGGAAATATAATAATGTTATAGGCAAATGGGGTGAACATGAAATAAACGATAATGGGACAAGGTTATTAGAGTTTTGTGTATTAAACAATTTAGTGATTACAAACACAATGTTCAAACACAAGGACCTACGTAAATTCACAAGGGAAGTAAACAGTAGAAATGAAAGATCAATAACTGATTACATCATAGTACAAGATAATAAAATGTAGAATGTCAACGATTCAAGGGTTAAAAAAGGGGTCGAAATATGTAGCGACCATTTTCTACTAGTAATGGAATTACGCCAAGGTAATTCGGAAAACCACACAGTAGAACATGATGGTAGAATACAAAGAAAAATTCGATCATACAAGCTACAACTTCCAAGGTATCAAAACATATACCCTGAAAACACAGCACAAGAAATAACATTTTTAGAGAACTGCAGGTTACAAATATTGAACAAGCGTGGGATGATTTTAAGAGAGTTATCTTAAATGCAGCAGAGAAAAGCTGTGGCATGAAAGTAATTAGACCTAATAAAAAGCAAACTGCATGGTGGAGCAATGAAATCAGGCAAGCAGTATCACATAAGAAGAAACTTTGGAAGAAATATTTAGGTGCAAGGACTGAACCGATTTATGCTAAATACAAGGAACAACGAGTGTGCGTAAAATGACTAGTAAAAGCAGCGAAAAGAAGCTGGTCGGAGGAATTTGGTAACAAAATGGAATCTCACTGCAACGAGAACAAAAAACTGTTTTTCAAGGTAATACGAAATCTAAAAGGAGAGAAAAATGTCCCCTATGGTATCTGAAAGATAAAAACACCCAATTATTAACAAACGAAACCGCAATAACGGAAAGGTGGAGAGAACATTTTATGGAACTGTTAGAGGGCGGGGGGGGGGGGGGCAAGACATCTTTGGGCAATTACATTTGGCAATGCAACCTTACCGTCTTATTCAGGACTAGCGAATAAAACACTGGGGATTATGTTGAGGCGTATATCCTCCAGACGGAAACAGGTGGTGGCATATTATTTCAGTGGAAATAAAGGGTCCACGCCAATTGAGCATCAAGCTCTCGATGTAATAAATGTAGACCGGCGAACTGAGCACCAGGCAGATCAGGTACCTTTTCAAAGCGACCCTTTAAGACAGGCGAATTCAGCACTTTGACCTCTGTCCACGTTGTAATGTTAATCTTTTGATTTCAATTTATAATTATTATTAGCATACAATTAAAATTTTAACGATATCATTAAAAACCAATTTGTAACTCGTTTGGTATTGGGAAACCTCATCATCAAAATTATATTTTTCTCCAAAACACATCTATTATTTGCAATAAATGAAATAATATAAATTATGATTTTGCTGAATATACACTGCAATGTAATAACATAATTATTGCTAATAAATTTGTTAAACAAAAGAAGGCCTACTATTACTTTTTGATTTTTATTTGGCCGAGAAAGATAACTGTTTGCATTAATTCAGCACCTGATAACTTGTAGTTTGTTAATGAACAAACTAGTAATACAGTGCGCAATTGGCTAATCTAAAGTGCTCAATTGGTCGGTCTCCGTTTGGTCCTTGGTGCTTAATTGGTGTGTCCGGCAACGGTATACATTTTTACCTGGAGTAGTAAAGTGCTCAATTGGTGCCCGTACGAAATAAAACAGATGGTTCCGTACTGAAAAATATTTTAAATCAAATTAACTTTTATCTGAAATAGGACGTAGGCCGTCCGCTCACTGAGACGAGCCGATTACGACGCAACTGACAAGAAACTCATATTGAGAATAGCTATTTATGCAACAAGTGCTAAAAGTCGACTTTTATGCGCGAGACATGAAAATTATGAAACGAAGCCGAAGGCTGAGTTTCATAACATGTCTCGCGCATAAACGACTTTTAGCACGCGTTGCATACAATATTTTATCTACGACCTTAATTTTACCGTTATTAATCCATAAATATCGATTTAAGAAAGGTTAGCATCTGCGACGTTTTTAATTTATGTCATAATGAACAGTAGGCTACGCCGCGCGGGCGATTGTTTGGCCACGCCCGTGCTGTCAAGGTGAGTTACGAAATGTAATTATTGATACTCCACATAATATGACTGTATTCATTACATAACGCTTTAATTATTTCAAAAACGCATTACCTGTAACGCAAGAAGCAACTGGAATAGCTTTACAACTTCACTTGCAGTTCGAAATTGTAGTTTTATAACCTCACTTCACTTTTAGCCCGTGTGCTAAAAGTAAACGGCTGATTTCTTTAAACACAGTAAACTATAAAACGTCACTTTTAGTGAAACAATCTAGCGCTAAAAGGCCTACTTTTAGTAGTGGTCGTAGATAAAATACTTTGTTACCCATTTGTGTGTATTAATTAGCTTCTATGTATGTATGTATAATTTGTAACCTCATTTACCTTGCGGTGTAGAGGCTGGTAATGTACCGAAAAACCGCAAAGTCGAATGTACAGAAAGTTATTGTCGTGAAGTTAGTAAAATTGCAATTAAAAAGTGTTATTAAAAGTAAAATCACGTTAGTTTTGCTATAGTTTCTCGTACAACATACCTAAACAACTTACCGAATGTTAGAAAAACATCAAGACATTTATGTTGTGGTTTGAATGTTATACAAAGTAGCAAATTTCCATAGCAAAACAAACGACGCCGGCTTTTTTGTTATCTCAAATTTCATGGTCGACGGCGATGAGGTATGTGTAAATCCAATGTAGTAATATAAACGACAAGTCTAGATTTATAGCAAATTCGATTGCATTTGTGTGCATTTACAGAAATTCAAGTAACAAAGCGAAAAAGTGCCATAATTATTTTGTTATTAGACTGAATTAGTAATTTAACGTAATTATAAGACGTCAGAAACAGTTGAAATAATTTGTGGCTTGACGTTCCATGGCTTGCTGCGATTAAGTTTTTATTGTAAGTTTAAACTATTTTGGTTGTTGTCAATTTGCAAGAAATATAAATACCTCCGTTTGTGTATGCAATACACATTTATAACTAATTTGTTAAATATCGTGTAGAAATCGAGGGAAGTAAGAAAAACGAGTTAAAATAAGCAGTTTTTGTATTTGCATCTTGTTATACAAAGCACAAAAAGCATAATAACGTTTAAAATACTACGTGCGAATAAATATACAAGTATGACTACGATTCGGTTTTGTTTTATTGTGGATTCAAAACATTTTTGTTGTTCTAAATACGCTTCTATGTTTGTTTATAGAAGGACTGCAAATGCAAGTACTATTGTTTCTCCTAACTCTTACTGTTGAAGAAAGTGACGCTTCTTTATAAACACAGATTAATAATAACATTGCAATAAAAAAGCAATAAATAGAATGTCTATTGCCTGAACAAACATCTACTTACCTACTACTGATATCATCGATATACGGTAAAAAATAGAGAAATATTAATCTAAATTAATATACGAGAGACACTAGATTAATAATCTACCTAGTGCAGGAGGAAAATATGAAAGCACTATTTTTTCTTATTTGTTATTACATCTTAGTTACCACATAACGACATGTTTTCCACTTTTCTGGGTGTTGCAATAACCCTTACATAAAAAATTAAATCAAGTAGCTTTAATAAGCATGACATTCTATAAATCTGCATTCACTTCACTTTTTAAGTTACTAAATTGAATAATGAAGAAATTAAATGAAGTAACAGAAAGCGAATATGTGTAATCATTTGCAAAAATCTCGTAATCCATGTACTTCTGTTTTCCTATTTCTGTATGCGCTATAGTTTCTGAGGTCGTCATACGCGCAGTGGAAAACAATCGTCCTGTAGAGTGTAATCATTTTCAATATTTTTGTATATTAAGAGGCGTTCCGCCCCGGTAGTTTCTCTCTCGCTAGCGATAGCTAACCGGTCATTCCAGCAACTATCCACCCTTGTTCGGGGTCGGCGTTACGGATAACCCTCGTAGTTAAAATAGGGGAAAATGCGGGGTTAGACAATATTTGCAAATTACCCAGCCGGCTTTAGTAATACACTTTGAACTCATCGTTAGTAGTAATTGTGTTAGTTTTTTGCAAATATTACTGGCGATATTCATCTTTGTATTGACATGTAAATCCATCTCTCAAAATTAGGGTTCTGTAAAACTCAAACTAAGCGTTTATAGTCTTTGTAAGAAACTATTTTCTTAGAATGCCATAGCAGTTGGCTGATTACGTACCCACTTCTGACGTCATGCGCTGACGTATTATTCAGTAGCCAATAATAATCATTCCTAGTTTTAGCGGCAATTTTTAAAATGCATTACAATTAGTCTGGAGCTCTTATGATATAGGGGACTGTTATCAGTTACTTTAACACGAAACTGATATAATTGTGTAAAAAATGTGATTAATTGCGCGTGTAAAGCTCTTTCTCCATTAGTGCAGTAACTAAATATTTATGTTACAATTATATATAAATTAAACTTTCTGGTGTTTTATATACAAGTACAAATAATATAAGGTCGCTAGATTAATACACTAAGTGTAAGGTACCGCACATCCATTCCTCGCGTGAGGATGTGAGACAATTGTGAGATAAAGATAACAAATACAAATTTCCCAAGTGCAATAGGAAAGACACTAGTTTTTGGGGATTTTCTTTTTGGTGTAATGACACTGCTGTAAAGTCAAATTATGGTTAGATTGTGTTAGGATAGATATACAAAAATAACTGATGGCGGTACCTTACACTTAAGTGTGTTGATCTAGTGACTGGATTGGTGATGCAGTGTAGCGTTTTACACCACAATATATGTTGGTATAGTTGAATAAATTATAGAGTGTTGATTTTATAGTTTTAGATTATATTTACATAATCTATACATATAGCACTTAAGAGTGACGTCTGCATTGCTGGATGTTTATCGTTAACATGATTCTATGATACTGCTTACAAACTAAGTTGAAATTTGGTAGGCTATCTGCAAGTCCCGTGGGGGTGTCGAAATAGCCAATGAAACGTTCGGTAACTTTGGCGTGGAAAACTAAAATGTTGCGGTTCTCACGAACGGTGCACTGTCGGCAAAAGTTTTATTGGGGTTGCAAATACCATAGCCTCTTAGGGTAATAAAGTTATAAACTTAAGAACTGCATTGAACGTGCTTATGAATAATTTTGGCGAACTGCACAAACCGTGAGAACATTTTGAATTTAACTGAAACGTTGCAAACTACAAAAATACATCTATTTAATTAATATTAAAACTAGAGTCCAACAATGACCTTAAGCTAATATAGTTTATGTGCAGATCTAACGTATTTTGATTCAACTCCGTTTTTAAATCATAAATATGGAAAGTTTAGGGAAGATATTTCACAATGTATTGTACTTATTCAGGAATAACTCTGCCTATGCTAAATTTCTATTATGTATATGTAAATCTGGGGCAAGTAGTTATTGGTATACCTAGGACGCGAAATGACTGTTTGGCGTACTGAGGAATGTTTGGCCAGCGAGACGAAATCGATTTCGTCAAATTATTCCGAGGAAGTAAAAGATTTCGCGAACGTGGCATACACAAATTTTTTTGTGCAACCGTGCCGATAAGTTTGCGGTCGGGAAATTTGTATTCGCGGCCGTTACTAGTACCAACCGTCGCGAAATAGTAACGGAGGCGAAAACGAATAATTACGCCCGCAAAATCTTTCAGCACGGTTGCACAAAAAATATATTAAATTAATGGGAGTTGGTCATATGCGAGAAACTATTTTTAGAAGCGTTTGATTAAAATCCATAGAAATGCCTTTTTTCTTTATTTCAAATTATCGAGGTGCATCTGTATTTTGTTTGATCATAATACCATTTCCGATTTTACTGGAAGCCAAGCAAACTTTTCCCAAAGACGTGCATTGAAAAATATGCCGATAAGTCTTGTGACGTTTCTTCATCAGTCACCCTACGCTCGAAAATTTTAATCAGAAACTCGACGCGCACGCTATTTCAGCCTGGGTCATACTGAAACTTCTTGAGCATAAGCTGACGTGCCTCCCATCCCATTCAGTGTTAAAATATATCATCTTTGGCCTACCTTTTTCACCGCTCTTTCCCCGGTGCAGTCTATAAACTGTCGAAAAGTTGAGCTGCGCTTCGATTTGGCTCCATTGCGTTTGCGAATGTAAGCAGCGCTTATCGTACGGTTTGTATTCATGAAATAAAAATTACTCGTGCTTTGTTTAACCTCTAAAATGACACGAATGCTGAAAACTAATGTTTCTTTCGCAATAAAAACATTCTTGAACGAATGGTTTATTATGGTAGAGCCATGGCTTCTTGCCTCGTTATAGCGAGCTGTCACTGATTGAGATAATTTATTAGTCGTCCCTCGTATGTATAGTATGTGTAATTGGTGAAAAGAAGATGTCTACAATTATCACAGTATAATTTAAATTTCTGCTTAGACCGCGTCATCTTTTAGACTAACGCGTAGTCTATGCCGAAGTCAGGGTGTTTTTTTATAATTTTGGTTATGGATCTCGGAAATTATAGGAGATAGAGGCACCAGCAGTGGTAAAAAAGTGTACAGTTTTATGAACATGATTTAACAATACTTTTTGTTTTTTTAAGTTTTGTTGGAAAGTTCATAGTCTATTAGAGTTTTGCAAGTAATTTTTTTAATTTTTAAAATATTCATAGGCTTGTTTTAAGGTAGGACATTTTGTGTCATACCTCATTCCTTTTTTAGTGTTCCTCCCTGTATAGGTATAGAACACAGTAGGATCTACTTGTGACTAAAAAACTATTCGCTCCTTTCAAATGCAAAGCCACCTGCTATACTAATAAAATAAATGGAAAAAGAATCATATTAGCCATTTTTATGGGAAAATTTTACTAATGGAAGTGCTCCAGAATTGTTCAAAAAGCTTAAATTCGAACTTTGATCAAAATTTAAAATGTCCGAAAGTATCATTGTAATGGATGTTTAGTTGTCATGTGATTTCTTAGTTTTTTCATTTTGAATGTAACTGTAGATTTTAGAACAGCCGCTTCATAAATTTGAAATAAATACATTTTTTTTAGCTTAAGCTGTTTCGGAAATTCTGAATAATTTTTATCGGTGAAATTTATCGATAAAAAATATTTTGGTATCGCACATGGGTTTTGCAGTTGATGAAGACGAATTGTTTTTTGCCACAAGTAGACCATGAGGTGGTGTTCTACTTTTGAGGAGGTTCGGATCGGATAAAAACTAAAAAATATATACAGGTGTTACACTCTTAAGTCTTACACACTCTATCAAATACAATTCAAGCAAAAGAAACAAACGGCGAACTAAAACCAAATCCATCAATTTCTTGCAAATTAACGTAGCAAATAACAAGATCTAGCGTCAATTAATAAATAAATAGCAATATTTCTGACAACTCTGAAACAAAATTTTGGACTTGGCTTGGGATTACCATTTCTTTCTCCCGTTTCAATATTTTTTCGTGAGCTCCTTATTTTTTAGTATCCTATATTCAAAATCGTACATTTTCTTGATCTATCAAATCGTGTAGTTCTTAAGCAGAAAATAATAAACGCATTGAACAATCACGGCTAATTATAGTTTCCATTTTAAAAATACTTTGTCATAATTAATTCGAAAATAAACTATAGTATATCGCATAAGTCAGGAAACTGATATTGACAGGACGAGGCGGATATTTGAAAAGCGAGGTCATCAGGCCGAGTATTTTAATCCATCGAGTCCAGTAAGGGCACACTTTTTTGACTTATTATGTATACAATTGTGTCTGAAACGGTAAAATCATGCTGGGGGACTAATAATTTAGCTTATGTAAGTTACTACTTTCGTGGCTGGTCAGGAAAATATTTTTATAACTGTTTTTGCAGATCTAGTTTCCATAATAAAATGAGTATCGAACATTTTACTTTAAATAACGATTTTAGAAAATAGTATATTATGTAACAAGTTTTATAAACGTCAGTTTAGTCACGAGGTTTTTTTTTGCACGAGCGAAGCGTAGCGCAGCGAGTGTTTAATAAACCAGTGTCTAGACGAGAGATATAATGTGTTACATACTATACTTTATCTACGACCACAAATTTAGACAATATAACATCATATTACTTCATTAAGATTTTGAATATTATGTTAGGTTAAATTATGCGTAACAAACGTCAAAGTTGACTGTTGAAAGTTGAAAACTAACTTGATTTTAGTTTTGGCTGTGGCTAATAAAGCAAATACTGTTTGAACCTAATTTCACCCCATGACTAAAATTTCAGCTCGTGACTAAGAGGCCCTTTAGTCACAGGTTATGAATGCATGATTGAAAGGTGAATTAGCGATGTGTATGTTAGTATGTTAAATACCATTTTAGTTACAGGAGTAGAAAAAATAATTAAACCAATTAGCCTTATAAAGCGCCAAATAAAGTAAAACATTGCCCTTTGTACCTTTTTTCGAATAATGAATAAATTAAACGAACTTAAAGCAAGATGAAGAGATTTAGTTATTAGCGAAAACGACAATAGCGTTAAATGGATTCCATAAAGCTATATTTCGAATCTAACTGCTTCGCTGTATGTTATAGTTTCTGAAATCGGTGAACACACGCTATGTATCTGCACATGTACAAAATATTATGAAAATATTGCAGTGATAAAACAGGTGCGCTTAGGTTAGGTTACAATTTACTACAGAAAAACTGACACAATTTCATACTACACTTTCAGTAATAGCATAAAAGGTTATATGCAATATATCCACGAACTAAAAATAGACACTTCAACGTACTGGCGACGCGTACGTCTTTTCCGGTACGGCCGGAAGTGAAGATATATACAACAGTTATGGCTTGCAGTTGAAAGATTCAACGACAAACAACTGCCTTTTGCCAATTAAATGCCTGCAATATTAACAATTGACATAGCCAACCATATACTAACTTAAATTAGTCGGCTCTACCGGTTTTCATTGTATATACAAATTGGTCTTTGTCTTTTAACGATAATTAAAACAATTGAGTGTTAAAAGTGTTAAAGACCGGGTAATGGCGTTAATGATCAATTGCGATGAGTATTAATATTACTGGCCATTGCTATTTCGCGGATAGGTATGGCCATCTGTGTCAGGGGTGGGGCCTGTATCTGAAGGTTTTTAGTTTTTTATGAGTGTGTAGCGAGTTTGTGTTTTGTGAAATTAGTGCCAAATGTAAAATAGAAAATGTATTTGTAGATCAGCTGAAAAAATTATGCAATTTGAAATTCACGAACCCTGGGATTTTTGTTTATTATAATTTCAATTGAATATTCGTAGATTCAGAAGCCGCGTAGCGCAGTTGGGAAAGCGCTAGGCAAGTCGTCGGTTTGAATCCCGCAGGGGTCGGAATTTTTCCGCAGCCTTGGCGATTGGAATTTGGCTCGGTCAGACAATTCACATTTGGGCACCAAATTAACTGTGCTCTACTCAGATCCACAGACCTAAGAGATAGAGTAACAAGGTCAACATATCACCAAAGATACACACTTCACACAATGGTTGCTGCGCAAGCACAAAGGGCGCGCTCCATCTCTGTATCCCGAATCCGGGGCAAGTTGAGCATTGTACCGCCAGATGCTAGCGTACGAAGCACCAGCCTCTACACCGCAAGGTAAATGGGGTTACAGATAATACATACATACGTAATTTCAATTGGTTGGGATTAACAACATTGCCCATTACAATTTAGAATTGACGTTAAAGGTCGGACATTAACGCAAATTACCGTGAGTATAGGTTAATAATAATAGAATTGTCTGGTGATTAATGTGAATGACGTATTATTCATAATAATAATAACTCTTTATTGCCAATGTGGTGACATGCAATGTACAGGCAGTGTCACTGTAAATATTACATAAATGACAGAAGTTTTATATGACAAATTAAATTATAAAAACAAAACAAGTTTAACAGACATGGACTTGGACTTGGATAGGTTAACTACATATAAAGAAAATGAATCCTGGAGGTTTTTTGCGAATAGGTTCATATTTTTCTTGGTGTAGATTGTATATGCAAGGTAATATCATTACTCCTAAATTTGTGTGTAGTATTCGACAGACCCTCTTACTATACGTTCTTAAACAACAAACATTTCATTATACCAGAACATGATAATATATTGAACCGAAGAGAAGCAGTATAGTTTAAACGAACTTTAACGAAGTTTAAATTATCATTTAAGTGCCTTACGGCATAGCAAGCTTCATACTGATAAATGATGTTGTTGATCTGTTCTATCTAATTAAAATTTGAATCTAGTTTTACACCTAACAATTTGACCTGCTCTCTTTGTTGCAGAGTTTTACCATCAAGCCTAACAAGCAATGCCTTGTCATTAAAATTACTAAATGACACTAAAATAACGCAGGTTTGATAGTGCTCAAATTATATCGTAAGCATCACACCAACTGCATTTTATTGACAACTTGTGTCATTTCATTGGATAAAGTAAAAATATTGCCCTTGGCAATGATACATGAAGTTCGGCATCTTGGAATAATATCGCTAACCCAACGTATTTGTAAAAATCAAAATATTATAAAGAGCAAGGGGCCTAGAATGGATCCTTGCTTTATTTTAATCGATTTTGAACATTTTTCAGTATCTTCATTCTGATTTTCATTCAAGGTTTTCTGTTTGTTAAATATGATTGAAACAATTTTAGACTACGTCCACGAATATCCTAGTTTTCTAGTTTCAGCAATAACAGTTTATGATTAATAATGTTAAAAGCCTTTGAAACCTTAAAATAAATGGCAGAAAGTATCTCACGCACGACTCTCCAGTTTCTCAAGAACATGTTTCAAGCAATCACTGACTGCATCTACTACCAGGCAGGGTTTATAGAGAAATCGAATTAAAAAAACGAATTCCAGTATTTTCAGAAAAAATCTGTTAAATCGGTTTTCGAATAAAAAATATTAAAACAGTAAAAACTGTTTTACATATTTTTATTTTTTTCAGTTCTTTTGAATATTTACAGAACTACAAAAATATAGAAGTGACAAAGTAAAATATTCCCTAGATAAAATCAAATAAATTAAAAAAAACAAAAATTCTTACAATTTTTCAGTTTGTTTAATATTTATGCGACTGCAAAAATGTAACAAAAAAGCCAAATAAAAAATTTAAAAAACATAAAATGTCTACTGAACGATTACTTAATCTGATTTTTATTCTAGATACAAATAGAAAATATTCTCTCAGTGGCTGCTCAAGGCATCAAATTATAAATTATTTTTTTTCTTTTATTGGTTGCCTCAAATACAGAAAATTCGGCTTTGAGTGTCAAAATGTTTTCAAGGGTAATGCCACAAAAGGTGTAACTTTTTTGAGATTTTGTTTTCGTATACATGATAATTACTGTTTAAATTTCTCGAAACGAAAACTGCATTAAAAATTCCGCGAACCGCAGGTCGAGTGAAATTCGAGCAGTTTTTGTTGAGAGAAATTATCAATAATTTTTATTTAAACGAAAAAGAAATTACCTTCAGTGGCATTTGGAAAGATTATTCAATAATCTGGAAATATGACTTTTCTTTTGCCGTATTCGATGGCACACATTTTTAACGTTTTCCACTATTACTTCAATAGCCTTGTTATATATCTAGCCCCACTTGAGGTGCCATATTTGTAATATATCACTCTATTACGGTGTTATTACAATTAATAACAAATTAAATATAACTTTTTACTAACTATTAAAAAGAAGCACTATCAGGTATTGCTCAATTATGTACTTACCTTATTTCTTAATACAATAAATAGAATTTGACGCATCTCATAAATCAATTTGACATTTAGAATTATGCCATGTGATTATAGTTTTTAAAGGCTCGACTAGTCAGTTTACAAGCAATTGGATTCCTGACTCCCAGCTGAATGAGTAAATTTTTAACTAACAACTTTCTCTTGTAGTTAAAGACTGAATTACTTTTAAAATATAATAATTATTTGACTTTGTGAATCAAATACACGTTTCAGGTACTTCACAAAATTAAATTCATACTTTCAGTTTGTTAGTAGCACATCGAAGTTTGATCTGACATTACAAAAATAAATAGATATTGTCAAAAATAGTTTAATCAAATGTTAAATATCCAAACTTGATTTAAATGGAGTTTCTAAAAAATAACCTAATATCAAACATGTAAATTTCAAATTATAATGATCGAAAAACGTCAGTACTCGAATCACTATTAAATTTAGAAAATTAATTCTTCTAATTTAATTTCTAAATCTATTTACAATTATATTAATGATTTGCCGCACCAAAGTTGCTATATAACTTTTTAATGTTTTATAAGAAATGGGCACTAACCTTCTGATTGTCTATCTTGTACCTGAATGTGTTATCCCAGCTCCTAAATGGATAAATTCTAATCAGCAAACACCTCCTTGGGTTGTTCACGACCAAATCAAAGCTCGTTGTAGCTCTTTGAAACCTCTAGTATGTGGATAGACAGTTCAACAGCATACCACAACACTCACTTTCACTTTTTTACTGGCTCCGTAGTAAAATACCACGTTAAATGGAATCGAACAATCTTGAATTTTATATTTGAATAATATTTGTGACTTATAGTCAAATTTAATCGTAGAGAATACTATATTGCTACTACTTATCAAATCATCAATTATTATTCTTTAATCCTTAATGTAACTATTTATCGTAGATTATCAATTCAAGTTATTTTTTACTACTTGATACAAATAACCCTATGGTTGCCCTTTACAACACCACCAGTTAAAACATACAACTGTTACATCACATGATATACATTAGATATCTGGATATTATTTTAATTAAATTTATCATTCATACGGTATGCTGCATTACAACTGGAGGTTACTCACTTTTAGAACGACGCCGACTTGCAAACTTCACGTTGACGTTTTGGCGAAATGCCAGTCAGAGGCTACTCACTAAATTGAAATCATTGAAACCAATCGTGATCGCGTGAAGACACTGCGAATTAGGTGTTTAGAAATACAGTCAATTTTGATTGGCCGTTTCTGAAAAATTCACGTTTCATTGGTTCGTTTATTATAGTGTTGAATAATCAAGGGTAATACCACAAGCAGTGGATATATTTTTGACAAATATTTTGTCGTTTCTATGTAAATTATTGCGTTTAAATTTCACGATACAAAATCACATTAAAAATGTCACGAGCCGAAGGCGAGTGACATTTAAATGTGATTTTGTTGAGTGAAATTTGCAATAATTTCTACATTTTCAAATACACAGAGTCATTTTAACTTATTCTCAAAGCATAAAATTCCAAATGTTGTTCAATTGAAATTATTGAACTATTAATAATTTTTGAACTGAATACCCTTTTTCACATAGGTAGATGCACATACATCCACATAGAAATTCTGTATGACAAAAATAAGCAGCAAGATTATCGTAGATTTGATAAAATCCATTTTTTTCTTATTTTAAATGATATTCAGCTCTAGAGAAAATGTCTGCTAGCGGATTCTGACAAAATAATTTTACCATAACATACGTATATACTGCAATGGTTTAATGCCCACAGCAATTCTGGTTGCCTAACTGAGATATAAAAATTAAAGAATAATTGAAATAGGCACAGAATTAAAATTTTGTTTATTGCAAGAGAAAGTCGGTATTTTAGACTAATAAATGCACATGATACGATTAGCAGAAACTAATATGATTGAGAAAGGGTTAGCATTAGATAAAGCAGTGTCGAAAGGGTTACGTTTAACATTTTATTCAGCAATTGATGCAAGTTATGGCAAACGCACCTTAACTTATGTGAATGACGGATTTGATTTGGTAACGTCAATACAATGAATTTAACATGATACAGAAATATTTTGTGGCGTTACAAAAATTATATGAGCGTTAAGAGTTAAAGTTTATGGAGCCAGCAATTAGCAAGGCAGCTGAGGGTTTAGAAGTAGTGCAAGGAAGAATAGAATGCAAAAGAGTATCATAAGGCTACCGAAAGCTTGATAAAAACAATAATAAAGTACTAAGAAAAGAATTCGTGGAAAACAGCGCATTTAAAACTAATAGAGAAAAGCAGAGTAAAGTCATAATGTGCTACGATTGATAATTTCCACGAAAAAGACAGTTTAGTTCCTAAGTTAAAACATTGTATCAAAAAAGTTGTAAAATTAGTTGCTAGGATACCAGATATTCGATTGTTATTATTGACAAGCCAAGCCATGTAAAATTGTGCTGTGTGCAAGTTAGACTCACAGGATCGAGATTAAATGATGTCCGGTTAGAGAACTGGGTGCAAATTGCTGTGCCGTCTGTATCTGCAAATATAGACCAATTAATGGCAAAGAAGAAATGTCAAATTTCATTAAATAATCTTTTTCCACATACAGTGTGTCCGCGGATTGAGTTCACATAAGGTGCAAATGACAACAAATGTTCGAGTTAAATGTTAATCATTTAGGAATCGCTCCTGCTTGTTCTTAAATTAATTAATATACAGGGTGTTTTTAAAATCAAATTAAAAAAGTCAATTTTCAGACAAGTCGGCCTACTTTGATTTTTTAAAATGATTTTTGGTTTTTTATACCAACATACTTTTTATCGTGGCTGTAGGAGGCACTCTAACTGGTTCATAAACTAAGATGTTAAAAAAATAATGGAGTGCTTCCTACAGCTACGATAAAAGGTATGTTGGTATGTAAGTCTACCATTGCTATTAACTTTTCTTAATACTTTTTTTTGTTATCTCTTCTAATAAAGGTAGTTTACTCTTGGCCATTTTTTAAAAATCGGTTCTAAAAACACCCTGTATATTAATTAATTTGATTGATTTTCTCAAAATCTTGGTTTGAAAACAAGAAGGAGCGATTACTAGAATATTAACATCTAACTCGAAAATATTTTGTCATTTACACCTTATGTGAACTCAACCCGCGGACACACTGTATATCTTTCGCCGTCTTTTAATAATACTTCTATTAATTTTGTATACTAGCTTTATTTTGTTAATAAAGAGATAATTTGAGTTCATGATTCAATGTTCGTATTAGCACAAGTTTTTTACATGCGGCCCGCACAACATTTTTAAATTTGTAGCTAGCCCGTTGTCAAAAAAGGTTGCTCATCTCTGTTCTATAGAGTTTTTATCGAGAGCGTCCTTTAGTTTTGCTTTTTGACGTCAGTTTTGGAGCAGATTTGCCGGAAACAGAACAATTGCCCATCAGCGCGTCCCTACGTCACAGAAACAAGCAGGTTAGCAATAGAATACGTCATAATTATTTGCATTGCATTTACTTGAGGTTTTTTCTCAATTGTTGGTGTTTTCAATTCAATTACGCTATTTTTTGTGCGACCATTCATTTCTGTTTTGAGTTGTCAATATTGGAGGTTAAACTGTCATTTGCAAGAAGGTCGGGCATTTGCCATAAAAGTTAATAAGTCTTACTCAACAGTAATTGTAATACTGAGGGTTAAAATCCAACCCTTTGAAAAAGAGTTTTCACATGCAAGCCGGAGCAAATTATTTAAACAAATTGCGAATGAATAAAATAAGAAAGGCAATAAACCATTTGTTTTGCACAGTAATTATTGCAACATCATTTTAATAAGCCCTGAGATCACACAAGAATTCTTTATTAAAACTATTCTATTTTTGTAATTGTGGTGAGTTACCCTAGTTATTTATTTTATTGTTACTAAAGCCTTTTTAGTAGAGCTGTCATTGCAATACATCCATATTAAAAGGCATATTTTGTATATCTTTAATGCGTATTTAATTACTGTGTTTTATGTTATTCTTGAGATAATAAATAACGGGTGTCTAAAAAACGGCTTTGTAAAATGTTACATTTAGCTGAGCAACAAACGACGGTTAAACGTTAACAGTTAGTTCTGTTTTTACTTATGACACTTAATCACAAATTGGAGGTTAAACTTGAGACCTTGACAGCTCCAAGTGCTACAAGCTATGCCTTACGGAACGTAAAAATTTTTTTTAGTCAAAGCACTTTTGACCCAGTTTTTTAGACACCCTTTACTTATATTTTTAATTTCTCCAAAATTAATTTAAAGGTAGAAATAATAATAATAAAAATAAGTTTACGTTTTTGAACCGTTTTGAAGAGTTTACTCTTTGTTCTTTGCTGTAACAAGTAGCAGTAAGAAATTGTACACAAAAAATCATATTTAATGATTTGAGGAGAATGTCAAGTGTGCTTGATCGCCCAGCTACAACAAAAAGAAAATCTTTACTTTCTCCGAGTGTAGGTACTCAAGAGCTTGAAGCGTGACGGGTATTAACGCCAACAAAAGTGGGGTACGTCGGAGGCAAACCGTAAAACCACGGGGGGCTTTGGAATTCATAGAAAGCTAAAAGCCCGAGATTTGGAATAATTGAAAGGAAAAGCGGAAGTGTGATTTTGATAATCCATCCGTTTAAAGGTATGCCAGTTAGATTCCGTTTTTTGAGTGTACTTGTCAAAGCGTCTCTTTGCAAAACCTTTGATTGATTGCTTGACGTCGAAAATAAAATGTTTAGTTTTGAATTTCCAGCTCTTTGCCATGGGATTCATTCACATTTATATACCGTATAACATTTTTTACTATTTTATCAGAGTTATCTGTGGAAGCAACGCTAGAGACGAAATGGAAGCTATATACAGGGTGTTTGGTAAATTGCTTTGTAGGCTACAACTTCATTGCTAAGAAAATTATCGGAGAGAACGTTGTTAAATGTAAGTATGCGTCATACAAAATGACTTGAATTCTAAAACCAACGCCTACTAGTTCTGTATGCGGGCATGTAAGGTAGGCCGTGACTTCTTCAAAATCAAGAAACGACCCACAGGTATAAAACAGTTAACACCAGCCATTGAAATCCATAGCAGCTGAATTATCACGTTAAAATGGTTAAAATACTTAAACACTCATAATTTCGTTCCATTGTTATTTGACAATGTACTTAATCAATAAATAGATTTATGGGATATCACTACAAAGCCGGCGTTTCATCGTAGTTTATAACTATGGAATTATAAAAATTAAGATTTTCAACTGTTTTAGCACAGTTGTTAACGTCATAATTCAGATGTGATGTGTTTTATAGCAGCTGAGTCGTCTAGAAAAGTATGCAGGACGTTTAAAAAATATGTATGGAAATCAAATAAGGCGGCTCCATTCATACGCAGCCTTGATACCATGTGCAACGCGTCAGGCATATTGTAAAGATATGTTTGTTCCGCCCTTCTGCCGGGAGGTTCAACTGAAATAAGATGATAATAAGTAATTTGCTCTGTTTGTTTACCTTGCTAGCCCAGTGCACATAAAACACTTTAGACACCCAGTCGTGGTTACGAACGATTGCTATTTGTTAAAAACAGAAAGTTGGTCTGTACCTGTAGTGTTCTCGGGCGGAAACTGACTTCAAACAACATACACAAGAAAACCCAATTTGCTTACAAACATATAGTGACTCTTTTTCTTCTTTCTCTTAATATAGGCTGACAACCTGTTACTTCCACACAATGCGTGTGGTTTTATAAGTCGCGGTCGGGGTAGGTGGCTAGCCTAACACCTTGAATTAAGGAAGAATGCCCTCACCGGTGTCACGACCACCAAAGATGTTCGTATGATGATATTACCAATGTCCGGGTGAAAAGGGGTTGGAACCCACTACCTGCCGACGGCTGCACAAACACTTTACCAGCCTACCACACACTCTCAGATTGACTCCAATACACATATACAGTCATAAAGAAAAAATAAGATTAAACCTTAAAATGAATGACCATTGCTGAAACACAGCGTTAATTAATAACATTAAAATTATGTGCGATATAGCTTAGTTCTATGCTCATTTACCAATCAAATCAACTAGTGTAATTATGAGTGACATACATAAAATCATATTAAAATAGCGCCGAAACGGCTGTCCTTAAAAGCACGAACGTTAAAATTCCTGAAGCCGATCCTGTCTCTGCTTGCATGCAGAAAAATCTGGCACAATTCACAATCGCAAACGGATTATTTTAAGCGTGATTCTAACACAGACGCCGCTATTGTTTATAGCTGCGGCTGCAAACATTTTCTGTATCGCGTTACCTTCTGATCCTCGAGGCTTGCAAATTGCTGTGTTGCATATTAGGCTCGCAGTCGAATTGCATTATCCAATCTTGAAAGGTACGACACGTGGGAAATTACCACACCCATTGCAGAGAACTCCTGGCTGATAGCTGGTGCCTCAATGTCGGCTGACGTCACGTATCCACAATGGACGTCACGAATATACGTAGCTGCACAATTTGTGTACAGACCCGGTACACGATGAAAAAGGAGTTTCTTTGAAGTGTAATCACGATGTTCGAAGGATCCAGATCGAACGCCATACATGTGAAATTGATCGCTGCACGCAACGCAGGCTCGCACTCGCGGTAAATTGTACTGATTAAATCTAATTAACAATAAAAAAATTATGCAAATATAAACTGGTCATGAACTGATACATAAAAACAAACCATACAGGCAAGGGGGCCAGATTCCCGTTGCAACAACTAGATTAATATTTGAGATTTCAGAGCACAATGTAATATATTTTGATATAGATAAGATAAATACTCACATTTCAATGTACAATCAATTTCAAATATTAAATCTCTATAACGTTTTATACAAAGAACACTCGGAAATTTTTCATTATGGTGCATTCAGGAGCCTAGGGACAGTATTCAAACCTGTATCTGTAAACCTAAGTTTATGCACCTGTTGCTTGTTGCACTCAAACAGTTGAGCTATTTTGCGATGGAGTAAAAATGAGTACCTTACAGTTTTATGCTACTCCTGTGCTGGTATCTGATTGCCCTCATCGCAGTTCTATATTTAGGTGGTATCGGGAGCTCACAGATGAAATTTCAATCTTGAGAACGACGCACGCCCAAGACGGTTTTCTCCAAAAAATAGCCTGGAGGAAGATGGCAGCTAAAGAGAGATGATTTATATACCAACAGATAGAGAAGACTTTGGGTTTTCTGCACATGCAGTGCACGCAGTTCTTCCTCACAACGTGAATGTTAGGAAAGTTGGTTTTCTATGACCAGACAGTTTGTGAATGAAACTTCTCGTAACGCATCTTGATTGGCGGTAAAACCTGGCTATAGAACTTTCACACGAAATCTCAGAACATGGTGTGGGCGTTCAAATATTAAACAACTCTAATCACAATCAGATCACGTCAGGGAAAAAGAGAAAAGCGCCGAGCTTGTTGACAATTTAATTACTTTAAGTGTTCCCAATGATTGTTAACAAGCAGTTCTTCTAACACATCAAACTCTAATTGGAGATACTCAACTTGAAACCGTCTTCAAACATCAAACAATTGGAATTGCAAAGATGGAAAGTCAGGAGAAGAATAGGAATGCCAAAGTACTCTCAACGAAAATGATAAAAGTCTAGAAAGATTACCAGATAACTAAGCACCTAAAACAACCCTCAACACAGCCTGCCGCAAACGGATTGAAGGTTTTAAAATGCCTTGTTACGGCATAATGGTACGAAATGTATCAATATTAAGGGAACTTAACATCCAAGACAGAGAGCAACTGCTCCCAACCATTCAATGAATAATATTCAGCTTTCTGGTACCTACCAACCTACCATACAACGAGCTGGAATTGCAGAACTAACCATCCAAGGGAAGGTAGATGGACAAGGAAGAAAAGGCAGAGTGCCCAACAAATTTATCGACCGGGTATCAAACCTTATAATATATTTTCTACCAGCACCATGAATTATGAGTTACGATGTTTGGAGTTTGAAAACCGACACAGAAGAAGTATATGTCACTTGGTGTCCACTACAGTATAGAAAATATACAAGCAAATGGCAGCCATTTTTAATGTGTTCTGTAGGAAATGTATTTAAAGTAAATATAGAGGAAGGTGCTTTTATGCACAAAAATTAATAGCGATTTCAGTTAATCGTAGTTGTAATCATATTTATGTAAAACCTGTTGAAAACACCCTGTATATACAACAAGTGATTTTGTAACAATGGAAAGTAAACTAGTTTACTTTTGTTTTGCAAGCAATGACAAGTATGATTAGCTTTTTAACTCCACGCATAGGCGGCCTTATTCTAAATGCGCTTTCCATCATCGCGTTGCGTTTGTTCCATGTCGTTAGGTGGTGCTGAAAAAGTGATGCAGGCAGAGACAGCATCCTTTAGAAAAGGTGACACTCTGAAGTACGCAGGCAGGCATAGTATACTTTTATATACTGGGCGATAATTATATATAACAACAATGAAATAACATGAACAACAAAATAGAATGCTTGAGTCAGAAAGATTTGAATTGTAAATAAAAAAGTTGCAGAAGAAAATGTTTTCACATCTTTAAAGTAGGAAGTGACCAAAATTATCTACAAAATAGATAAACATATTCTAATGCTGCTACTAATACCGAAAGAGTAAAAGGAAACACTTAGCAATGCGAATTACATATATTCGCAATGAAAAAATTGCCCTGGGTGGGATTCGAACCTGAGGAATCCGATTGTTAGTCAGACGCTGTCGAGATGCTGTAACCGCTCGCCTACAAAGTCATACACATCATGCTTGTTTGTCACTATGCTATAGTTTGTCTTTGTAGATACAAATTTAGTTAAAAATCAGGTTTTGATGTTGGTTAGAAATGAAGTTAGCAAGGTAACTTGGAACTGAAATTTCCGCTTATTTTCAAAAACTTGTCATTAAACTTACTAAAGCAACAATGAATCGCTTGCTTAGTTACTTTTGTTAGCTTTATTGGCATTTTGAAGGTATATTTTACAAAATCTTGTAATAACGCAGTGTTCAAATAGCTGTCAAAAGTGATGTTAGTGACATTTTTTAAGGTTAGGTTAGTACACTATGAAAAATATTAGAAATCACAGCCTGCTCTGAGTCATGTTGAAAAAAGACAGACTTTATGATGGACATGTGACACGACGATCAATCGCGGACGAAATGCGCTCGATCGTCGCCAATGGAAAGGTCACGCAGACACACAGGCACAACACATTTTATATAAGGATAACGATATAATACAGTGTAAAATATAATACATACAATATTTAAATTTAAATTTTGCTTACAGCTGTTGTTAACTATGTAATATTTAAAAATAAAACCAAAATAGTTTTATTTTATTTAAAAGAAGTTTCCAGATATTTTTTATGTTTAGGTTACGTTACAATTTTTTTTATATTAATAATTAGTCGTGTCAATTTACACATTTAAATAAATTACAGAATTTAACGTTTCGCTAATTTTAATTAGCTTTTTCAGAAAGTTTATAATTGCAAAAATTTAATTGGTGTAAGTATTAATAGCTACTAACATATCTAGAATGTTATAATTCATAATATCCGTGGTTTGTTCAATAGTTTATCGGTTGCAGTAGAGTAATGGTTGCCATATATGGTAAAAGACTATTACCATACAGATACAGTTATGACTTGGTTACCAGCCTACCTTTGTATATGTCAACAAAGGCTTAATTTCCTGAAACCGATAAAATATTATTAATGATAAATTAGACATTTTCTTTTGTAAATTTTAGTTTTTTTATATCCAACGCTGGATGGCAAAAGGATGAGAGTAGAAGAGTTTTTTTCATTATAAAAGACATCTTTTATTTTTTCCTCCTCCATTCTTATATTTAAACATAGTTTTTGTCTTGATCTATGATTCTTAATTTATGGTGTCTTAAGATTTCAATTGGATAATTTCCAAATACATAACTACGATGTCTTCATTATTGTTTTTATTTGTGCTACAACTTTTATCATAATTTTGATTTTCCTTGAAGTTAATTTGTATTATCTCGATTTTCTCTTTTTATCTATTTAAGCCACGTTTAAGTTTCTGTTCTGTTTTTGTTTGTTATTGTTGTTTATTCATTTTTCCTTATTTCAGAATTGTATTGTGATCATACATGGTCAAATCATTTACAAATAATCCAAATGAAATCTTATACACCATAAATTAAGAATCATAGATCAAGATAAAAACTGTGTTTAAACATAAAAATGGAAGAGTCTTTTATTATAAAAATCTCTTCTTCTCTCATCCTTTTGCCTTCCAGCGTTGGATATACAAAAAACTAAAACTAAAAAATTTGTAAAAGGTTTTACCCAGAACTTCTCTCGTCGACATTGTGACACTAAATAATTTTAAAAATCAAATTAAGTTAGCAGTAAAAATATCTTCACGTTTCTAAGAAATTAAATACATTTTCAAATAAAAAAAATGTATCCCGCTGGGGTTTGAACCCGCCGCATCTGCAGAGCGCCCCTATATAGAGATCGTATCTGCACCAGTAAAGCTAACTACAGTACCTAGTCTCTTTCAAATAAGTCCGGAATCCGCCTCTCTTAGAAGGGTGTTATTGTTGAAATGTTTTTACTCTTTTGTCACATTATTCTCTATCGGTTGAGTCTTATTTTCGGCAAATGTAAAGCCTGACCTATGTGAAAGTTACTACTTCCTTCTATTTCAAAATTAACCAAAAATAAACAAAATTTTATATTTTTAAGGTGCTCACCCTGTATATATTTGTATGAAATTGTACCGGTTTCATGCGTGGTAGATATATAATATGTATGCAAAATATCGTCTACCTCCGACACATAGTTTTTGAGCAATACTGCCAATAGACAGACAGACAGACGGTTAAGAAAATCTCTTTTTTGTCAGCTAGGGACCATGAAACGTGAAGATCTGAAGAAATCTCGAAAGGTAAATTTTTCGTGATTACAATACTGCCTCCGTCTTTCAGACGAGGGAAGTAAAAAAGTTGTCTAATCGATCATTAATAATATTTTAAAAACTTAAACCAATTATTTTTTTGTAATTATAAACTTTCGGAAGAACTAATTAAACTTACAAAAACGTTAAATTTTGTAATTTATTTAAATGTGCAAATTGACACGACTAATTAATATAAAAATATTAGTAACGTAATCTAAACATATCAAATAGCTTTAAAATAAAATAAAACTATTTTGGTTTTATTTTTAAATATTAGATAATAAAATATAACATTAAAATTAACACATTCCATCAGGATTCATGTAACATACAGTGTGTCCAGAACATCGTGTTCAACATGGGGATCTTGTAAAGATGATGAGTAAGAGATACAAATTCGGTTAAATTAGCAATCCAAATGCTGCTATGGCCCCATTCAAATTAAACAAAAAAATTGTTTAATTTTTACTAAAGCGAAAGGACTTATTACAAAGCAAAAAAGTACAATGTCTAAGCACAAAGTCTGTGATGCAACTAAACTAGTGATAACAATTCTGCGAGGCATTTGCAAGGCAAGATAAACCCATTATCAGCGTTCTCACGTGTGTCGACAGATAATGCGTTTATGCAAGCAAGTAATTAATACGAAACACACTCGATGGCTATGTCGTCATTACATCAGACTATTTTTCTCTTCTTAATGATATTAGGTTTGATAGGTTTATTTTTACAAATAGTAGATTTATAACTGAAAAATAGTGTTTGCACAGTGGAGAATGGGAAAGTATTAATCAGAATTGAAGGGAATCAGTACTAGTGGAATTGCAAATTTTTTATATTAACTAATGTCTTAATCTAGTTCAAGATATTTGTATAGTTTTAGCTGCGATAATACAAGCATGAACTATTTGTTCCTGTATGAGCGTTATCCCACATTTTTGCATTGCAAAAGAATACAAAAATTTACGTCTATATGTTTTTGCGTGAAAAATAAAATCTACATAACTGAACATATCACGGAAAACAACACAAAAAACAGTTGTTTTAAATTATGCAATAAACGTGCAATTTTTAAAAGTTACTGTTGATATAAAGAAATTGTTTTGTTCAATCCTACTGTTGAAACATGTTGTTTCTTACTTGGATATAGAATGAGAAAGCGTTTGTTTTGCTTACTCATGTTGCTTGCTATGACAACGCAAGCGGAAGCAGTGAGGTAAAAACTTTTTGCCCACTCATTTGCCCCACTCTCAAAATATGTCAAATTCGAGATTTGCAGGTTAAGATTTGCGTCAGTCTGTGTCAAATAACAAACAAAACCTAACTTACTGACAATACACTTTAGTACTGCTAAACGTATAACACGAACACATTTTATTTCGAACCAACATTTGTTTTTTGATATAAATCACGCAAATTATAAAATTTTAATATTTATTAAAAAATTCCTTTGGCAGGATTGAACAAAACGCTATACAGCATTCGTGAGAAACTAAATCACTCACTTGTTTGTCTTTCTATACTCGGCTTCGCCTTGTGTATAAAATCGACAAATGCGTGAGTGAACATCTTAGTTTCTCCACTCGTCCAATAATATACTATTATCCAATACCTCTTAGTTATAAGGCTATTACTAAATCGATTTTAGACCTTTAAAGTGCCAGTTTATCTACTAGTGAAATAAAAACCATGTCACTCACTACTGCATTGTTGGTAGCACTGTCAAGCTATGTTAAATTCGAGATTTGCAGGTTAAGTTTTTTGTCAGTCTGTGTCAAATGACCATATATATAATACACATATATTGCTGTTAGGGCCTGGAAACTTCAGAAAACATTACGGCGTCGACATAGTCTCACTTCGAGTATAACGCGTCTCGTGCGCATGCGTGAGAATTCGAACTCCGCCTTTAGAAACGAATTTTAAACTTGACCACTTCCCCATTGGGCGGACGACGCCGCCGAGCTTGCGCACAGCTCACCGTATACATGAAGGAGTTGGTTGTGTGTCTCACTTCATAGGTGAGTTTCCCACTCATAGCCGCTAGCAATATATCGACAGATCCAAAAAAAACTGTTCCTCAGCGGGCTGTGGAAATTCAACGTATGAATAATATGTTGGTGACACTGTACGTCAATGTCAAATTCGAGGTTAATAGGTTAGGATTTGCGTCATTCTGTGTCATAACTGACGGAAAACCTAACCTGATAACCTCGAATTTGACATTGACGTACAGTGTCACCAACATATTATTCATACGTTGAATTTTCACAGCCCGCTGAGGAACAGTTTTTTTTGGATCTCTCGATAGTAAGTATTAGATATATGCAAATGACGAACAAAACTCAACCTACTAATTCAAATTTGACATAGACTGATTATACCACTCCCTCTAACATCAAGCAATGAAAAATGCATAGTTACGCATGTACTAACTCTTGATAATGTACATAACAACTGATAATCACATATCTTCCTGACTAATAGGTGATGGTCACACGCCTTCAGAAACATCACGTTACCTGTTGTCAGTACAATTGTCATAACAATCTTCTATAATATAATTTTCCCTAATGTGTGTTTGGCTGTGTGTCTGTGTCACAAAATAAAATCTCACGTTCCGGTTTCACAGATGTTTATATTTGTTTAGGTTTTGTTTCTCTTATCTTAGCGCTCGGATCGGAGCTTGACCTTTCGCGTATCCTATTTCACGTGCGCGTCGATTCAAGACTCGCGGCGCGTAGCGCGCGGTTTGCTTGTATACTTTTAATATTTAAAATACATTTATCTACTTTGCGTTCGTACTGAGGCTATTACGATACGCAAACGCGTATCGTAATAGACACAAAGCGATGCTATAATAAAAATACTAAAAAACTTAATTTTTCTGCTTAAAAAAGTGGCAAAGTAGATAAAATACTGTATGATACCTCGTTTGTAAGGCATTTTGTAGCACTTACTCCTTTAGGGGACGACGAGCGAAGCGTATCGTAATAGACACAAAGCGATGCTATAATAAAAATACTAAAAAACTTAATTTTTCTGCTTAAAAAAGTGGCAAAGTAGATAAAATACTGTATGATACCTCGTTTGTAAGGCATTTTGTAGCACTTACTCCTTTAGGGCACTCCTCGCTTCGCTCGTCGTCCCCTAAATCCGTGCGTGCTACAAAATGCTTCTTATAAAACTCGTATCATAATATACTATATTCAAACGTTATTTATTGATTCGTGATATAATCTAGCCGAACGCAACTCGTGTCTTTTTGATTATCAAATCATTTCTGTTTCCACACAATATATTCTTTTAGGCAAACAGTATGTCTCGTGTAAACAGAAATGATTATTTGATAATCAAGGACTCACTAGTTACATTATATATGATAAATTATAATACACTTCAGTAGTGCCAAACGTATAACATTTGATCTCTCGATACTTTTCAAATTGTCCCTATGACTATGATGTTATATTGTATTCGTGTTTTAGTTGTGCTTTATCAACTAAAGAAAAATAAATGCTCGATCTTCGTTCTCGCATTTAAACATTCTTTCTTGGATAAAACGCCTTCTAAAACACATAATAAATTACTATTAAACAATTTTCTGCTTTTGTAATGAGAGTTTTTCACTTGGTAGCTTTACAAAAAGAAATAATTGTGGAATAACCATTACCTTTAAAGTCTATTTACAAAACTGATGTTACTCGTGAACATTTTAATTCAAATGCAAATCTGTGCAAAAAGGTTTCTTTTCAACCGCTTTGCGCTGTCGTTGATAATAAAGTGAATTATAGTCAATAATGAAAACTGCAAAAATAGAATATTATGATACTAGTGTATAAGCACGCTCTTAAAGCACGTGCGACTAGCGCTTTAATGGTACTTATACACGTGTATCATACGCTATTTTTTCTACAATTGTAACAGAAATATAAAAACTTAGTTCGGCGACACTTTTTCCATCACATTGTATTAGATATTCTAGGTTATGTTGACAGTCAAACTTACGGCAAAGCGTGTTTTAATTTAGTATTAAAACACGCCACCAATGGCAACGTGCTAAAAATGCCTAATTCGGGCGCTAATATTAAGAGTGCTACAAACGCCGCTTTTGACACTAGAAACAGTGCAAAAAGTTGTCATTTTGACACGATCTTAGAAAAATAGTTTTTATTCGTAACCATATATGTAATGTTAACATTACTGACCTCATTTGAGTGTGGGAAGTCGTACATTTCCGCCCGCTACTTCCCGCACTCACTTCCCGCACTCGAGTGCGGGAAGTGAGTGCGGGAAGTACATTCCCGACCGCTGAGTAGGTACGGACACTCGGTATCTCGTTGATCCATTCATGCGCGTCACAACCTGTCGTATCATAATACAATAATTTTTCCAATTATTGTTTAGAATAAAGTGGTTGCGAATAAAATAGTATACATACCACGGTGAAAAGTTTCATTCCTGTCTCGAGATAAAGTTGACCTCGACGCTAGGCGTCTCGGTTAACTACTTAATCTCTCGACAGGAATGAAACACTTTCCACCTCGGTATGTAATATACCATTTTCACTCTGTAATGAAAATTGAGCAAGAATACTAGGATTTCAATGTGGATGGATCATAGTAGCATTTGGGCTGCTAAACATTTTGTCTAATTTAACTGAAGCCGCATTTCGTACCTTTTGTAAGATTCCCATGTTGAATTCAATATTCTGTATCAACCCAGCAGTCCCTGCTGGAGTTGTATTAATTTTCTTTTCCTGATGGTTAGTTGGACCTGGTAGTGTAGGTCACTATTTGGATTCACTCATCTTTAAGATGATTAACTGTGTGTTTCAATTTTTTCTTTGGTATCCTGTAGGTGTTCTTTACCTCCAGGTGGGCTGGCGTTTGGTCAAATTTATTTTTATTTCTTTCTTTCCTTTCCCATTTTTTGTGTGTGCACTGTCTGTTGAGCTGCTCGTTGCACGTTGGAAAAAATATAGCATCTGGTAAGACGGAACCGTTCCAGCCTGATTGCGATTGCTATGGTCTTTTGATGCAGATGGTTCACATTTAAAGACAAAGGTTTTTTATTTCAAATTTGCAGTACTTGGGGCCATAGTTACAACCTTTGTGCTTCCCACTGTGCCACTAGTGATCCACCATCAATTGTTTACCAATTTTATTTGCTTTGTGTATTTTTTAATGTATGCTCTAGTATGCAAATATCGTAAACTACTTACTACGATATTTGCATACTACCAGTGGCAACATATGGTATGGAAACAGTGGCTCTTACAGTACGGAACGCACAGATAGATTGAGATTTACACAGATATTCATGGAGCGTGCTATGCTTGGGATATCATTAAGAGATAAGATCCGTAATGAAGAGGTTAGACATAGAACAAACATAACGGACATCATGGAACGCATAGCAAGCCTCAAATGGAAGTGGGCCGGACACTTTGCGATACAAGTCGATGAAAGATGGACAAGGAAGTCACTATTATGGTGCCCACGTGAAACTAAGCGAAACAGAGGTCGACCTCAGAAACGATGGGTAGGCACTGGACACAGAAAGCCAGTGACCGATATAGATGGAGGGAAATGGGTGAGACCCACATCCAGGAGTGGATGGCGGGAAGCTGAAGAAGAAGAAGAAGGTGCTCTAGTTTGTAATTCTCAAGAATAGTACAGGAATAATTTCAATGCAAAGAACTTGTTTTTTTATGCGATCTTTTTTATAAATATGTCATTTTTGGGGAGGCCTCTTCGATTACTACAACGTGATACATGAATCAAGTCATTAAATAGCCATTTTCAGTGCCTGCGGATGGTCATTTCAATTAGAGTTTTATAAACCAAATAGATTCTGAGCGTTCTTATTTAGTAAAATCATTGAATTGTTTTGTAGTAATTTATGTAATAACTAGTGAGTCACCTGAACTACGTTTCGGTTCGCTAAATTAAGAGAGATTCATTAATATAAATTTTAAAAAAGTATGCTTCGGCCGGGAATCAAACCCGGACCGCCCGCGTGATAGGCGGGCATTCTACCATCAGACCAATTATGCTTGGTTGAATGAACAGCTGCTGTAATAGCATATGAACATAGTGAATCACCCGAGGCAACAGCTGCCGCAGCACTTTTTTTGAAAATAAAAACCGACCTACGATCTAAGTCGAAAAATTAGCAAAATTTTAAACCATCATACAACTTAATCGGGCCAGAGAGCACCGATTTTATGTTATAAGATAATTTGAAGTTAGGGTTTGTTTTGAACCTAATAAACTTGGTGGTATTTATATCACGCTAATTCGAAGCTAAACTGTTTCATTATATCCCAAGTTGGTTTTGTGAATATAAATTTGGGAACTGCGCGAGTTGTCAATAACACCAAATACTAATCGAAATCGACTGTCGCAAGTGTTAAACACAGAAAGTTAAGTTGAAAGTGTGTTCGATATGTACTGTTATGTGCACTAAATACAAAATTTATTGTAATTTTATGCCTGACTACCGCATAGAAAGTTAAAATATTTCCAGAAAAGAAGGCCATATTTTTAGCAATGCATTAAGAATTTTTTACTATGATAGTGCTCTTTATCCAAAACACATCTGGTAGGATATGTTACTTTCAGCTACGCCATTTATCATGTGTGTTGGCTGATTTTTTGTCTGTACTATACAGTAGATTAACTTTTTTAAATGCTAGGCTAAGGCTTGCCCATCAAATATTTTCTTTGCATCAGTAAATTACCTCTTTGTTGACTGATCACTTGATTGATTGATTTTTGATGAATTGCTATGGGAAATATGTTTTCTGTCAGCAAACATAACAAATATTATTTTAATATGGATATATTTTTTGTGCAAATAAATTTCTAACAGCTTTTTTTAACGCCTTTTTTAATAAAAAATGTGAATTCAGGCTTTACCAAGACTTGTTGCTGTTAGATGGAAAGCATGGTTTAAAACTCCTATATAGTGTGCAGAACAAATAGAATAATTTTGTATGCGAATTACCTGATTTACTACTGGATTCATGAGAAACTTCTCCCAACTATAAAATTTTCTTTTGGTCATACCTGCTCATAGTGTACCAGTACACATGGCCGATTTATTTTGGTATTTTTCTACATAGACATTTTGCAGGCAGTAGGCAAATGCTTGAAGTAAACCACTCACGTGTTTACTTTCTCTGTAACTAACAAGTATATCTGAATTTCACATACGAATGCAGTAGGTGGTGTTGTAAACTTAAATTCAGTACAGTCTCTTTATAAAAACGTCGCTGTGTACAATAGTTTCTCTTCTAAAATTATCGACGTTCGATTAGTAATCAAAAAACAAAATTGCACGTTGGAAATTTCACAACTCTGGTCAGTCTTAGAAGTCAAGGACCCAATGAAAGGTACCTACAATAAAAGGTCTGTTTCACCCGACTGCAAAGGTCCTAGAGAAAATTTGTAAAGATGTGGAGTTGTTTATAGTTCAAAAAACAATATTTGAAATTTAGTAGGGAACCCAAAAGACAAACTTAAGACTTTAGAGAAATCCGGAATTTACAAAATTCAATGCTCCCATTGTGATTCTAAATATATTGGGCAAAGACTTTGTAATTTTGGTACTAGGATTAAAGAGTATATAGCTCATTTTAGATTCAACAAAAACAGGTCATAGTATCACGTAAACTGACCTAAAAATTGTAAATGCGTTAACTTCAACAAAGCGGCTAAATTCTTTTGAAAGTTTGACCATTTTTAAGAATTAAGATAAAAAAATTTTGAACAAACACAGAGGTCTCCTCCAGCACTGTGATTTTTATGATCTGCTGAAGTTGACACCTGATTGGTTGCATAGGACACGTTATCCAAGTCAAATAGTAAAGTAGTCTTACGCCCGTATGCATAGTTGTTCGCCAGCGGATCGCCGGAGTTTCGTTATGAATAGTATGTTGGCGGCACTGTACGTCTATGTCAAATTCGAGGTTATCAGGTTAGGTTTTCAGTCAGTTTTGACAGAAACGCCTCCGCCAACTTTACGATTGTAATTTGGTGGAGTTATTATCTTCAGAGGTTTATTCTAGCCAACTTTGTCGGGTTAGCCTCTCTTTTCAAGGCTAGACGACAGCTTAGCTTCTGAAATTCGTATTTAGCGCTGTTAAATATTTGTGTGATTAGGAGTTTTTAATGAATGGTGTTAAATTCCAATTTTGAATAACGGTTATTTAAATAATCATTCTTTGGAAACTATAACAAGGTTTTTAACAGCATTCTGTATATATTACAACATTGTTTTAATAAAAATCAAATTGACAGTTATCAGAATTGCAAATATGAAAAATATTACAGGCATGTAACTTAATGGAAAAATACCGATGGGGCCGTAATTATACAGGTTGCCTAAAATTGTACGAAACATAGCAATTCCATGAGTTGAAAAGAGTGCAAATACTATTTGCCATAAGAGAGACCGAAATGGAAAATCCAATAACTACTTTAGTTAGTCTTATGGCAAATAGTATTTGAACCTTTTCCACCTCATTAAAATTGTCATGTTCCGTACAATTTCAAGCAACCTGTATATGACAGCAATGAGATAACATGAGCAACAAAATAGAATGCTTGAGTAAGAAAGAGATGACCATACCAAAAAATTATTTTAGTAGGCAAGTTTAGGTGACGTATTGCAATGGTTTAATGCCAACAGCAATTCTGGGTGCCTAACTAAGGCATACAAATGAAAGAGTAATTCAAATAGGCACAGAATTAAGCTTTTGTTTATTGCAAGATAAAGTCAGTATCCTTTATCTAATAGACTTGTCTGTCCGGGACGATGGTCCGTCCGGGACGCTGTATCAGCAGCCAAACCGTAAGAGATAGAGAAAAAAGTTATTAAAGTTATATGTTTGGAATGGTCATGTCAGGTAAGGAACCGAATTTCAGTCACGTGACACTTCCGGTTTTCGAGAAATCACTTGATTTCCGTCCGTCCGGGACGCTGGTCCGTCTGGGACGCTGTTTCTGCAGCCAAACCGTAAGAGATAGAGAAAAAAGTTATTAAAGTTATATGTTTGGAATGGTCATGTCAGGTAAGGAACCGAATTTCAGTTACGTGACACTTCCGGTTTTCGAGATATCACGTGATTTCCGTCCGTCCGGGACGCTGGTCCGTCCGGGACGCGGTTCCGTCCGGGACTCTGTTCTATTTGAAAAACGGTCTTTTTTGTTTTATTAAATGAGACATGTCTCACTGGTTGCTAGTTTTATACTAATAAATGCACATGATACAATTAGCAGTAACTATAATATGATTAAGAAAGGTTAGCATTTGATAAAGTAGAATCGAAAGGGTTACGTTCAACGTTTTATTCAGCAATTGATGTTTGTAATGGCAAGCGCACCTTAGCTTGTGTGAATGGCAGATTTGACTTGGTAACGTCAATACAATAATGGGAATTTAACATGATACAGAGATGTTTTGTAGCATTACAAAAATTATATGAGCGTTAAGAGTTAAAAATTATATCACCAACAATCGGCAAGACAGCTGAGGGTTTAGAAGTAGTGCAAGGAAGAAATATTGTAAAGAACAATCATAAGGCTACCGAAAGCTTGATAAGAACAATAGTGAAGTGCTAATAATATAATTCGTGAAAAACAGTGCATTTAAAACTAATAGTGAAAAACAGAGTAAAGTTAAAAAAGTTCTACGATTGATAATTTTCTAAGAAAAAGACAGTTTAGTTCCTAAGTAAAAACATTGTATCAAAACTTACATCCAAAAAACAGTTGTATAGTTAGTTGCTATTATACCAAATATTCGATTGTTTTTTTATTAACTACCCAAGCCCCAAATAAAATTGGTTGTTGAAAGTTTGATTCTCAGAAAGTTGTAATTTATCCATATTAAATGATATTTATGTTTCACAAATTCGTTAAAACCCCTCACCACAAATATATTTAACAACTGCTAAATACGTATTTCGACAGCCACGCTGTCATCATCGGTAGCTAAGAAAACTTACACAGCGAAAAGGCGACGTGTTCGCGACCAAATCGCAAATTTGGTAGTTGGTAGTCTTGTTTACAAACGTCATGTATTGCACCTGACTTGCATAAATGTAAAGTAACTATTCCATAGCCATACTAGATGAACATAATATTTGATCATACTAGGTATATAATTTTGGCCGTTTCGGTATAATGGTCGACCAGAAGTTAAATAAAATGTGAATTTGAGCCTATTCAGTATTTTAGATGCTTATATAGGTTTGTTTCCAAATTTAAGGGATTATTATAAGCACTTCAGCCTTAAAAAATTTTTTTTTTTTTATCTATTTCAATAATTTCAGTAACATCATAAACAGAATTTAATAGTATGTAGCTTTTGAACATTTACCTTATTTTAATCACAAACTCATTCCAGGTTTTGATTACGAATCGTACTCCCCATCAGAAGACAACAGCGAGACGGCCATCAGCGCACTATCGAAGCGCCTGGAGACCGAGCTGCGTGAGGCCAAGCACACGCACCTGGCCTGTGGGGAGGTGCTGCTGCCGTGCGGCCTGCTGCAGAGAATATCCAGAGACATACTGGCGATGGCCGAGTCGGAGCCCTGCGGCCTGCGGGGCTGCACCCTGTACCTTAACTTCGAAGGACACGAGGAATGTAGGAGACTGAGCATCATCAAGTGCGATCCAACCACTGCTTCCACTTTCGAGCTGTACCTTACTTTGAAGCAGGCTGCGGGGGGCTGGAACTCCTTCTTGCCGCAGTTCCTCAAGTAAGGCTGACTGATGCGGCTGCTCATGTTTTCTTGACAGCGTTTGCTTTTACAGGAACCTCACCCGAGGCGGCACCATCGTGGTGAGCCCTGCGTACGTTCTCAGCAAAAACAAGCTGTACCGCTCGTATATCGAGTAGCTTTTCGGGGTAACAAGCAAACGAAGACTGAACTGACTGTACATCGCCATCACCTTCCTTGTTAGAGTTACACGTAGTGCCCATATAGATTTATACACATTCGTTCTATTATATGTGATTGAAATCTCTTTAGTACGTTACTATTTTTAGAAATCGTGATATTTATAAATAGGATATATCATAAATACTGGTGGACTGATTAGGAGTTATTCGTTGTGACTCGTTCGCAACAAGATATCTTGAATGCCTTGAGCATTGAAAATGTGATCTGCAATATCTAGTAATATATATGCTTATAGTAAAGTACTTACGGGGGGGGGGGGGGGGTTACTCGGCTTTCATTGGGGAATCAGATATTTATTTATGCACGCTTATTTATTTCGGAAATTTAGGTTAGGCAGAGGGAATATTTGATTTTAGTGGCTGAACGTTTACGTTTCCAGTTGTCGTAATAGGGGTCTTATTTGTACTTAAATCGGAGTGAAATTTTATTTCTTATAAAGGCAACATCTGCAGACCAAACATCCACAAACTT
Organism: Agriotes lineatus; assembly: GCA_940337035.1. NCBI lineage: Eukaryota > Metazoa > Arthropoda > Insecta > Coleoptera > Elateridae > Agriotes > Agriotes lineatus. Next base: position 16,977 of record CALNHX010001355.1, on the reverse strand, counting down.
CTCTAAACATATTTTGTTCAAAGTACAATCATACAGGCTTTGTAAATGTCAATCAGAACGAGTGGTTTGATGTAATATTAATTCACACATTGTTGGTTTTGTTTGGAACTGCTATTCTCTCAAAACCATGACAAGTGCAGCACAGTTCACAGTGCAAAAGTATTATTAGCAACCTGATTATAGTCTTGCATTACCTGAAACTTTTATTTATTTATCAATTGAGTATTGAATGTAGAGTTAAAGTAAGTATGTATTGTGATTGTGTGATAGTACAGGTGACTGTACACTTTTCCAGCTTTTTTACTTTAAATATAGTGTGTAAGGTTATTGAGAAAATAAAGATATATAAAATACTTTTTGTTCTACTGCATCGAAAAGCTATCACTTTCAAAAGCGTTTAGTGGCTGAAAATTCCCACTTCTTTACACTAGTAACTTTTACTTTTCGGCAGTAATAACCATAGCAACTAAAACTAACAACAATTTCCATTGTTCGAAATCAAAATAGACACTCCCATTTTGCTCTATGATCATGACCTCCTCTATTAAACTGCCATTTTATAATTAGAAAAAATACTTCCAAAGCAGTAGAATACAAACTTATGTATGTAACTCACACAAAACCGGACTTGTGTTATTTATGTGCCTCGCTCGCTGCACTCGCTTGGTCATAAGTAGCCGACTCCTCAAAAAAGTTCTTAATTTTGTACTTGTAACATAAATAGCTATTTTGTCTCAGTTCGTATATCCGTTTTTTTACTTCCTTTTACTACTATAAAGGAAGTATTGGATTCACCCCAAAAATTCGAAATTGAGTTTTCAACAGATCTTCACGTTTTAGAGTCCCCTGATCCCAAAAAACATATTTTTTTTCATTGGTCTGTCTGTCTGTCTGTCTGTGTGTCTGTGTGTCTGTCTGTGAACAGAATATCTCAAAAACGAAAAGAGGTATGGCATTGAAACTTCATATTTAAGTTTTGTGTACTATGTAGATGAGACAGCAAGCTTTTGAAAAAAATCGCATAACCGGAAGTAGGTGTTTACTCTTGTGATTTTTCAGTTTTTTTCGATTTTTTCAAAAACGGCTCTAACGATTTTTTTTTAATTTTACATTTTTCTTACATTTTTAATGTGTATTGATGTGAGATAGGTGATTTTCCAGTTGAATACTTCTAAAGTGGGTTTCTTTTGTTTTTTTTTCTATTTTTTTTATTAACTCCTATTTTAAATAAATCACCCGGTATATTATTACATTTTTGAATTCACCTTAAAATTCTAGAGAAAATTTGTCTCTTCAACTAACACTCGATTTGTACCGTTTTTGTAGAATTTGTAATTTTTGAAAATTTTTAACAAATGGTTAAAAATTAAAAATGAATCTTTGACTAATTATAAGATCACTGTAAAAGGAAGTTGTGTGAGTGTATCACACCAGATTTTTAGCAGTGCTTTTATTTTCACCATATTAAATGTTCTTGTATGTTGTGTTATAGAGAAAAAGAATACAACTTTTGGTTCTTCAGAGGAAAAGACAATAGTTGTTAGCATATGCTAACCATGTAACAGCAATAGGAACAAGAAAACGCCACCTCCAAAAATACAGTTGAAAGATTAACAAAAGAAAAACAAAATACATGAAACACAGGAGGGAAACAAACATATGAAGTGATAAATTCTTACACTTCAAAATGCATTTACAATAGGTAACCTAAAGAAAGCCCAAAACTGAAAGCGTAGGTGTTTCTGCCTAAAAATAAATTTGGTAAGGACGTCAAAGGTATTAATTAATGGTTGGTCGGGCGCCACTGAGTCTATGTTTGCGGTACCCTGAAGATGAGTGACATTTTCAACTCAGGAGACGTCAAAGGGGTTGTGAGGAAGTTTACGTCTTTTTAATTCCTGCAATACTCACCTTGTCTCCAGCTGCTTGGTGTCTAATTCAGATACTCAGTAAAAATAATTAGAACATAATGTAGTTGTTTAATAATACTGATATGAAGGCATAACGAGTCCCTAGGTTTGGGAAGCCCAGTTTCCAAAAGTTCACTTGGTGTGAAAAGGTCATCACCTGACTTGATGCACAGCTGGTCCAAAAATGAAGGCACCTGGGCAGCAGAAACCCTTGAAAAAATTGTGGTAAAAGACATCTATACAAGTATACCTTTTTAACGGAGATCAAATTGAAGTATTAATATATCTTTGTGCATAATAGTCTCGGTTATTTATGAAAATAAGTGTAGCAATTAGCACACCTTAAATCAGTGCAAACAGAAAAATAAGTAAGTAAGTTCCTTTCAATGGTGCCACAACCATCTTTGACTTGTAATTAAAATACGGTTAACACCCAATATCTCGAAAGTTATAAAAATATCTAAATCTAAATTCAGTTTAAAATTCCTCTTTAATCAGTGTGCGTAGAATACCAAAATATTTATATTTTGACTCAATAATAGACTTATAATAAATAGAATAAAAAATGTAAATTTTTCAATTGTTTAGCCAAAACCAAGCCCCATTATTGGTGTTTAATTGTGCTGCAAATTTTCTCCAACTTTATGGCTATTTTATCTTTTCCTGATACCATATACTCGTGCTGTACATTCTTCATAAACAAACAGGGTGAAAAATGACGGATTAACTCAATATTACGTTATTAAAAGGCACTTCTTGAGTAGTTGAAAAATAATTTTAAAAATCTTTGTTATATTTTTGAAAATATAGCAAGGTTTTCTTAACCTCAAAACTAGCTGAACTGGCAACATTGTTTAATTACAAATATGTAGGGCTGCATTGTTTCCATAGATACAACACTTAATAAACAAATAATCTGAAACTTCTTTGTGGTGCTTCAATAATAAATTTTTTTGGGTATTTCGCCACACTATAAAATAAAAGAAATTAAAACATGAACGATTCGGAAGACACCTCTACTTCCCTTATCAACATCAACTAATTAAATTATAAGTCAACAAGAATTTAGTTTGTTTTATTGGAGATCTAGCAGTACGTGACTAACCTCAATAAATCGCATGACACTTATAGGCGACTACTTCATTACATCTTTAAGAATGGATAGCCAGCTAGTATTTAAATTTATAAATTGAAAATAGATTTAATGTTAAGGGTCATTTAGAGACGAACAAGGATTTCTGGTACAGTGACGTTACAAGTTCTCTCTGTCTAACATTCACGTGTATTAGAAACAGACAAGTCCGTTCCTACGCGAAAACTTTTACCGGCAAACTGGAAATGCGCTACTTTCTACTTTTCATTAAAGTTCCAACTTGGCGCAAGCGCATTTTTCGCAAATCCGTAATACCAAGGCGGTCTATATTGTTCCAGGTCATGACACTGGCTCTGTTGCCAGATTGTGTGGTATGCCATTCCAAGACACTAACAGCCAGTCTTATAAAGGCTACTAATCTGACGTTAACTTTAATTCGCTGTTAAAATAAACAAAAGCGCATCAAAATTTGTTTACTAATGAATAAAATGTCATAAGCACTGACGTTTTGATGTGCTTTTGTTTGTTTTAACAGCAAATTAAAGTTAACGTCAGATTAGTAGCCTTTATAAGACTGGCTGTAAGTTTTGTTTGTTTGAAATATATTTGACATAAAAAACTATTTTGGCAAGTCAGGTCATATAAGTTCTAAAAATGCCTTTGAAGTTTTAAGTACCAAGCTGCAAGTCAACTTACACTTCATCAGTTGTTCCATATGTTAGCGTGTTCAAGTTTTCATGTATGGAACGGTGGCACAAAAATGAAAAGACGTTTTGCATTTAGAGAACTGACGAATTGGAAAGGCTAGTGTTGTGTGTGAAAAGCACTTTAAAGGAGCAGATATAAGGGGTAATAAGATGAAGAGACTTGTTCTGACTGCAATATCACTAGCTTCCACGCAAGTTATTTTGAAGAAGTTACTGGCATGCATTAGAATGACAGGGATAGTGCACTGACAGATTGCTCATTTAGTGACCAAAACTAGTAATTTTTTGTTAAAGGTTGGCACAGCCGTGTTGCCAGATTGTGGTATGCCATTCCAAAGGCCACTTTATAGGCCCAGTTAGTGTACCTGTATAATACTTGAGTAAGAGTAGGGCAAACAGCGAAAAATTTTGGATCATTTTTTCATAGCTACCAAGATTTATGATACCTATATTGAAAAACAAGGTTGGTAAAACTGACACACGAGTTGTCAGTTTCATCAAATTCAAGGTTAGCAGATTTAGTTTTGCGTCAGTCTGTTTCAAAACTGACGGAAAACCTAACTGTTAACCACGAATTTGATGAAACTGACAACTCGTGTGTCAGTTTTACCAAGCATGTTTTTCAATATATCATTAAATCTTCGTGGCCATGAAAAAATGATCCAAAATATTTCGCTGTTTGCCCTACTCTTTACTAAAGTATTATACAGGTACACTAGGCCCAGTGTCATGGCGTGAACAATATAGACCGCCTTGGTAATACCAACCTGTTTTTTGTAGACGGCAATTTGTAAACATAACCTCTTCATTGTGTGAGTGAACATAACTTTCTTACGTGATTTTAAGTTTTGTTCTTGTCTCAAAGACATGTTTTATGTTAAAAATGCGGCAGTAGAAAAGGGAAGAAATTCAATTGCTGAAACAATAGAACTCTTTTTTGAGGTTATGTTTGTATTTCATTTTTAATAGATTGGTATGACTGCATGACAGACAGCTGCAAGTGAATTTTAGTTTCTTAAGCCTGTATGACACGACGGTAAATTTTATGCAAGTTTTTTCATAAAAATATTAAGCACCCTTGCATACAGAAAATTGGCTGCTAAATTTTGCGTTCATGTAAATTATTTAGAACTTGTTCTAAATTTCCTGGTAAATATGCGTGTAAACATGCGCAGTATCGTAATCAGACTAAACTGCAGCGCATGATGCAGAATATAAACATAAACATAACCTGCATTTTATTAGCATTGTTTAACCACGTGTTTAATGTTGGCGCTCCTATCTAAGTTACATTTAAGCGTCTCTAAGATAAATGCCTTAACCCAACCTCAGAAAATAGCTAACAAACGACAAATAACATGAAAACAAACGCATACTTCAACCAATGTCCTCTAGAGGGTACTGTTTCCACTTAAAATATTTGCTACTACACATGTGCGCATGCCAAATTTAACATTAAATTTAGCACACGTTGCAAATAGGAATGTTGTGTTTTTGAAAAAAAAAATTATCAGTGAATTTATTTGAAAATTTACAAGTAAATTTGCACAAAATTTGCGTCGTGTCATACAGGCTTTATACAAGAAAAACTTATTCGTGTAAACGGAATTGTAATTTACTTTTAACTGGAATTGTAACTCACTGTACCAGAAATTCTTGTTCGTGTAAATGGCTCTTTAGAACGGTATTCTAAATTATGAATACCATGCGGTTGATCCTCACAAAAACAAAACCGTTCAAAGAATTGTATATACATACATACACACATAGTCTGTAATCCTTATACCGTTTACATAGTGTAGGGGTGCCGGGCGCACCGATATGATAATAACGTTGTATGGTGACAAGTTTGTAATGATAATATAATATATAATAAATGCCTTGCTCAGGGCTTATTAAAAATTTATGATTGTTAGCACCAGTCTACTCGGTCAGAACTTGGTTGGGTGAGCGGGCATAGTGTTCTAGCCAGACTGGCTCCACTACCTCAAGTATCTCCGCCGAATTTAAAAATGCACACACCTCAGCGGCTCGGTGCACCTGGCACCCCCGACACTGTGTAAACGGTATAAAGGGGTTACAGATTATATATAATAATATATTATATATTATTGTTAATTAAACTTTAATTGCATTTATAAATGGTATGTTGCCCCTCTATTCTATTCATTGGCAACTAATTTAAATTAATGCACCAGCTAGCTTTTGAGAACTCTGATACCTGCAATGGTTGGGTTGTATCACTGTATAAATCTTGCTCTAGTATAGCAAATGAAACCGCAAACATTGACGGTAGACAGAGCTGATTGAACACACAAAAAATCCAGCGCAATTGAACGCAAATCGTCCAATAATTAATAAATTCACCTCAGGTACATAATAACAATGCAATTTACGAATCAAGTTGTTTGGCTAACCTGTATCTATTTGTTTTCTTTTCACGTCATAGGGCACGGCAACTGTTTTTCTTGGTTGTTTGCTAAATTCATTCCGTTTTCTGCAAAATGGGGTGAAGTCAAGCTCGTAATTTCCTTCTGGAACACTCCCTGCGGCTGCTACCTGCCTTTGGACCACGAACGAACTCTTTCTTAGCTGTTGTACCTTGTTTTGCACCTCTCTCGGCTTCCAGCCTTCTCGAATTGGGCTTCAAAAATCACGTTTGCAAGGGACGCCAACCTCGTATCTGCCTTCTGGAACGCTTTTAGCTACTGCTACCTTTTTTGTATACCACAAACAAGGGCCTCTATAGATGCTGCACACTGCTTTCCGCAGCTCCAAATCTTGCCAAAATATTGCTTCGTAGTCAAACACAAATGGGCGAAGCTTCAGATTTAATTTATCTGGGACTGCACTTTTGAACTTTACGAAATTAAGCACAACTGGGCTCTGCACGCTGGCGAATAAATAAAACTCGACAACTGGTACAAATTATAAACTTTTATGTACAAAATCAAATCAAAACTCGGAGCCAATATTACAAACACGCTTCTGGCCTTGGCTTCCCTAATAAACAATAACAATTGACCATCTGGGTCTCCATAGCAACAAGTTAATAATTGTTTTTAGTAAGTTTTTAACAATGTTAACTACCAAAATTGTTTTTGCATAAATGTCATTCTCATATATATATTATACATACAGAATGTAGAAATGCTTTACGCACCATAGGGATTTCAATGGTAATTTTTCATATGAAAATATTTGCTTCCCGAATTATTTTAGAGCAAACTTGTATGGAAGTTTTTTGTAGAGAAAAAAAGTCTGTGTCCATTTGTGCCAGCATTTGTCATTTTACATTTTGGAAAACCGAAAATTTAAAGAAATAAAATTGCCAATTTTAGACAAATCAGTGGTGCCTTGAAATTATTGAAGCATCTCAAAGCATCAACCAATTAGTTTGCTGTTTATTTGTTTGCATCTACCAAATGTAGCGGCAACCATGGCACTTATTGCACCTGAACTGCTTCAGCATACCACCACTTCACAATTTGCACTGATTTTTGAAAAAATGATAATTCTAGTTTATTTCATTATTAGGTTTTCTGACGTAAAATAAGAAAATGATGGCATAAATGGATGCAGAATTGTTTGCTCTACAAAAAACCTATTTACAAGTTTGCTCTAAAATAATTAGGGAAGCAAATATTGTCATATGAAAAAATTACCATTGAAATCCCTATGGTGCGTAAAGCATTTCTACACCCTGTATATTTCTAGTAGGGCTTCGGAACGCCGAAAACATTATGGCGCCGACATAGTTTCACTTCGAGTATAACGCGTCTCGTCCGCATGCGTAACAATTCGAACTCCGCCTTTAGAAGCGAATTTTAAACTTGACCACTTCCCCATTGGGCGGACGACGCCGCCGCGCTTGCGCAACAGCTCACCATTATACATTGAAGAGTTGGTTGTCTGTCTCACTTCCTTCGTGAGTTTCCCACTCATAGCCGCTAGCAATATAGTAAGTATTACATATATGGTCATTCTAGGAACACTTTAACCGCACTTTGATTGCATTTTCTCACTTTCAGTTTAATAAGCACTGTTTTACAAGTTATTAGCACTGTATTGTAGCCTTTTATAATTCTCAGGTTGCTTTTCAAATGCTCTCTGGATCCCTGTGCTTTCTTACACTGCTTTATAACTCTTTAGCTGCATTATCGATTGCTGGCATAATTTATTTATTTATTTATTTATTTAATTTGCACTCAGCCAACAGCCGTTAGGCCAATTATAGGTCTCGCTGTGTAGTTATGAGGACTTCCAACCCCACTAACAACTGTCATGATGTTTTTTATGACCGCCGGGACTAACTTTTTTCCGTGATAGCCGTACCACGAGGCGCCGAGAGATGCAGCCGTGGAACTCCCATCCAAGTTCTGACCAGATAGAGCGTTGCTTAACTCTGCTGATCGAACGTGGACGCTTGTTCAAGCTACACCACCCAGGACCCTTAATAATGATATGAATAATAAACGCTTGCATAAACTAACGCTTCGAACGACCTCTGTACTAAAACAAATCCATTATCGTGTCATGACGTTACACAATTAAAGTGTCAGTCATTATAAATCAGCTACATTTGCCATACCGACCACAAATATTGAAAATAAGCTGAACGCAACCTTGCCAATACTGTTTAAATTCAAATACTAATACAGTTATTGCTAATCACGTCTTATGTAATTATCAATGTTATCAATGTGACATACCCAGTATGATCGAAAACTTTCAACTAGAGGGCCACAAAGCAACCACTAATAGAGGAGTTTCTTAAATGCAACTGTCAAATAATTGTTAGGGACTGGCCCACCCGTCGGAGGGCGCTAGTGTCGCCACTCGGCAAGGTTGTGAACCAAACTATAATTAATGATGGGTCGGTATGTGAAGAAGTGTTGTTTCAAATTGTGTTGATTTAGTGTAGGAGACACAAATTTCCCAAAGGCGTAGAAAAACCTACTAATAGAAGCGTTTTCTGAATGCATCTGTCAAATCAAATAATTGTTAGAGATTGGCCCACCCGTCAGGAGGCGCTGGTGTCACCTGTCCGCTTTTTTGAAAAGTGCGTAAATAGTAAACTCATACGTCAAACTGACACCGACAAATCATTTAAAATGCGTGAAAAGCATTTTGAACCAAAGTAAATTGTTGCAATTGAGCACGACTATTGTAAGATTGACAATACTTATTAAACAATATTGCTATTTGAATTACTTAAAATATATTTGTTATTCGCAAATATTTTGTTTGAATTTTCCATAATTATTGTAAACTTCAGAACCGGTATAGATTTTGCATATTTCGATTTATGCGGTTCAATACTTTAAAATCGAGATTCTGGTAAGGCAAATTATGTATATGCAAAATTTGTATTGCTGTTGACGGCATATCCTTGATTAATCCAAATATCGTAGTAATGGCGTATTTAAATTTTGCCGCCTTGCTGGAATAGTTTCTGGCCCACCCGTTGTAGGGCGCTGAAACTTTTATACAAGCTTACTATGGGAGAAATCGCTCTATTAGTGGTTGCTTTGTGTAGAGGGGCTGTTGAATTATTTTGTCAAAAAATGTTGTTGGCAGTCGTGGTAGTAAAAGTCACATTGGAATTTTATATCTGTCAGTTTAAGGTTATGTCATGATTGTCATTTCAACAAATACAGACATTCTTGTTAAATACATAAAAATGTTAGTAACAAAAACAACTACTTACAGCTATTCAAAATGATTTGCTGCATTTTCCATACACAGATCCACCTAGTGCTCGACATTAAACATCCTGTAAAAGTTAAGTTTATCTGTCAAAAATTATATAGGTTATAGGTATTATTAAGTAGTTTTACTTACAAATCTGAAATAGCAGAGCAAGCTTGGAATAACAACCACAAAATACATCTGCATAACACAAAGATTTTATCTAAAGAATCTATATCAACCAGATGTAAAATCAAGAAAACTGCATATATTTCAATTACTACTTGGCTATCCATTCTTAAAGATGTAATCAAGTAGTCAGCATCACACTATTTATTGGGGATGTTAGTCGTGCTCTGCTAGATCTTCAATAAAATAAGCTAAATTCTTGTTGATTTTTAATTTAATTAGTTAATGTTGATAACAGAAGTAGATTTGTCCTCCAAAATGTTCATGATTTAATATTTTTTCAATTTGTAGTGTGGCCAAATACCCAAAAAATAGCATGACTACTTTACTTTTTACAAGAATGTCAATAATATTACCTACTTAAACAGAATTTTTTCTGTTGATTAGAATGGCGAAAACAGAAAAACAATTGAACATCGCCTTCTCGAGAAATTTGGAAAAGTTTACTTTTTGTTAAATGGAAAACCCGTATATTTTTATATAAAACGATTGAAAATCGCGATCTAAACAAAAAAGTTCATATAAGGTGCGGCCCCTAAAACAAACAATAACCGAGTTACTTTTAGACGAGGTGGCTGTGTATTTCTGACATATGTACATAAAATTGTTTTGTTTCAATAATTACTTGCTTTGTTGTCACTCGGCAAGTGTTGTTTATATTTAAATAAAACATATAACTAAATTTGCTATTTACAATGTTTATTTAAACATAAATTTTATTTTATGGATACACAGCCACCTCGTCTAAAAGTAAATAATTGGAATAATTCGGTCATTTTCAGTTTTAGGCCCGCACCTTCTATGCACTTTTCTATTTAGATCACGAATTTCAATGTTTTATATAAAAATATACAGGGTGTTCTATTTAACAAAAATAAACTTTTCCAAATTTCTCGAGAAGGCGATGTTCAATTCTTTTTCTGTTTTCGCCATTCTAATCAACAGAAAAAATTCCACTAATTTGCTAATTTAACCGATATCATACGTCCAATAATAAAGAAGTTAGCAATAGTGCACACTTCGTTTAAAACAGGCTGTATACTGGTTCTGCAGCCAATCAGAAAGATGACCAAAATTTACCACACTGTAATTATTCAGTAAGTACCTACTGTTGTCAAATGATTTTTGATATTTGCAATATATTTCTTTAATTTTGAACTTTTAACATTTAGTATTTTAGTCGTGTTCAAATAAATCTGGGACAATGTTTTTTCCATATGTAGGTTCAGTTGAGAATTGAAGAATAACTCCATGGATTTCCTGCTATCAGAAAGAGTTACATTAAACTTTAACAGGTAATGAAATCTGTAACTCTTTCTGATAAGAGGAAATCCATGGACATATTCAATTCTTAATATCGAGAGATCAAAAAAAAAAACTGTTCCGCAGCGGGCTGTGGAAATTCAACGTATGAATAATATGTTGGTGACACTGTACGTCAATGTCAAATTTGAGGTTATCAGGTTAGGTTTTCCGTCAGTTATGACACAAAATGACGCAAATCCTAACCTACTAATCTTGAATTTGACATTGACGTACAGTGTCACCAACATATTATTCATACGTTGAATTTCCACAGCCCGCTGAGGAACAGTTTTTTTTTGGATTTCTCGATACAACCTGCATGAAAAAAACACTGTCCTAGATTTATTTGAACACGACTGTACGTTCCTATTATTAGCTTTAAGTCTGTAATGTTTTTTTGTGCCATTTGTGCTAATTCTGAATATTAAAGAAATTGTTGAGTTGAACTCCCATATCTTCAAGAAATATAAAACATATAGTTTTTCAGTATCTGCTCAGGAAGTGCTGCTTAAGAGCGGGACCGTAGTAGTGGGGATTCGATTGTAATTTTAATTTCAACACGAATTACGGAATAACAGCACAAGAGGGCGGTAGTATAAGAAATGCCTCTAATAAATTAATTTGGGTAGCAGATGTATCGTTCACGCTTCTAACAAAGAGAGGGCACTAAAGTTTTAGACAGAGGCTGCTACTGCGTGCATTTCCAAGAACTGATGTGTCGCGGAATGGCTGTTATCTTATCGCATTGTAGCCGCCCCCGCGTGTTTGCTGGTTTCTTGTTTCATGCTGCGCTCGCATCTCGCTATTCTCGGACTTCGGCCGGTGGTCCGCTGGATCTTGAAAATTGTTTGAAGTGCATGTTGCCCTTGCTTCTGCGACGCCCAATTTCAGTTTTCGAGATGACACGGGTTATGTATGTGCATACGCACTTTGAAGGATTTTAAAAAAGTTGCCTTGAACCGGCTTCGAACTCGCTACCTACCTAACGCTCGTAGGAGCATTTCTTTCTCTGTCGCTCGCGCACGCAAATCTCGTGTTTGTTTTTACTGCCTCTAACCCGCGCCTAGTGCTCTCTCTCTCTTGAATTGAACTGTTCGGTCGAATATCTGATGTGCTTCTGTTTTTCGGATCCGTTGTTCGTTCCCTACTTATTATTTCTTTTTAACTTAAAACCCTTTCTATTTTCTTCTTAATACAGTACTTCTTACGTACAAGTTCATCGCTTTTTATATTTATATTTATTTTAATTCTTTGCTTAAATACTTTTAATATCAATCTTTCACTTGTTCATGTCTTTTCTTACGTTTTCTTGTAAAAAAAGTCATTCTTAGGTTTTTCTTTAAAAAAACTCGCTTTTCATATTAACCTTTTTAAATCTTTTCTTACGTTTTAGTTTAAAAAAACGCTTTTTCATATGGATCTTCCGTTGTTTAAATCTTTTCTTACGTTTAAGTTTTAAAAACCCTCTTTTCATATGGATCTTATGTTTTTTAAATCTTTTCTTACGTTTTCCTTGTAAAAAACTCATTCTTAGGTTTTCCTTAAAACACGCTTTTCATGTTCACCTTTTGTTTTTTAAATCTCTTCATACATTTTAGTTTAAAAAACGTTTTTTTCATATGGATCTTTAGTTTTTTTTAATGTTTTCTTACGTTTTAGTTTTAAAAAACTAATTTTTATATGGATCGTATGTTTTTTTAAATCTTTTCTTAAAAAAAAACTCTTTTTTCACGTGCATCTTACGTTTTTATATTTTTTCTTACGTTTTAGTTTTAAAAAACTCTTGTAATCTAGAAAGTATTATTATCAGATACTACCATAAATAGAATGAGCATCTTTTTTTTAGAATTCATAGCTTATGCTAAAATTTGTAGCATTTTTATGTACTTACTATTAATTACTATTTTTGTTCAATAGAGAGGACGAAAACGACGATGTATTGAAATAATGTAGTTTAATAATAGATACTCTCTGTTTTTGTTATTTTCTCTGCGTTATAATGCGACTATAAAGTCTCTTATTATTTCCCATTAATGGTATTTTATAGATATTAACGATACAAGTTTGATTATGAGCATCTTAACGAAACGAGTTTGATTGCCAAAACGAGGCGGTGAGCCGAGTTATGCGGCAATCAAACGAGTTTCGTTGTGTGCCATAAGCAAACGTGTATTGTTCAATATTTTATCTTCATCAATAAACTCTGGTTCACTGTATAAAAGAGTGCGGTAATATTCATTACCGCACTCAGTGCGGTAATGAAGCTCTTAACGATACTAAAATTAATTTGGTTAAGACGCTATAACAACACGGATGAAGATAATAGATATTAACGATACAAGTTTGAATATGAGCATCTTCACGACACGAGTTTGATTGCCAAAAACGAGGCGGTGGGCCGAGTTTTGCGGCAATCAAACGAGTCTCGTTAAGATGCTCATAAGCAAACGTGTATTTTTCAATATTTTATCTTCATCAATAAATTCAGGCATTTGCCAGTACTGGCCAGTACATTGCAAAGTTTAAATTTCCCGCCATCGTGCTCTGCATGTCCATATGAAACTTCTAACTTGATAATGAGTTTTATGTAGCACTGTGTCCCCATTCCTTCATCATAAGCCGAACGCATTTCAGTTTTACCGCTTTCAATTCAAATTTTGCGATAAACGCGCAAAATTTTGCCGCTAAAACTGGATTCCATTTACATAACCAAAATCGCAATCACAAATCACCAGGCATGTCATGTGACGTCACAGAACAGTTGACAGCGCCATCTATCAAATAGTTGCCCAAGTTTAGGGCAGCTATTATGGCAAACGCATATTCCAGTGTCACAATTCTCGCACTAAAATCTGTCGTTTAGGTTTATTTGTCTAGCAATGTGGTTTATATTCCACAATTAGTTTTATAATAACATTATCTAGGGAATAAGCTATTAACATGTCAAGTTTGGACCAAAAAGAAATTCAAATATTTATATTTTATTTATTTAATATTTCTGTTATTTGACTTCGCGTCCAGGTGAAATTTGATCACACCCTTCAGCGTGTTGTTTTCTAACAATATGTATGAAAATAATTGGTTAATTTTAATTGTGAACGACGTCTAACAGATTTTAAAATACCGTGTTGTTTCTATGGTGCTGCCATCTTATAGGAAAAAGTGCAGCGGTCCCCGTCTTAACTTTATTAATTTCAGTTGGCCTTGGTGCAAGAAATGAAAGTTGTGCTGCCATCTATTTTCGTTCGAACTCGTTACCGCGACTTTAACCTCACTTTTCAATGTTGTGCTTTGAATGGAACACGTGAAGAAAATTATCAGAGTAAAAGGCATTGTTCTGTGAGAGTAAGTAAATTCTTATTGCAATTAGGAATTCAACTTCACGCACTTACAGTAATTGCAGAAAATGAAAATGGGTAAACTAAAAGCGAAGTCTAAAGTTGCTGTAAAAGCTAAAGGCAGTGCACCCTTAAACGTAAAAGTCAAAAAAGCAAAGCAGAAGAAACCTTTGAAGCTGAAAAAGAAAGTAAGGACGAAGGACAAACCCGACTATGGTTCATTAACTGTGGACGATTTCATGAGCAAAAGTTTAGAGAGCTCCGGAGAATCTGACCAAGAGCAAGCGTCCAGTTCCCACAAATCTAAAAACGTTAATATATTAGGCAAGGAGCGGAAATCTAAGAAAGCTGATAAGCAGAAAAGTAAAGTGACTGCAAAAGCTACGGAAGAAGAAAACGGTTTGGATTCACATGATGAAGAAAACGAAGCTAGTGAAACAGGCGATGGCGAAGTTCCACTCTGGGGTACAAATGAGGAAGATCTGGATGAGGAAAACTCTGACAATTATGAGGATGAGATCACTTCCCACAAGGCGTCTCTGGACAAGCTGAGGAAAACTGATCCGGAGTTTTACAAGTTTTTGCAAGACAACGATAAGAAGCTGTTGGAGTTTAATATATCAGACAGTGAGGATGAGAGGGATGACGAAGAAGCTGTTCATAAGCCGACTGAAGATGATTTAGAACTTGCCAGTGATGAGAGTGATTTTGAGGTAAATTCTTGAGAAGAGTTTAGTGTTGCTACTAAAGAATAATACTTAAATAACTTTACGATCTCGTTAAGTTTTAGAGAAATTTAGCTTTTAATAAAATTTTTAAAATATTGAGCTGTAAATTGTAAAAGCTGATTTAATCTACCTTTCAGGCTGATGTGGATGATAAAGGAGATAAAGAAGATGCCCGCCAACGTATTATAACATTAAAAATGTTGAAAAAGTGGCAATCAGATTTACATACGGACAAAACAAATAAGACAATCAGTTGTGTTATAAGTGCCTTTCATGCTGCTTTACTAAGAGTTTCTAATGAAGATAATGAAGTGTCAGAGTATAAAGTCGACGGTAGGTGATAAGAAAAAAAAGTATTGCACATTACAGTTTTCATTTCCAATTTTACAGGTTCCTCCGTGTTTAATGGCGTTATTCAGTTATGTGTGTTGGAGCTAAGTCCAGCAATTAGGAGGTTTTTGGGCCTTACATCTGGAAAAATGCAGCCACCCCATAAATGCAAAAGATTTGTCAAAGTAAAAGCGCTTCTGCAGGGCTACTTTACAGACTTACTGAAGGTACACTCGATGATTTAAATAAAAAAATTGTATTAACTGGTTTTGTTACAGCTGTTAGGAGGAGTAACCTCTGCCAATATTTTGACCGTTTTGTTGAAGCATTTGCACCACATGGCGCCTCTGTTTGTGTCGTACCCAAACATCTCCAAGCGCATGGTTAAAAGGTTGATCCGTCTGTGGGGCACCGCAGACGAAGTGGTTCGCGTCATCGCCTTTTTCTGCATCTTACGCATAACAAACAGCCAGTTAATAAATCTTCTGGACACAGTGCTAAAGTCCATGTACATGACATACGTGATTAATTCGAAATTCGTCAGTGTGAACACGCTGTCGTCCATTAATTTTATGCGCCGCTCTCTGGTTGAAATGTTTGCACTGGACCCGGCCGTTTCCTATCAGCATGTCTTCCTATACATCCGACAGCTGGCGATACATTTGCGTAATGCTATCATGGCTCATAGGAAGGAAAATATCCAAACTGTCTACAACTGGCAGTTTGTGAACTCGCTGAAGCTTTGGGGGAATTTGCTGTCAGTGACGCACGATAAGCCGCAGCTGCAACCACTCATCTACCCATTCGTGCAAGTGTGCCTCGGGACTTTGAAGCTGGTGCCTACTGCGCAGTATTACCCTCTACGGTTCCATGTGGTGCAGATTTTGATTGGTTTCTCCAAAGACACGGGAGTTTTTATTCCAATCTTGCCTTTTATTTTGGAGGTAAGTGGCGCACAATTTCCTTATGTAATTAGAGACTGCACGAAGAAAACTGGTTGGAGTTCAGGATAATTAGTCTTGATGTCACCAAATCAGACTAAAATATACTGATCTGTTGTGAGTATTGATAAATGGCAGTAATCGTTTTGTAAGGCGCTTTTATGTGAAGTTCTTTATTATGTTCGTCATAACAAACACTGAACTTTTTTTACCATATGTACAGATCGTTTGCCATACCAAATATGTTTTAGCAAACTCAGTATTTTCAGCGTAAATTTATCTAAATAATCTCTCTTAAATACGAAAACGTCATTACGACATGAATGTGACATCCAAAATACTCAACCGTCAGTTACCCTATAAAACGACAAATCTGAAAATTCTCGGATCCGTTGTCCAAATTATGTTAGGATGGGCTGTAACAAAAGTTGTCGACTAAGATGCAGATGGAGAGGGGAAAGTTTATTACGACCTTAATTAGGGCAACCTCCATGTAACCAAATAAAGATGTTTATTGCCAGACGCCACCACTTTTAGATTGGTAAATTTGCTCACTTAAAAGTGGAAATTGTGAACGGACCTTAAAAGGTGTTTGCAGTGCTCGATTCTAGCCAGCGTGCAGCATCGGTGAACTTACCGTACGTGTATTCCTTCAGCTTCGCCAAAACTCCTTACAAAAGAAGAACACCACATCTACTACTAAATTTGCATGGTACATGAGGTATGCGAAATAAGAACGCACGAC
>CALNHX010001354.1:0-231949 GCA_940337035.1 Agriotes lineatus | reverse complement strand
GTGGCATCATCAAATATAGCTCTTTTATTTTCTTTTATTCATAATCTGGGACCATGTTTTACATTGAAGTGCCGAGTCAATGCGTACTCGAAACAAAGCCTCTGCGCTTCGGCCTAATGTCAGCACAGGCAGGTAGAACTGGTTAATACGAGCCTCTTATATGTAGGCTCAAGGCGAAGTAAATTCAAGCACAATTCAATTCTACTACTTGTGCTGACGTCAGGCTGAATAGTGGTGGCTGTATTTCTCAATGGTAACGGTTGCGTATCATTCATAACATATGGGAAGACCTTTTGAAAAATGTATTTATAGTAGGTAATAAAAAATTTAAACCAAGTTGTTTGTTAATTATATTTGTCAGGCCATTTTTAAATTCGGCTTCTAAGAGTATTTTCTATTTAATAATTACAATTTCGCTGTATATAGGCTTTCTAGTCATATTTTTTTACGAGTGTTAGTTCATCAAATGGTATTCAGGCAGTTGGTGGTTCACAATTTCAAGCAATCGTAACGGCCACTTTAATCTTTTTGTTTATAATTATTTGTCTGGGCTTATTTAGAATCTCGGAATTTCGAACTCAGCTTTGTTCTAGAAAGTCCGTCATTTTGGGATTTCGAGCACAGCGTTGTTCTAGAAAATTCGTTGAGCGGTTGTTTCTCGCCCCGTGATTGGGTACAGCTGCAGAAATCATGCCACTTATAGGTTCCCCCCTGCACGTTGCAAGCAGCGCGTCTGTCTGGGACGGCGTCGCATGGGTTATTCTTCGGAAGTTCTGAACAGGGCGTAAGAGTGAAAGGTTGTGAAGTTTTACGTGGGTGCAGTTGTGATGTCGATGGCCGTCGCTGCTTGTTGCAGTTCATAAGCCTGAAAGGCGTATTCGTCCAACACCTGGTGAGATCTTTTAGTACAAGCGGGCGAGCTTCAGACCTCGCTAATTTCGTTATTGCCCATGGAGGCCCTACATTTTCTTTGCTTGATGATAACGGGGGATTCTAGCGTGCTACTCTCGACTTCAAACCTCAGCTGACACACTAGCGAGGAGCGCTCCGATTCCCGCCAATCAGCTTTCAAGCGAAGCCCTTAATTAAGGTAGAGTGCTGTACTTCCATTTAAATCGACCATATAGCGTCACCGGCCCCAGGCCCCTGTCCGCTCCTTTGTAATTAGTCATATATTACCGCAGGCTAGCCAGGCAGCTTGTATTTACATTTAAATTAATCAAGTATTGTCACAGGCCCTAGGCGGTTTGTATTTGCAATTAAATTAATAATGTACAGTCGTGTGCAAATAAATCTGGGACAGTGTTTTTTTCACATGCAGATTCAGTTAAGAATTGAAGAATATCTCCATGGATTTCCTGCTATCAGAAAAAGTTACATTAAACTTTAACAGGTACTGAAACCCGTAACTCTCTCTGATACGAGGAAATCCATGGAAATATTCTTCAAATTCTTAACTGAATCTGCATGTGAAAAAAACATTGTCCCAGATTTATTTGCACACGACTGTACGTCACAGGCCCTAGGCGCTTGTATTTGCAATTCAATTAATCACGTACTGTCACAGGCCCTAGGCGGCTTGTATTTGCAATTAAATTAATTACGTATTGTCACAGGCCCTAGGCAGCTTGTATTTACAATTAAATTAATCACGTACTGTCACAGGCCCTAGGCGGCTTGCATTTGCATGCATAGTTAGTCATTAAAGGTAAAGCGCCCTCAGCTGGGTGTAGTTTAGCCCTACATTACGCTATGATGTGTTTACATTGTGTGTGTCCATCTCATTTACATGTGTTTAGACCAATAGATCGGTTTATAGAATAACGTCTTATGATTTCCCCCCACGTGTTTCTGCATGCTTCTTCTCAGGTTATGTTATTTATACATTTTGTCCGATTTTATGTGAAGTGGAGCTAGAAAGCAGTTTAGCAACATCACAGGTAGGTCGGTGCATTTGTCGCTTCATGTGTTGGGAGTAGTTAGCTACACACTAATATCCTACCCCGTTTGGCTATCAAGGTTCGGTTAAGCGTGGGTTATCCCCTCTTGAATCTTGTGGCGCCCATTTATTTTGTAACATCCTATACATACCGTCACGCTTGCCCTGTGGTGTACCGTTTCTAGAACCACGCCCCTCTCCTGAGCTTATTCGAGCCGTGGCCTTTAGCCTGTTTGGTGCGATTTTCAGTAGAAATATAACAAGTGCTTGAAAAATTTCCGGAAATATTTGGAAATATGTTCTTCAGCTATTTTTTCAATAAGAGCATGAGTGCATGCCAACTGAAAAAATCCCGACTCCGAAGGAGGAGGGATTTTTTCTTGGAGGCATGCACGAATGCTTTTGTTGAAAAAAAAATAGCTGCATAACATATTTCCAAATATTTCCATAGGGAAATTTGTTGAGCACGCGTTATATTTTGATAGAGAATATCACGAATGAAAAAACACAGTAGCAACAATCAGTATCGGCCTACTGACTTTGTTCAGAGCTTCATTGTTTCTAAATACTTTGATGACAGTGACAGAAGTGGAAATTTCCCGGTAAATTTCCGATTATCAATTTTCGCCGTTACCATGGTAACTTTCCAACTAAATTTGCATAAGGGATATTCTCAGGGTAAGTGTGGACGTTTCCCGGACAAGTATTTGGCAATCACTCACTCGGGAGTGTCGTTAAAACAGTTTGATACTGTAACATATTTTGACACAACAGATTTGCTGTAATAATGGTTTAATGGTTGTAATCTGTTTTAGCAAATGCCTGCAAGCATATTCACTATCACATTGGGATTGAACTTTACTCGTAGCGTAACACAATACAGAATCGGTTTATTTATTATCTAATTCTTTAAATATTAAATAGAATCGGACCTAAGATTGATTCCTGTGGGACGCCACCCACTATACTTGTAAATTTAGATTTATTTTCTCCTAATGCAACCCGTTAGGCATGATTAGAGAAATAATTCTGAAACAGCCTAAGAGCACTGTCCTGTAATTTGATATACTGTAACATGGCAATCAGTATTTTACGATTAATTGTATCAAAGGCCTTGGAGAAGCCCAAAAGGACTAACACAGTAAGCTGATTGCTATAAGTTGCTCTAATAATGCTATCAACCATAGGTTAACAAACAAAGTGAAATAGCTGTAGCTACGTCTAAGACTAGACTGCTTGTGCGCTAATATTTTGTATTTTTCTAAATGTCCACTCTGCTACACGGGAAATTTCTGTACACTAACAAAGGAATTAATATATGATTTACAACAACACGGCGCCGGCGGTTCAGGAATTGTTTCGTAAGGTGTAGCAAATTTTTGCCAGCTAGTTCCTGAGCAAGATGGGGGGGGGGGGGTTGTTCGGAAGCACCACTGGTTCGAGACGGTCCAAACTAGAAAACCTACAGGTGTCCGTGTAAGTTTCTTAACAACTTAGCTGTTTCACCAAAATAATAACAGAAAGAACATACCAGAGCTTGAATTAACCTAATTATTTATTTATAGTATGTACACGTATAAACTCTGAACCATACTCAAAGAAGGCAAAACAGATCTGTGATAGGATACTTGTTTCTAATTGGAATTATAGATTTAATTTAGTTTTAATTATAAAATGTACAAGGTTGTAATTGTTAATAAATTTTAAATGAAAAACAAAGCTCTATATGATTTTAACTCGCAATTCGCTCGTGTACACGTATCTCAACTATAAGTATATAGTGACTTAAAAAATCAAGCATTAAATTTTAAAACGTTGAGGGGCGTTGAACGCTACCAAAATGCTAACATAGTAGCCAATCTAGGAAATAATAAATACACACAAAGTGAAAGTAAACTATTTCAAATAACTAAATGCACAAGGGGAATACATCGGAGTTACACATGTCTTAATCTCTCGGCACCATCGGCTAGGAATTTCACCAGGACAAATCGTAGGTAGAATGCTTGAAATTTCATAAGGGCAGCACAAATGGTTTTTTCCGTTTTGAGAAATCAGATTATTGAATACGCTAGCTATACAGGCAGAAGATACCTGGTGGTGCGTAGCAGCGCAGCTTCGTCAGAGTAGCTATGCAGGGTGGAGGACTTGAGAATGCCGTCCAAGTGAATGTGCAACATGAGGTGTGACAGGCTTTCCTCCAGCTGTCAGACTGGGGAAAGACCTTGTAGTCAAAACTTCGGAAGCAGTCGCATGAATTGAGGGGGCCCAGAACTGCGTAGGAGTTGGTCCTCCAGGTGTTTTAACAAGCGACATCACAGATGAAGGGGGAGCACATGCAGAATATGGTACGAGTAAAACGAAAAAGGCCTAAAATGGCACAATATCGAAATCGGTGTTCAAACGGACCGACATAAAACATACCAAAGCTGGAAGGTGGCCATACGTGAGTGATCTTGCAGAAATAAATTATTAATCCAGTATAACTGGCTTCAATCTAGCAATCTCACACCGAATTTCCTAAGGCTGATCAACAGGATCTACAATAACTTTGGAATTATATCGTGTGTTTCAAAAAAACTCATTCGCAGCATGGCATGATCAAATTGAAGTTTGCCGTAACTTGAGATACACCCTTTGATGCAAATGAACTACCAAGTTAGCGAGATCTAAATTACATCTTGACCTTGAATTATTTTCCTAAAAATATACAAAACACTTAACAAAAATAATTTTTATTGACCATATGATTATTACACTCGTTGTTGTTGTGTACATGCCATCTTATTTTCCTTTTTGCTTGATACAATTAAACTTAATGCAGTGTAAACTGTTGCCTGTCACAGTGACAGACTTTTTCATAAAAAAATGCAATCTGACATTTACCTACTGGCTTAAGTTAGGATATTACTAGATTTTCTATCTTTTTTTCCAAGGCCTACCCTAAATGAGTTTTTTTAACACGATATTATCCACATGGAGTGAAAATTCCAGATTACATATACCGCCCCAGCAGAAACAATCTCACAAAATCAGTCTCATACAATGGCCGCCGGAAATCGTACTCACAATCTATTTTGAAAATTTATTATAATCTCCTAAAACTCGAGGCTTTTCAAAATATCCCAAAAATGAATAAGGAGTATGCAACCAAATACACACTTAAGAACTGCAGGTCACCTAAGACATTTCCTCACCTGCATTTAAATGATTTCAACACTGTAACAACTCAACTGTGCAGCCATGGACCTTTGACAAAGCAGGAAGAATTGAAATTGCACGCACATTTTTAAATGAAGAAGGACTTTTGGAATTGGTATAACATTGGCTTTTCCCAGAATTCTGGGAAAACTAAATGAGTTAAGCAATAATTCATAATAACGTAATTATTGGCAAAAAAAATGGCAGACAAAGCTCCAACAACAAAACCCACGTCTTCGCAATCAACGGCCCTAGATTTCAAGGATTTAAAAAATTTTAATACCTCAACTTCTGATACAGTTTGGAGTTTGAAAGGTTGGCTTTCACTTACAGTTGTTTTAATGATTTCCTTAGTACCTATCTGAAGATGAACTTTCGGAATTGAAGTAGTACAAAAGTCATTGATTAATTCGGTATCGGCTAAATCTGAAGGAAGTTCATTGTTTCTATTATTAGATTTTAGAATATCAAGATTTTTAAGTCCTCCAAAATGTTTTAGAATCTGACTGAAATTTAGAATTCAAAAAGATTTTCTTTTCTCTTCTGATTGCTGTTGTCGTGAAATTACACAGTTGTTTGTAATAATGAAAGTGATTTATATTCTTAGAAGTTTTATATCTGCTAGGAGCTCTGTCGCGAAATGACAAGGATTCTGGTATTATCAGAAGGCCCAAATGCACAAGGCCTTGATAATGATAACTCTACCGTTTTATAGGGTGCATGAAGGTCAAATAGCATAGTTAAGGTGCTGTTTAAAAATTCTACCTTATTATTACACAGCAATTTTGAAAGAGTTAATATCAGAACGTTCGCTAATTACTCCTCGCAAAAACTGCTTCATAAACTAAATAAATATAGCTGGGTCACATTATTAGATAGTAAAGATGTAAACAATCTTGCCACACATATGGTCAGCAGAATACAAAATTTCGAAAATAACCACATTGACAATAAAACAATTGTACTTAAAACTGACAACCCATGGTTTAGCTGTGATTTACACAAGGTCCAGGCGGAACGCAATCAAATATACAAGACATCTAAACTTACCAGAAATACGTAGGACTGGGAAAACTATAAACGTAAACGGAATTTTTACAGCAATAAAATTAAAGACAGGACAAACCAATATTATGAAAATAGAATAGAAAACTGTCTTGGAAATTCGAAGAAGGTTTGGAAAACTGTCAAATATTTAATGAAAGGACAAACAAATACTTCTGCAAACATTTTATTTGACGGAGAAGAAATTAGCAATGCCCAGGATATTGCTAAAAATTAATCAGTACTTTGTAAATAGCATATTATAGATGAACAAGTCCATTATTATAAACGACCGCTTTGAAGAAGCTACGTTTCGGGATAATATCAGTACTTTTAAATTTAAAACAATTACATTAAATGATATTAAAATATCACTAGCTAAAATTAAACGAAAGGGGTTTTTCGACCACATTACAGTTGCTGTAATTGCAAATGCCTTACCAGTTGTAGGTGAGATATTTGTTAAATTAATAAATCAGTCTCTCGGAACAGGGTGCTTTCCAGAATCATGGAAAATATCTAGAGTTGTTCCAGTACCTAAAGTTAAATTAAGTAACAAGTGCGAAAAATTTCGACCAATAAATGTGTTATCGGTATACTAGCAAATTATCGAACTTATTGTGAAAGATCAACTCCAAATCTTTTTAGATGAACATGACATTCCAAGTAAAAACCAATCGCGATTCAGAACTAAACATTCGTGTGAAACGGCGTTAAACTTGGTTCTCATGAATTGGAAAAGTGACTTAGAATTAAATAAAAGTGTAGTTACTGTTTTTCGAGATTATAAACGTACATTTGACTATCGGCAGGCAGCGGTTAGTGAATAAACTACATAAATATGGAATACGTGGTAACGAAAATATGTGGTTTCAAAGTTATCTCACTCATCGGCTACAAACTAGGTACATACTTCAATTAGTGTCAGTCAAGCTACATGGAAAACAACTTAGGTGTACCTCAAGACTCTGTTTTGGGTCCATTATTGTTTATTTTGTATATAAAAGATTTGGAATTGAATCTAAAACATTGCACCATAAATCTATTTGCAGATGATACATTAGTGACAGTTACTGACGAAGATTTTAGAAATGCTATTAATAAAATGAATATAGATTTAGAAATTATTTCTAAGTGGTTAAAATGTAATAAACTGAAACTGAATATCGCAAAAACGAAAGCAATAATTTTATCAGGTACTAATGCAGAATCGGTTAATAAAATAAAAATTGATAACTTAGAAATTGAAAAGGTATCTCAAGTTAAATATCTAGGAGTATTATAGATGATAAATTAAACTTCAAAGCACACGTAGATTATGTAATTAAAAAAGTAGTTAAGAAAATAGCTTATCCAGTAGAATTTTTAGCAAGCTTAGTATGCAGTCTAAAATTATGATTTACAAAACAATCATCGCACCGATTTGTATTACTGCTGTAGTATATTATTTTGATGTCAAGAACAAGAATTGGTTAGAATGCAAAAACAGCAGAACAGAGTAATGCGTATTATATTACGCTGTTCGAAATATACAAGAATTTCTGCAATGCTAGATTGTTTAAAATGGTTAAGTATAAAGCAAAGTATTTATTTCAATTCCTTGTTGTTAGTTTTTAAAGCAGTCAATAACCTGTTACCTGAATATATGACCCAAAACTTAGTTTATGGTTGTGATATTCATAATTATAGTACTAGAAATAGGCAGAATGTTAGATTACCCAAACTTACAAAAAGCAGATCCCAAAATTGTTTCTTTTATAAAGCCTTCAAAATTTATAATAACCTTCCATGAAGTTAAAGGAACTAAAAATATCTATGAGTTTAAAAAACACTAAGCGATTATGTTAAGAAAAATTATTAGTTAAGTAAATATGTAAACAACTGTAAACCTTAAAATAGTTTATAACTAAATAAAGATTATTATTATTATTAATATTATTTAAATCATATATGTTATCCCACGGAATGGATCTCAGGTGATCATAAAATGTCTGGTCATTAAATTCTCTAAAGTCTCCGTATATTCTAATACACGGTTTTGGTTTGTAGCAGACAACATCGATCTTATAGGAAATAAGCTCATGATCAGAAACTTCACGTAAACTCGTTGTATTGACAACTTAGATGGATTTGTAAAAAGATGATCAATAAGAGTGAACGAGTTCTGAGTAATACCAGTTGGTTGCTGTATTAATTGCTACAAACCCAAACCATCCTAGCAAGATATAAAATGATCCACTCCAGCACTGTCACAGTTCAACATGTCGACACTGAAGTCGCCTACATAGAGTATATATTCAGATAATAGCAAAATAAAAGTTAAACTGATTTAAAATTCATCCAAAAATGCTAAGATATTTGCATGAGGTCTATAAATAGGACCATTTTTACTGAAATCGAATTCCTGCCTAGCACCGTAACAGATCGTCCGCAAATTGAAAGAAGTGATCAAAATTCTGTTCCTGACGTGCAAAGTGATATGGTTACCGATTGTGTGGAGAAAGAAGACACTGACTCCCAAGAAAACTCAATATTCCAAAAATTCAATCACTGCAAGAGATTGCAGAACGGTTTATATATCCAACCAAGAAAAACAGTTAGGAAGAGCACGAAGAAAGATAGCAACTACACTCCGAAAAAAATGGAGATAAGAGCAAAAGAGGCAAAGAAGCGACGAAAAGAAATAAGAAAAACATGAGGCAGAAAAGCGGCGAGAAAAGTATTGCAGGACAGCTCCACATCTGAATCTAATAATTAAATTATTTTGGAAAGTGACGATGTGATGATAGATGAAAATTTAGACGAAGACAGGAAACAGAGTGCAAAAGATCAGTTAGGTAAACTTAGAAGAGATCATGTTGAAGGAGAGAATTTGTTCTAGTTGAGTTCCAACAGAAAAAAAGATTTGGTTTACTATGCAGCCAAATTTTTGTAGGTCTAAGATACTGTTTATGAAGTAAGTTTCTTAAGAAGAAAATCTGCAAGCCAGTATATTTTCTCTATGCCTGATATTCCTGAGTTGTGACTTCACTTGTGTTAAAATATGACGTAACGATGATTTTACTAGAGGCTAATCAACATGACAGTAAGGTGAAGTTGGGTAACTGGGACCACGGGCTAAGTGGGACCTTAGTTTCTAACAGCCAGTCTTATAAAGGCCACTAATCTGACGTTAACTTTAATTCGCTGTTAAAACAAACAAAAGCACATCAAAACGTTAGTGCTTATGGCATTTCATTCATTAGTAAACAAATTTTGATGCGCTTTTGTTTATTTTAACAGCGAATTAAACTTAACGTCAGATTAGTAGCCTTTATAAGACTGGCTGTAAATCTACTACCTTAACAGAAAACAGTTCCAAATATTTACGTTAAGGAAGCTTAAAGTACCGGCAACGCGGTACTGTAACCACATCCAGTTTTCCTGTCAAATGTGCGTAGTTTTCCCGCCCTCAATTAGATGACTCAGTTATATGGAGTTACAAGTGCGTGGTGGTTTCATTAAGGTGCAAGCTATAGGTAAGTTGAAAGTTATTTCTTAGTGTAAATACCAACAAACATTAGTATCTAGTACCTGTTTAGAGGTTATGTTACACCGGGTGTCCCAGTTGGCCATAACTTTTATATAAAAAGGGGTAACTGGAACATGCGTTTTGGGGAAGTAGGACCGGTGTGACCCAGTTACCAGTAGATGATATGTGAGTTGTATGTTTTTTCTAGCCATCCAACATGGGCAGAATTTAAGTTAGAAAAACTGAAAAAGGAGCGAAGAGAGTTAGAGTTAGCAGTTGAAGATGTGAAAGAAGGACGAAGACCAATCCGAGCGGCAGGAAAATTCTATAACATTCCGAGATCAACGTTGATGCATTATGTAAGAGGAACAAGAGGAAAAGGATGAGTAGCAGAATAGGGAAAAGGTGGAGGGGGAAAATTACAGTTTACCAAAGAACAAGAAAAGAAACTCGCCGACAACTTGAAGGTTATGGGAAATTGGGGGTTCGGTCTGTCAAGACGTGAAGTTTTAGATGTGGTTGCGGTTTACATTCAAGAAAATAATCTAGAAACCCGCTTTAAAAACGGAAGACCGGGGGAAGCGTGGTTTATATCATTTTGTAAACGAAATAATATGTCTATTAAAAAACCAGAAGCTGTAGAAGCAGCAAGAATGGTTCAAATCAATCCATTTATCATTTATGGCTTTTATGATTTGGTAGACAGTAAGATAAAAGCTTTAGGACTTGAAAGTAAACTGCACCTAATTTTCAATTGTGATGAAACCTCTTTTGGCCATGATCTAAGCAAGACCAAAATTATAGGTGCAAAAGGTGTTAGATCAATACGCATGACATGAAGCTGTGGAAGAGAGAACACCTCTGTATTGTTGTGTATTTCGGCATCTGGGCAAAAGCTACCTCCACTTTGTGTGTTAAAAGGAAAAAATTTATTTGAGTCATGGATCAGTAAGAATACTCACAACCAAACGGCATACTCAGCAAGCAAACGAGGATGGATGGACAGACACATTTTTACAAAGTGGTTCACCAACTGCTTCATACCATCGGTGCCTAAAGAACGTCCTTTACTTCTCATTTTTGACGGTCATCTAAGTCATATAAATAGCGAGGTGATAAAGAAAGCACGAGAAAATGATGTGCACATTATTAAATTGCTTCCACACACTACTCATTATCTTCAGCCCCTAGATGTTGCAGTCAACAAATCCTTGAAGTGTAGGTGGGATCAAGAGGTGGTAAAGTGGCAGAGGCAAAATCCCCGTAAAATTATTCCAAAGTCATTATTTGTAGATATTTTAAATAAGATTTATGAAGAAATGCCAAATAGTATGATTATCAACGGTTTTAAAAAGACTGGTATATATGATGAAACCATTATTCCTCTAAACGGCAGTCCTGTAAATTATGAAGCAATAAGTAAAGCAGTTTTTAAACCTGAAGATCTAAAAAACTATGAAAACTTAAAAAAGGTAAACAATCCAGATGATACAACAGAAGAAAATGTTGATGAAGCTAGGGTAAATAACTCAGATACAACACAAGAGGAAGAGCATTTAGCTGTTACACCTAGGGAACAGACGCAGAACCAACGCTTTGAAGATATTTTACTAAACTATGTTAAACCAAATACTACCCAAGAAGTTCCTGTGAAACGCAGAAGAATATGTACAGCAGCAGAAATAATAACCAGAGATGATTTTTTACAAAAATTAGAGGCTGAAGAACTGCGTAAAAAAGAAATTGAAGAAAAAAAAGCAGAAAGACTAGAAAAAAGAAAGGCAAAAAAGAAGAAGCAACAACCTTCGCCACGCATTGCAGAGAGCTCGTCCAGTGATACGGACATGTCAATTCCGGTATCTGAATCAGATGAAGGTGATGAAAAAATTCTAGGGGTTGTGGAGAATGATTTTGTGGTCATTCTGTACAATAACCTTTATTTTCCCGGGAGAGTAATAGAACAGAATGAGAAAACCGTAAAAATATCGTGCATGGAAAAATATGGGAAATATGGATCTCATTGGAGGTGGCCAACCACTGTTGATGAACTCTGGTATGAGGAAAAAGACATACTAAAACTAATAGCTCCCCCTACACCTGTAAATAAAAGGGGGATATTTAATGTACCAGAACTGGAAAAATATATTACTTAAGTACTTACTGGCAGCTAGATACAATAATTTTCACTTATATTTGTGTTTATGCAGTTTTTTGTTTAATATTTGCGTTCAAAGCCTTTTTATAAACTTCTTATTAATAAAACAAATTTTTCTTCAACCTACTGTATTATACATCATTTCCATACAACTGGGATAACTTCTGATCACGTCAAGATATCGCAACCAAACTCGGCATTAAAAATATACTAATATCAAACATGGTTCCAGTTACCCAGAAGCACTTAACATCTACACCCAATTCAAAATAGAGGAGACTGTTCCAGTTACCCCAAAACTCCGGGTAACTGGGACCATCAAACAAAATTTAAAAAAAACAAAAAAACTGTGTGAATAAATTTAATCACTATATTGAGTTTTTCACCATATTTACATATATGTCTGAGGAAGCTACAGGTAAAATTTCAAATCGATCCTCCAAAAATCATGGTCCTGGCTAACCAATAAAGTTCAAATCTTGTAAAACTATGTCCCAGTTACCCAACTCCACCTTAGATGTCATAGAAGAGATGTATGTACTGGAATGAACAACATATTATTAAAAACAGCCCATGAGGCATTACTGAGGGGAACTGGAAGACTTCTCTAATCGACTTCGCAAACAATGGACAGCTTAATAAATATCAACATCGGATAAAAGACGCGATCATAATATAAAACACACAGAAGAGAAAGAATAGGCTGACTAGTTTTTGTACATGGTGAACGTGGTTACTTATTGCTGCAGTTCAACAATAAGCAGCACATTTTCCCCAACGCAAATTACCACATCGAGAAACTTGTATTGCTGTGACACTAAGATATAAGGGAAATTAGACGACCACGCCAGACCCATATCATGGCTAAACTGAAAACGCGTTTAAATCTCTGAGTAATGTCCTACTGTACGTACTAGAAAACTATCTACCACTTACTGTAAGCGTTCGTCGCAAGATATTGTCAAGCAAAATGCTTCTATATTCTTCAATGTTTATATAAGCCTTATGATATCCCTCCCAAGGCTCAAATTTTAAACATCCTACACAATAGTTAGAAGCCTCATTTTCATTCTAAAATATCATTGTCTGACCATTGTTGCTTTACTAGCAATGGTCAATACCACTGAACGCTCCAATACACAATAGCACTAGAATAAACTAATGATAATCCCGTAACACTTCAATATAAGCAGGAGAGCAAGTTGTGTATACCCGAAACAGTCCCGTAATCAATAACGTTCAACTGCCCAGCTTGATTGTTCACAATTCGAATCTAACTTGCAAGATTCCCCGGTGATACAGTAATCGGCAACTCACATTGAAAACGCAGGCTCTTTGATAAGCTATAACCTGTTATAAAAAAATAAAATACATGAATATGGCGCAAATGAAGTGATATTTATTTCCAGTTCATGCAAAGAAATAACATAAGACGGTAGTTTCTAGCACCGAACTAAATTATCGAATCTGTTATCTCAAGATAAGGTAGGAATTATTTGAGGCAAACCCACGATGTGTACACGCGGCGCTCACAGCATGGTATGTAATTATTAATTTAAAATTAAGTTAAATGCACAAATAAGCACAGCGCAAGGTACAGTCGTGTGCAAATAAATCTGGGACAGTGTTTTTTTCACATGCAGATTCAGTTAAGAATTTGAAGAATCTTTCCATGGATTTCCTCTTATCAGAGAGAGTTACGGGTTTCAGTACCTGTTAAAGTTTAATGTAACTCTTTCTGATAGCAGGAAATCCATGGAGATATTCTTCAATTCTTAACTGAATCTGCATGTCCCAGATTTATTTGCACACGACTGTACGTCGGAAATACGTGACAGTGTGTTTCAAAATTTCACAGAAGAGTTATTTTGCATCAAGAAATAAGAGACAGATGTCCTAAAATCATTTATTTGAATCGCTGATCAAAGAATTAAAGATACCAATTCGTTTTTCAAACCTTTAAGATTGAGTAGACTGGTGTTCTGTTCCAACACGTGTTTTTTGTTTATATACAAGATGTGGGCGTTCTGCTATAGTAAAAAGCAGAAAAATAATAAGCATGCGTTCCAAAATAAATTATTTCATGTTTATATTGTTTTTTCCTTTCTTTTTTTTAGTAAAATTTATAAGTCACTAATAATATTCCTGGCAATTGTAAGTAAAACAAACAGATAATGAAAACAAAACACCTGCCTACTAAATCTAAACGTTTTAAAACCATTTGCTATCTTTAATTCTTTGAAGGATATCTTTGAAATGAATGATTTTAGCACATATGTTTATTAGGGGGTTTTGCTTATTTTTTTCTGCAGAATAACGCCCTTATATTTGTTTTGTGAAATTTTGAAACATCCTGTAGAAATCACTGATGCAATAGATTTTGAATTGCAGCAAAAATATTTAGTTAAGAGTACAAGGTTGTAAGCTTATTCGTTGAATCCAGCGTCGATCAAGAAGACTGATTTGGCTTCAATTTCGCATAGGTGTTGAATAGAACGGTAACAATATAGGCAAATCGTACAGACTAGGAAAGAAAAGTCAAAGTGGGACAATATTCTCAACCGAGTCAATAAAATAAAATCCAGGTTAACAAGTCAATAAATATAAGATGGTACTAAATCCAAAATTCATCCAAAATGAAAAACCATCAGTGATAAATACGAAAATCCCTGAAACAATGTGACACCATTAGCGTACAGACGCGGAGCACCTGTGTGAGGAAAACTACTCGCTTCAGGTGTAAAACGGCTTAGCGCTTTATGATCCAGAGTTGGTGCTTACTTATCGAAAGCCATCTAGAATAGAATTAAAATGCGTAGACAAATTGCCAATATGGCTCACTAAAACTGCTGTGTCCATATAAATCCACCGGCATGGTATATTTCCAGATTTCACAACTAAGAATTGAGAAAAATAAAGGAGAGCCGCAAGCACCAAATCTCCAAAATCCCTTGTAAAAGCAAGACATGAGTCTCGAAGAGTGAAAAAAGGTTTGTTTTACGAATTCTGTCGGAAGTTGCTTAATTGTAGAAACAAAACAAAACTGATAAGTCGAAAGTGCGGATAAGCGATTTAACCACCACCGTAGGATGAAATAATCCTAGAACATCTGACCGCAAACGGAAGTTACTAAGCGACCGTGCCCACGACAAAGGAACGCATAACTTCGCGAAGTAGTGCATGCAATCACGCTAAAACCCAGCAGAACACGTCCGACAATCCAAGACTGTACGGGACATCACGTGCGATTAACCAAACATGCCAAACAAGGCGTTCCAAGTTGGAATAAACTGACAACTATATTCACACCCGCGGAGGCACAAGAAGCAGCCTCATTGCAATTCGCTTAGGCTTCCAAACTCGATAAATAAACCAGAAAAATCACTAAAGGCCTCCAAAACCTCAAAACAGAAACTTCGTTTATGAAACAGGTTAACTATTTAAGATACCCGAAATATCACTTTCAGAGGAGCCTAACAAAATTAGGAGACACCACATAACTTGAAGAGAGAGAATTGGAGAAATTCAAACCAAACTTGTGACTGCATCTATAACACAACGTTAACGGTGGTAGATAAAACCTCCGATATCCTTTGAATTTTACCTAGTCATTAAGCTTTTAGTAAAAACGAAGGTGAGGTAGAACGCTAGGATTAACGTTAGTAAAAAAATAAAAATATAAGCTAACGCCAAAATGAACGTACCAGTATTATTAATTCTCATTGAACATAAATAATAACGTCGATTTTCCTTTACTGCATGAAAAGATATAAGTGAATCTTTAATTAGCCCTTATGCGTTACAAAGTGAGCCAAAAGGAGGAATATATTTACTTTTCTAGGACGGCGCGCCTGCACATTTTAACCGTGCACTACATGTATTTTTAAATAGGATGTCCCCCAACTAACAGATTGACAAAGATGGAGGATCCATGTTACTTAATCACCCCGTTTTTTATTGGATAAATAAATGTGTAGAATAGTAATGGAAAAAGTACAAGATCTATAAAGTCGCTATATTATCCTACTGTATCATCAAGGTAAACGAAATTATTTATTATTGCTTTGGCTAATACTTTCATTTGAATGAATTTAAACTAATTTTGAAATTTTATAAGCTAAGATTCCAAGCTTAGCCACTTATTTTGACAAACAAGATAAGGCATACTTCAATTCCCAACATTTTGTTTTAGTTGTTTATTCAGAAAACACCATGCGTCTTGGGCAAACATGTAAAGGTATTTCGATATAAATATGTATGAAAATTACTCATAAACAACACACGACTCTTTAAACACCCTATATTTATTTAACCTTAAAATGTTCCGAATGGTTACAATGCAAAAGTATTGTATACACAACAAAATGTTTTTCATTCAATATGTTCCCACAAAGTACAAACAAGAAAGGCGCCATCGATAAAGTGTAACCCACAACGTTGGCGGTTGTATATTGAAGATCGTTGCATTTTTATAACTGCAATAGGGAAGATAGAAATTGCTGGTATTACATCATGTTTTAACTTAATATAAAAATTAAATACGACACTGCATTCTTCAATTTTACAACTGTAAGGGCTGATATTGTTATACTAACAACAGTGTAAATAATATCACTATTTAAAGTAACCTTATAGTGATCTTATTGATGTTTTTAGTATTATTTCTTAGTTTTCTAGCTATGCTGAACTGAAAAGTAATTCTTCCTGCCGACCTATACCAATGTTGAAACGGGCCTTGGTATCCCTTGCCTGTAGTGTTTATTTTCATTTTTAAAGCTATATTCAACTTGTATATCCATGTTCTTTGTTGTTACTTCGATGTAACAACCAGTGTATATTATTATAAGCAAAGCGCGCATTGCCGATCCTGTGCTGTCAACCAATTGTAAAGCTTGATTTCGTAGGTGCAACTTAAACGCGACTCCAGAGCGTGCTGCGGGATGAGGCGGTTTTTTAACTTTCCCTGGCATTTTCAAGTTCAGCCTTAATCGTGGACCAGCCTCAGCTGGGACCTGCACGTTCCTGCGACTCGTGAGCGTATTGTGCAAGTTCGTCGTAAAGCAAAATACAAAGAATCTGCGTGAAGCCTTCCGTCAATAATTGCTGCCTATAAGTTAAAAGTGTGCCAAGACATCGTTTACAAATACAGCAAACACCATGGTCCACGTGTGCGAGATGAGTACACCAATTTGCGCCATACTCAAAAGTGCATTTGAAGCGTCGGTTGTAGAGACGTGAAATCAGCAGTCATTGTGGTTCCTGGGAGCAATCGGGGGTTCCCAGCATCGGGTGTGATCATCTTCCGCGCATCACTCCATCCACGGTTGGGATGACGCAATGAAGAGCCCCCGACAAAAATACCAGTTCCCGGTAAAATGTTTGTAATTTAAAGCGATAAGCAATCGCTGCCACTGTCTGAAAATCATGCTTAAGGGTTACGCCTGCCTGTGCCAATTCAGCCAATTGTGCGAATATGATCAGAGTCGGCTTTCTCCAGGACCGTCTTTAAATAGTTGTGACTTTTGCACTTTTAAGGACAGTTATTGGTACAAAAAAACTAGGACAAGCTTTTTTTAGCTATGTGAATCTGCAGTTTTACCTGGCAACTAAGATGTGAATG
Source organism: Agriotes lineatus (assembly GCA_940337035.1). NCBI lineage: Eukaryota > Metazoa > Arthropoda > Insecta > Coleoptera > Elateridae > Agriotes > Agriotes lineatus. Next base: position 214,479 of record CALNHX010001354.1, on the reverse strand, counting down.
AATCTGAAATTATTTTAAAACGTCACTGTCACTAATGCATAGAATGAGTTTAGTTTCAAAAGCTAGGATTATTTCTTGCTTAGAAAACAGTAGCAAATTGCACAATTATATAGTTTTATAAGTGTTTTGTATTGTAGTTTTTGATAGTAAAATTTGATATGACATGTAAATAATTCTAATCTGTAATATAACAGTTACGGTCATTTCATCCACTAAAATATTAAAAATGTTTGGCTTATAGATTTAGTACTTATCCTAGTTTTTTTGTTGCAATAGTACATGCCAGTAACCTAAGCTATCTCCCACGTAGGCTATTTTAGGAGTCAATCCTATTTTCTATTATTTCCATTATCTGTGTTTTAAAGTCACTATATTTGTGAAACAAATTGGCTTTTCTTGTTCACCGCATGCCTGTGTTGGTTGATATTGACACTTCGTAGCCCGAACAGAGAGACTACGGGGCTACTGAGTTAGCAAATCGGACAAATGGCATATAATTAATCAAATATTAAAGCGTAGAAGACGCTTTATTTAAATATAACGTATCCACGTGAGGGGCTAAATTCACGCCGTGTTACAATGTGGATTACAAGTCACCTGAGTATTTTCTTCCAATAGTCCATATGAATAATTATTAGAACATTCGTCTTACAAATACGTAATGAAAAATCGCGTAACATCTTCTTTATCGTTCTCATTTTATTTCATGTATATAACTGTATACGAAGTATTTAAACAAAATTATATAGATAGATTGACCATGACGAATCAAATATAAAACTTTTCGCCATTGTTCACTGTGTTACGATTTGCGTTCTTTTGTGAAATGAACTATACGCGGTTGTAGGAATAGACTACTTTAGTTAGCTATAAACCATTTTATCATAAATATTTTAAGGTAGAATTTCGTAAGCAAAATGGTCCATTAAAATTACAACATGCTGATATTTAGCCGATGTTTAGAAACGTGCCTTTCTCTGGGAAGCTGGAGATATTTCAATCTCACGAACAGATTATAGTAAATTTATGCAGGGTTTACTTCGTAACCCGAAATATTGGACGAAGGTATATGGTTAATACGTGGTCAGAAGTGCAACTGTTGCAACTCGATCATAAAAATTACGTGCCGGCGGGAGCAAATTCTTTTAGTAGAATTGTAAAACTTTATTAGCGACAATTTGCGAGGGGTCGATCTTGACAAATTTTAGTGTGTGAAAGCTTCAAATTTGTCAAATTCATAGGACTATTATGAACTGTCACGTCCGTATGTACGTGGCAAAATCCAAAATTTAGACCTGCCCTGATAGGCTTATTTGGAAATTTGTAAACGCCTACCGAGTTTTCTTGGTCAAACTGGACTTAGAATTTAGTTAGTTAATAAGATGTTAATAAGTAAAGTTAAGAAACAACGGTATTAAACTTAAGTGTTCTGTAAACGGTAGAAAAATAAATGCAAGTATTTGTACTTAAGTGTTCTTATTAATCTCGCAAGAGTAGCTTTGGCCTTCATGTATAAGCGTATTTTAACTAAAAGGATTGCCAGTTACCCCGACTTTAGGCGTATCGCGACAACTGAAACGATTTTTAAGAAAATTTGATTTTTTTTGCAATATCTTGGAAAGGACATTAAAGTATTTTAAAGACAAATTGGATCATTGTTTGATAGCAAAAAACATTAAGAAAACATACCATGTGATCTCCAAAAAATAGACAGAGGGATGCTACGAAATCAAAATAGCGCCAACGTGGCCAGCGGTTAGGGAGCTCGGCTGCGGTGCCACGGTACGGGGTTCAATCCCATATCTGACGAGCGGGAAAGTAAGCCAGTCGTTCAAGGCGTGATGCTAACCATATCAACCAGAACGCCGGTAACGTGTGCCAGGTGACTGGATTTCGGAAACCAATATTTCGCCCTCTGACCCGCCGAGTCTAAAGCCACATTCCTACGTTTGGAATGAAGCGCCCGGAACTTATTTTACTTTATGACAATAAAATCTAAATCTAGTTTAGACAAACGTTGTTACAGAGTGCTGTCAGATTTTTTTCCTTAGAGAAAATGGAACTAAAATGTAATATTACATTTTGCTTTAAACTTCGGAAAACAGCCACTGAAGTTTTTGCCATGATTAAATATGTACATGGAGATTAAGCTTCATTGCGCTCCAAAGTTTTGAGTGGTTGATTCGCCTAGAATGCCAGAAAATATAGAAGCTGTAAGGAAACTGATCATAGAAGACCGTCGAATTACGTAAAAATTATGTCTGAAGGGCTTCGCATAAACCTAGAAGCATGTAGACCGATTTTAACAGAATTTAAAGAAGCGAAAATGATATGCCAGATTCGACCCTCATCACCCTCCCATGCGGCTACGAATATACTTTTTTGGCACAGTCTTATCACTGACGGTTCTGTAACACCTACTCAAATTGGTGAAGAACGTTAAATTCGGTTACTACATTAAGTAACAAAATAACGATAAGTAATAGTGATGTCAACTTTAGTTACTTTTCGGTACTTGTAACTATTCCTTACTTTTCGTTGTAGTATCAGTTACTTTGTATTCGTTACCGAGTACTGGTTCACTCTAAAGCCTACATGCGTCACAACCAGTTCAGATCGAGTACCCGAAAGTTCAGTGAGAGTATCCGTTGGTTTCAGATAAGTGGCGAGTACATGGGAGTTGTAAAACAAACAAAATTGAATGCTTACTTCTTTTATTTCTCAGAATTGTGCATTGCGCACGGGGCTTATACGGGAGTTGAATTTGTACGTAAAAGAGGTTTTAAAACAACCTGGTTAACAGGCTTGCTTTTATTTTGTTTTCAAAGTAACTTTATGGAAAAACAGGTGATAGCAACCTACTTGATCACATTTTTTTACTTTTGTTAAAATAGTACTTACTGGACGTGGTCGATGCTACGCTAAGATTTGCAGTTGTGTGAAGTAGGTTGTATGTTCCCGTTCTTTTGTTTTCAATCTATCAAAAGTCCGTGTGTGTGTGTGATGTAACTATCAAATTTTACATTATTGACTTTGCGACCTTCGCAATCTTGCGCTTCGTCATAGGTCTCGTTTATATGATAATAGTATATTATGTTATTAGGAGCAAAAGTTATATTTTATGTGGCGAGGCTGGACGGGTTATCTGCCGAGCTTGCGAGGCAGATAAGTACAGTCGAGCCACATAAAGATACTTTTGCTCCGAATAACATATAGTATTTTTTCTTCAAACGTTTTTATAACAAATTATTTACAACTTTGTGAACAAAATTCGAAGAAAATTACTTGATCTCGTCAGCGGCAGATAATATTATCTGCCGCTTGGCAATAAAGTGACGGTTTAGCATCATCAATCCAGCAGTATAATGCCATATTTTACTGCCGTTTGAAGAAAAAAGCATATTACGCATTTCTTCAGGAAATTACCTATTTCATTCTACAGCATTAAAAAGTCCTAGCTAATACATTTTTTCCGAGAATTATTAATGCCAGAAAACATCCCCGAAAGCTCGCTTATTTGATAGCATATTAACCATTTCTTCGGGAAATTATCTAGGTACCTATTTCATTTTAGGGCATTAAAAAAGTTCTAGCAAAGAACGCCAATCGCTGTTCGAATGTGCCTAATAAGTATTTTCATGAAACCCCTATTTTTTCAGATAGATTTTTAATTTTAAACACAATCTCAAACTTAATCTTCGGACCGCAAGATGGCGATAAAATAAAAAGCAAAGTCGAACCTGATACTCTTGGTTAAACTAAAGTAACTGTTTTAAAAATGTAACGAATACTTTTGAAAGTTGATATCCGTTACTTCGGATCTTGTCGAGTAACGAGTAGTCGTGTAACGAATAGTTACTTTTTTGGCGTCACTAATAAGTAAAAAATATACATACATACATGTCAATAATCACATAGTAACAATATTGTAAAAATGACGTATGGTCACCACACGACTCTCTTTACTACTTGTAAAAATTTAATTTTGCGAATTTTTCAAAAACTATTTAAAAATAAGCTTTTTTGGCAAAAATTACAGATAATTACGAAACATATAACAGTTTTAACAAATGTATTCCTATTATTTTTGGACAATTACGTAATATACAATGAGAATAATGTAAGTCTGTATATGGCTAAATTAGACATAGGTCAATTACTTAATGTTACGATGGTGTTTATAAACGAAATAACAGCACAGTGACATAGAAACTGGATTATTCCATTGTAATTTCAAAACCGACAATTGTTACTAGCATGGGTACATTGATAAATGATAAAATAAAGTTGCCAATGTAGTCTTATATTATTCACACGGTATAATAGAGTTTAAAAAAATATCCCCATTATTATTTTGGCCTTTGAGAATATTTTTGTAAAAATCTAAATTTGTGTTTTTCCCGGTTTTTCCAAAAACTATGCTGCTTTAAAAAAACCTTTTCAACAAAAGTTTAATATATTTAGATGGTATATGATCTTCTATGAAATTTAATGTTTATTAAACAATCCGGTTACCCGATTATAACCAAAAATCACTGGGACCTCCGAATGTTTATTTGAAACAACAATTTACGTTTTAGGCCGAACGATTAAACTAGTGATGGGCATAACCGGACAATTTTCATAACCGAATTATTTGTTTTCGAATCATATTAATAACCGATTGATTATTTGAATAATAATTCGAATTAATTTTGGCTCTCGATTCGTTTCGATTAAGTCAGCCGGTTTGCCGATTGGCGATTCACCGTCATCTGCATCGGCATCGTAACTTGCAGATAGCAGAGGAACTCAGTTAATCGTTAATTATAATAATTGTATAAATGATTTTTATTTGATTTCTACGGAGTTTAAACCATTGAGAATAGCTATATCAATACTAATCACAAAGAAATTATAAATATGCGAATACAAAGTATCTATTGAATCTATTTTTAGTTCCTAAAATTCTCTAGTAGCCACCCTTCCCTTTTCGCTTGCACATCATACCGGTATATTTTAGAATCCATAGTTTATCTACGTTCAGCCTTCCGCGGTTCTAAGTTCTAAGGACGCACGCTTAAAATTTTAAACATCGAAATCCACTTCTTGTCCCGACCTGCTCCGTTATTAAAAATTAAATACACTTCTTCAATAAATTAACGCACCACCAAAAACTAGCCAAAAGTTTAAAGTTAATTTTTGTCGAAATCACTGATCCTATTTGGACGATTCTTTTTTTGAATGACAAGTTGCCTCCTTCAGAAAGCTAGTATACTACTCTATTCGCATAGAAACTTATTTTTTATAAATACCGGGTGTAACAATTATAAGGTGTTTATTCCATAAAATTTATAACACCCTGTGGGGTTCAACAATTACAATATCAAGTTAGAATTCAAAGCAAACTCCAGCCTCATCTTCTTATAACATTTTGTTTTTTGATTTACTCTTTTATCTTACCTACCGCAAGAGAAACACAATTTTATAGCATAACATGTTTTTTATTGACTTTAATTTACATTAAAAGCACTAAAGTAGCAGGCTATGGAAAAACAGAGAAAAACAGTAATTGTCATCAGGTAAATACAGCTGTCAAAAAGCAGTTGATAGAAGTGTGTTTTCGGTGTTAATCCTTAAGGTTTTTTTTTTGCAAAATCTTTAATTTTGTCAGTATGCAACGTGGAACACAAAATCTTACTCGCAAAGAATGTGCTCAAGCATTAGTTCTGTTTGAGGAAGGTTGGAATTACCGAAGAACTGCTTTTTGACAGCTGTATTTACCTGATGACAATTACTGTTTTTCTCTGTTTTTCCATAGCCTGCTACTTTAGTGCTTTTAATGCAAATTAAAGTCAATAAAAACATGTTACGCTATAAAATTGTGTTAATTTTGCAATAGGTAAGATAAAAGAGTAAATCAAAAAGCAAAATGTTATAAGAAGACAAGGCTAGAGTTTGCTTTGAATTATAACTTGATATTGTAATTGTTGAACGCCACAGGGTGTTATAAATTTTATGGAAAAAACACGTTATAATTGTTACACCCGGTATTTATAAAAAAATAAGTTTCTATGCGAATAGAGTAGTACACTAACTTTCTGAAAGAGACAACTTGTCATTCAAAAAAAAAATTGTCCAAATCGGATAAGTGGTTTCGACAAAAATTAACTTTAAACTTTTGGCTACTTTTTGGTGGTGCGTTAATTTATTGGAGAAGTGTATAAATCTGTTACGATATTGGAAAATCTTATTTCGTTTTCTGTTTATCCCTTATTAGGCATAATCAACCGCGTTTCGAAGCAAAAATTTAGGCCGTTATAAATTAATACCAACACAGCTTCGGCAAATCTCATACTCAGCAGAGCGTTATCTTTAATGGGAACGGCCCCATAATGTCTTAATAACATCAACAAGCAGCCGCGAGCCTCACTTGGGTCAATCTAAGTACCTACATACGTAGAAAAGGTCTTGACGTATTATTTACAGAATTTCGATCACTCGCAGGTCGCTGAGATACGGTACGTAGTATTTATCAGGTTGAGGTTATTTTTGATTCGAATACTTGGAACGAAAACCGAGTTACACAGGTTATTTCAATAACCGGATAACCGGTTATTTTTCATTCGAATAAGCCCATCACTAGATTAAACCTCCTGAGCTATAGAGGACAGATACTCACACACTGACAGGCATACATCACTTCAAAAACAACTTTTATGGCATTTCATTTGGTAATGTACTACATTTCTACATTCAAAATCGTTTAGAAATGTAGAACTTTTCTGCATTAGCAACACTTTTCTGCATAGCAACAGCGATTCGTTTTAAGTTTGGCAGAACTGAAGTGTATTGTTGGTGGCACTGTGAGTCTGTCAAATTCGAGGTTAGCAGGTTAGGTTATACGTCAGTTTTGACACAGACTGACGCAAAATCTAACCTGCTAACATCGAATTTGACATAGACTTACAGTGTCACCAACAATACACTGCAGTACTGCCAAATGCCTAACATCAACTGGAGCTGCTTATTGTGCTTCAGTACACAGAAACTAGTTCTGCTCGGCTTGGTCAGGTTTTGACATTTAGTATTACTTAAGAGGTAAAAATGTAATATTTTACATTTCTTATGAAATGCGATAAAATATTATACGCAACACGTTAGAAAAGTGGTGTTACTGAACTTGTATGGCGGTTCAAGTACTCGCTAACGCTCGTGCTCAAACCAGCCATAATTGTTCAATAAAATACCACTTTTCTAAATTTGTTGCGTAATATACTATTTCTAAATCAGAAGACAGAAAAATGGATATTTCCGCAAAAATATCCAGTTGGAAAAAATTGCGATTACTATACGTTATTATACGACGTAAAAGAAAGTAAAAGTGATTGCCTACCTTTTGAGTTGGAGATGTACCGGAAAAACAACTATTATCCGGAAACACAGTTAAATACTCATGTTTGTGTAGAGCAGTTAGATGTCGCTTTAATCCAAAATTGGTCCCCTTTTTCATCGATATGTCTTTCCAACACAATTTGCATGTCCCTTTTTTGTCGTTGTTCTTTAAACGAGTTACGTCGAAATATGTCCCCAAACGTTTTCCTGTATCACTAAGGTTACTTGTACGATGTTTAGAACTTTTATTCAATGTAGTGGTAGACACTGAATTTATAGCGTCTTTAAAATCATTCGTATCAGCGCTCGTCTCGCCTCTCGTATTTGCCATATAAGTTGAATCGTTGTAGCTATCGTGAGCGAAGAGATCGATGGCTTCATTCGCCAATTTGTCATGAACTGTATTTTTCCGTTTCATTTTGCACTGTTCGTCTAGTTCACCAACACCGACTGCATAAACTAAACTAAGGGCTGAAATAAATGCCAGCAACGCCTAGTCTAACATTTTCCTGTAACTAGTCAAATAGGATTAGGCTACCATAATTCAAAGAACAAGAAATAAACTTTCAAGCCGGTTGGCGGCTATTGGCAGTACGGTAGTTTGGGCTTAATGTTTACAAATCCCTTGTTCGTGAGGTCAACGTTCATATCGTACCAATATTTTCTTTTCTAGTTTTATTTTCTATACCAAACAATACTTTTTATATATCGGTTCTGATATGTAACATATGCCGCATTTTACTGAAATATATTACCTAACCTCGATTATCAATAAAATTCTTTCCGTTAGTGGAAATTCTATACTAAAACTAGAGGATCCGTAGCTGAAATGTTTGAACAATTCGCAGTATGTTTTAACTAAGCCGACCTTGCCGAAGGTCACGGTTTTCCTAACAAACCTTTCAAAGGCAATATCCCATTCCAATATCCCTCAACATTTGTTAGTTTTCCCAATTGAGGGAGACGTAAAAGACAAGCTTTATGATGGACCCTTCCTGGAAATGACAAAAGAGGATTTTGTTATTGCACACAATTTGTCGCCGACCGACAATTTTACAGATGCTCCGTGCTTCCTCGAATCATGAAGATACGAAATTCAGAAAGGCCCATTTCTGCCCATTCTAACCACAACGATATAAATTCTAGACGCTTTGATGTTACCGCCTTCCGTTGAAACAAGTCATTTTATCGCCAATTTTATTCTGCTTACCCAATAAACTAATAATATTTTACAAAAAATTTCCTACACCTAAACTGAGTCCTTTGAATTAAATTTGTTGTTGACACGAGTTCCGACCAGTGCCGTAACTATCGATGTATGATGAGTGTCATGGCGACAAAAATTGTGCAGCAATAATGATATTAATAATCTTTCTTAATTTTATTCCATTTCTATTCTGCAACCTCTATTAGATACAACGCATTTTTTCGGAAAATGACATTGCCCCACTGTAGTCAGTTTAAATTTCCAACAAGTAATAAACATATTTGCTACAATGGAATCCAAAGCAAGAAAGCTACGGACAGAGTAGTATTTTCAGCCTTATTGTTAACATTTCAACTACAAGGGGTTTGAACCCATATTTGTTCACCCAGAACCAGAGGCTCGTACCTCTAAGACATCTCCAATGCAAAGGGTAACAATAATACCCACAAACATAATTTTAGGAGAGTACGAGAATTATAGTCAATGACTTCTCAATTTTATTGCGTCGTATGGCTTGTGGTAGGAAGCCTTGTGCCAAGAGTTTTCAGGTTGCGCGAACGCCTCCAACGTAACCTAACGACTGTCACCGAAATGACAACCGGGACCGATGGCTTAACTATTGGCAACTGAATCCAAGCGCTACGCCACTATGCGGTAGAATTTTGAACTGTGTCAATGAGGTCGAAATTTAAACTCGCATTGAGCTAAATGATTTAAGCTAATTATTTGATGGCTTATAACAAAGTTACTAATGCGAGAAATGTCTTTATACTAGGGAATATTTATTCTGGCAACTTTCTCCTCTGACTCAGACCTACAACTACCCCGCTAATGACTATTTAAAATTTAAATTCTTTTACTTTTGTTTTCGAGCGCAGCTGAAATACGTTGGTACATGCCTACATTTACCTTGCTTGTTCTTGTTTTTACTAGGTTTGTTCTTGCTGAAGTTCAGTGTCTTGTTTATGTTTATTAATTTATTGTTTATATTTTTAATAACGGGATATCTTTAACGTAAAAATGGATCGTGAACGTGAGGGAGCTAGATTTTCTCCTGTACCAAATAAATCGAAACGGTTTTGTTGCGTGTATGGTTATAAATCACTATCAAAACGCGATACAACTGTGCGGTTCCATAAGTTTCCTAAAGAAGGAGAATTTGTAAAAATTAATAATCAGAAAGCAGATCGGCGAAAGGAATGGATTCGTTTAGTTAGAATGGGGAAAAAAGTTACAGAAAGTATGCATGTTTATTCTCTGCATTTTAAAAAAGAAGATTATATTCTTCCTGGTGAGTACAATACTTATTATCGTAATGATATAAATTAAAATTTATAATGCAAAACCAATAACACAAGACGTAAACGCAAAACAACTTCTGCGCGTGTAACGAACTTATTTATTTGTACTATTGATGACTAATACGTGACTATTAAAGTATCATTAGAACATCTTTAACTACATTCCATAAGACTTAAAATTCCCCAATAGTTGCTGTGTGTAACAAATACTACCTACTAGAAATATAAACTTTGTAAATAATGCAGCATGACTTAATAGCCATTGATGTACTCACGGCTGGCGAAATTAATTATTTCTATCAAAACAGCTCTATTAAAGTCCCATTTAAACATCTTTAATTAAAATGCATATCATGAAGACTTACAATTTCTCAATATTAGGCCCGTAAAATTATTTAAGAAAATACTAGAAATCTGTTAAATGCAGCATTGGTATATTTACGCACTACTGATTAAATTATTTATTTATGGTAAAACAGCCCTATTAAAATCCCGTTTACACATCTTTAATTAAAGTGTATACCATGAAAGCTTAAAATATCCCATTATTATGCCCCTAAAATTATTTAAACGAATACTAAAAAACATTTAAAATCAGCGTTTAACTAGGGAAATACATAGGCTTTAAGAATCGTACCTACTTAGAGCGGCCATTTAACTAAGCTCCGCCTTCAGTTCACTTCCCAATAGGTCGGAGACCCATCCAAGTGCCGACCGCCGCTAAAGTTGCTTAACTCTCGAGACTGTTTGACCAGTGCTCGGAGCATGCGGGTATGCAACCAACTACTTCTCAAGTAATACACCCTTATTTAAAAAATTGCCCAAATTCAAAATAATTTCAAATATCTTTATCTCGACAACCATCGGATTTTTCGGTGCAAGTCAAGTACACTTTTTTATATAAACTTGATCTAAGGTAAAATTCTAAGTAGAACTAAGGTACCTGGTACTCTGCATGCCTAGACCTTGTCCACGGGTTTGACAAAAAAGGCTTATGAAAGCCTACTAGCTTGATATCAGTCTCCCCACAACAAATACTACTACTACTTATGCTAAATTAAATGTCGCATTTGCGGTACGAAACATGTGAAGGTAATGAAAATATCACCCCCTTCATATAGCTCCAATTTCGGTTACACAATTAATCAAACTTACTTATATCATCTCAAGTTTGAGTTTAAACCGATAAGTGTCTCCTAGACTAAATGGTGTGTAATGGTACGCTTATTTCCCCCCTTCTCCTACGGTACTTTAAATTTTAATTGTCCTTTGTTTGCAATCTAACTCAGTCGTCAATACACAACCCCCGTTTTTTACCTTAGTGTGGTTATGGGCATACATTGACATGCTTGCTCTGAGCCTGCCGCATTTCCACCTAAGGCCAAGTTGTTTACACAAACGTCATGTACTCGGTATGAAGGTATACATACATATAGTATAAAGGTATACATACATATAAAAACAAAAAAGATACACAGCGACAATACGCAAAATTTTATATGCTGTCGACATTAAAGTCAAGTTTAACTAAATCGCTACGAGCTAAAGGCTAATTTCTACGCGCAGTTACAACTTGTACAAAATGCAAAAAGCATAACATAGCAAACATTAATGCTAACAAGAAAGTCCGCGAAATAATCTTCACTCACGATTCCATTTCATCTTAATCCGAACCTGTTTGCGCGCGAAACACTCCCTGCTATGCGTTGTCATGCCGGGACGCTTTGTAATCAGGATCACAATTGCGCGCTAAAAAATTACGCAATCTGTTGTATTCAGGTGCTACGTTCCTGATGTTTCACAATTTAGCACAGGATCGTGGACTCGATCAAATAATTTATTGATAGGGACTAACCTGATGTTCCCTTTGCTATAAATTGAACATCGTTGCTGTCGATGGTTGATCAAAATAGTAAGTAGCAATTTCAATACTAAACTCGGTGTACTCCCCCTTGAAACCGATGTATCAGCTTCCTGCTGCGAAGTATCTGGCCCTGGAAGACGCCTTCCAAGACCGCACTATACCCTCGAGGCTCTAATATTGACCTCCAGGAAACAGGCGTTGGCTGCGTTCTTCGCAGGCAAATACTCCTCTATCAGTGCGTCTTCTGTTCTAATAATAGCTGCACTCGGCGTTCCTTACTTGATTAGCACTACATTATAACAAGCACGGGAATTAATTTTAAGGCGGCTTTGAAATATGTAATGCGCTTTTAACCTCATTACTACAATATAAAAATACAGTTCAGCTCTACGCTAGCCTGTTAAATGTTGGATATCTCTGGTGCAACGAATCGGGCCCGTTACGGGTGTCATATTCTTTTCCGACCATCCTGTACATATGCATAAATTGTCCAATCTGATATTTTTAATATCTGAAGAAATGCCAGAATAAACATTATGAATTATATTAAAATACAATTTTAAAAAAGCTTCTTCAGAGATTATTTATTACTGTACTTTATTGCAATAAGAAGAGTACTAAGACAGCAATAGTACATTGTGTATCTCAGGACGAAAAGCGTAACATTCTCAGACGACTGTGAATATTGTTGGGCGAGGCGAATGCCGAGCTCAACAACACAGGAGTCTGGGAATGTTGCTTTTTGGCCAAGATACACATACTATTTTTCCGCCAATCGATACCAGCAATTAAAAAAAATAGGAAATAGTACTCGAATATTCCCTGCCTAGGCCGGGAATATTATTCCTGTACAGTTTTATTGTAAATTACCTAGCAAACGGCTGATGTAATGGAATGTTTGACTTTGCTCAACAAAATTTTGTCAATAATGTGACAGTTCTAGTACGATTGGCGGAAAAAATAATTATTCATATGTTACGTATTAACAAAAAGCAAGGTAAATCGAATACATAAGTCATGGAATACAAAGAACATGTTTACGTTCGTATTATTTTCTTCTTGCTATGAAAGACAATTGTACAAAAACGATTATGGTCTGAACAATTTTAACATGCAAAATAAAAAACAAAAATATATAAAAATTACAAATAATGCCATGAAGGCATCTAGTCATAATTTAGGAAGCACTGTGAACATAAGTAAGGTAATGACCAAAATGACGGTGTATTTAAAGTTTCCACTCACAAAATTATCCGGCAACGGCAGCGGCGGTCTGCTGATGCGTAAGTAATGACATTTTACCTTAAACGCGTCTCTCGACATTTTATCTGAGGGGCAATTTCAACATTCCCGTGATAATTGAAGGGAACTAGAATATACCTAGAAGCAGCCGTAATAACTCTTAATGAGGAAGGGTAACTTGTAGCACAGCTTAGGAAAATTCCATGCCATGTTACGAGAAAGACCACATTTTACATTTTATAGTTAATAATGAACATACAAAGCAAGGGAAATAACTGATTTGAACAAAGTAGGGTACTGATGACTTAAAGGATCTAAATACAATCAACGTATACACATAGACGAAGGTACGGAATTAAAACAACAAACACAATACTAGTAATTACGAGTACCATGTTAAAAGTTAGTCAAAAATGATGTGGCAAAAAGGAGGTTTAAGTAATTAATTTTATTACTGTAAATTAGCAGGAAGCTATTAACAATTGAACATAGTTCCGACAACTTGCAGGATGATCACAGATTTTATGTACCTACCACATTATGCCAACTATTATTTTTAAAAACGCTTGATTGAATGTTTCACTATTTATGGAAGTCTTCCTCTTCCAAAAGTGTAATTATTATAAATAGATATAATTTTTAATGCTAGCTAATAACGCATGTAATTATATTAATTATGAAATTAAATAATTATACATAACAAGTCTGATAACAGGCGTGACGTTTGACAGAGTAAACGATTTAGTAGTTTTTCTTGAATTTCAATATTTTCAACTATGTTAATAAGTAAATTATAGGGCTGATGTGAGAGTCCATGTAAAAACAGAAAGGCAAAGCAGACCACTTAGACTTTACCCTACCTAGAAAGCCATCGAGGCTGCTTGTAAGAGCTGGCCAAATTAATTTTCGCCCCTTTTGAAAAAAATAATAGGCAACGAGTAATACACCCAATATCGTGCGAGCAGGTAATGATCATGATTAAACTAATTAATTACACTCTTATTTGCATCTATTATTATCCCCTAAGGCAGTATTTCTCAACCTGGGGGTCGGAAGGGATGTGTCGAGGGGTCGCGAATAGCGTCGCGATTGTTCTATACTTCATTCATTGTATAGATATAGCAAAAGTTGGTACCCAAGTTACAAATATCAGCAGTAAGTTGAACGGAAATATAGAAGTTATATTTTTTTGTCAAATTTGATAACTGTGTTTGCAAAGCTTGAAATTTTAACATTTGTGAGAAACATTGATTATGACATTCAGAAGTCAGCAAAAAGACCGTGTCTTTCGGATCCAAATTTTCCAACAAGTTGTTTTATCTGATCTAGTTACAGTTACAGCTGATATTTGTAACTTGATATCGTAAACTTTGCTGAGTGGCTGACGGGGGGTCACTAAGTTACAGCTAATGAAATAAGGGGTCGCCTGTACAAAAAGGTTGAGAAACACTGCCCTAAGGAATTTGCCTAATTTGTTTATAGGTATACAGCCAAACTTGTACATAGCACAATATTATTTCTATGTTTCTATGCTTCTAATGTTTCTTCTGCATTTTAGTAAAAGTTTAAGTACAACTGTTTTTATTGATAGAACAATTATATATGTTGATATCCCTCCTAGTATATTCATATATAAAGCATCATTTCTTATCTCTAGTTACTAACAATATATTAATATAACATAAATAATTGTACTAATTCAACAAAATTTGTATGCAAAAAATTCTTTCATATGAAAATTAAATTTTGCTCGTAAAATAAAACCTAAAAAATGTCATTCATCTTTTTATTGGCAATGCTTGTGGTTTTACTAATAGTTTAATTAAGTTGATATCTAAAATCAAGTTTTGAATGCAATAATAGTAAAAAAGAAACAAATTATATTAATTAGTGATAAAGTTGATTTGCTATTTTTTTTGCACAAAGCCAAAAAAATTGGTAATTAAAAGCAGAAAGATATGCCCACCATATATGAAAATGATAGCCCTCATATAAAAAAAAACGATGACCTAAAGCGCCTTCTACCCCAACTTTGGCACCAAAGCCCAGCACAAAGGATCACATCATCCGAAGTATGACTGAAAGAATACGCGATGTTAAAATACATGACGTTTCTGTTTCCTGGAAGAAAATTACTGTAACGAAGAAATGCTTTGAGCTTCCTTGTTATATTGTGTTCCAAAAAAAAAAACTCATTTAGGGCAGGCCTTGGAAAGAAAGATAAAAAATCTGGTGATGCCGTAATTTAAGTATGTAGGTGAATGTCGGACTGCATTTTGTTTATGAAAACATCTGTCAGTGTGACAGGCAAAAGTTTACACTGCATTAAGTTTACTTGTATCAAGCAAAAAGGAAAATAAGAGGGCATTTACACAACAACGGGTGTATTAATTATAACAGTCAATAAAAATTGTTTTTAAGTGTTCTGTATATTTTTACGAAAATAGTTCAAGATCAAGATGTAATTTAGTTCTCTCTGACTTATGGTAGTTGATTTGCTTCAATGGAAATGTATCAAGTTATGGCAACTTCAATTTGATCATGACATGGGAATGAGTTTTTTTTAACACCCGATACTAGATAGGGAGAAGATGTCGAGAGAATGCCGTAACACCAAATATTTTTTGGAGCTCGCATGCCATTCGTAAGTTATAGGGTTATTTTTTACATTTATTTACTAACATGCATTTGTTATACATCAATAACAAGCTCCCAACGAGTAGAACATTTTTCCTTCAAGTACCTTTTTTGTAGCTTCAATGATCGCCGAGTTAGGAGGGTTTGAAAATTTTCATTTTTGAACTTCGGCGCACCGTAACTCGGGAACCGTGTGGGAGTGCCAAGAGTTTTCTGGTATTTTAACATCATGAGAAAGTCTTCGTTATACTACACTTATACCAAATTGAAAATGTTTAGAAGAAAATGTTCATGAAATTATAGCATTTCCCTAGAAAGTTGTACAAAAAATGTTTTTACAGCTCCTAGATTAGGAATGTGTGATATAGTCGATCGTAGTTTACTTTGTATTGTGACAAATTACCTATCCTGAAATTGGTTAACTCGAATCGAAAAAAATCCAAATTAATTTGTAAGAATTATTTGTGAGCGACTGAATATTGACTTACCTAACTATGTCTGTATATTGGCGACTGTCGGCTGTATGTTTTTAATGTCCCTCAGTTCAATACCAGACATTTTCAACTGTTCAAACCGGAATTTGCTAGTAGCCTATAGTATTCCAACCAAAAACTGGAAAGCTATTTAAAATCAAATACATCATGGAATGTGTAAGTCATGTCTAAGTTGGGTTCATACAATCAATAAATATTTTTTCCGTCAATCGTTTATATATCGACTCATTAATGCATGATTTTGTCTAAAAAATCATGCATTAATAGACCCGTTTTCGCAATGATTTTATATAGGCAACCATACGTACTAAACGTCAAATGTATCTGAAATGTCAAAACTAAAGGTTAAATTATTCCGTGGATTTATTAATATAAATATTTACATTAGAAAACGCTTGGCTCAATATCTTTGTGGCAGTTTGTATTTTATACCTATCGAGTTCTCAATGTATCCTTCGGCAACAGAGGTGGATTTCCAACCGCAAAGTATTTTAATTGCCGCAAAATTGCTCCGGCATCGGCAACCATACGTACTAAACGTCAAATGTATCTGAAATGTCAAAACCAATAAATATTTTTGATGGATTTTAATAAACGTACGATTGACGGAAAAGTCTTGTAACCAACTCTTATGTTAATCGGTGATTAATAATCCCGCTCATTAACGCGTTCGCTCGCTCCACTCGCTCACGCGTTAAAATCTCTCGATTATTAATCACCTTTATTAACACACTTGTTGGTTAAATAACCATTTTAATGTCAAGCAGCTTTCAAGTAATGACAGTTCATCTGTAAATTGTGCATGTAACTGTTAAGGTATTGCAACATTTTGCATGATTTAAGTAGGTACTAGTTGTTTAATTTCAGTTTTTAAAATCGTATACTAGCAGAGAAAATGTTGAAAAAAGTATATGTCTTCCAAAATGTCCAATGCATATGTCAAATTTGAAGGTTATTATTGAAGTGTCACTGAATGACAATCAAGCAGTAATTTTATGAATTACATCGAAGTGACTTGCTGTTCTCAAAGCTGACCTGATTTTAAATATAGCTTTCCAATTTCTGGTTGGAATACTATACCAATGTTATTTTAAACTCACCGTTTTGGTGAATTATGCGATCTTATAATTAGTATGCTGGGTGTATTGATATTTTCTGCATGTCTTTTCCAAATTTCAAAAGTCTGCTTATGCAAAATCTTTAAATTTGTTTTTTTTCATTATTTATAGGTGTAAGGAAAAATGATTTGCCATATTATGCTAAATTGTAATCAATTTTTTCCTGCGAGATTTAACTTTCAATTTCTTTATATAATTTTAATATATACAGGCACGATAAAAAATTAGTTTAATCTTTTGTTCAACAAAATAATTTAACTATAAAATTATCTCGAAAACCAAATTCTAATGTAATTACTATTAGTATATCAAAGCGGAGATAACTTTTTCCATTCAAGTAGTATACCACCCAATCTTTATAGAAAGTTTAGCGAAATTGGCGTATGCGTATGCTGTTCCATGGAGCCTTTAAACCAAAACTTAAAAATCTGTAAAAGGCTTTACCCTCGTCGACATTGCGACATTAATTAATTTTCAAAATCAAATTAAGTTAGGAGTAAAAATATCTTCACGTTTCTAATAAATTAAATAAAATTTCAATTTAAAAAAACGTTACCGGTGGTGGAATTCGAAGGGCAGGTGGACGGCGTATGCAGTCCCAACGTTGTGTGAGATATTGCAAGGGGACGGGCTATTTCTACCTAAGCTACGGAGCACCGACCCTTCGAATTCCTGCGTTGCAGCTGTATTAACGAGTGTATTAAGTAACGCACTAATTTGTTGCTCCTTTTTGTATCGTACAACATTTATTCTATATCTATTGGGGCCCATTTTTGGTAAAAATAAAGCCTGCGCTATGTAAAAATTATTACTTTTATTTATTGCTAAGT
Source organism: Agriotes lineatus (assembly GCA_940337035.1). Classification (NCBI taxonomy): domain Eukaryota; kingdom Metazoa; phylum Arthropoda; class Insecta; order Coleoptera; family Elateridae; genus Agriotes; species Agriotes lineatus. The sequence continues at coordinate 196,412 of CALNHX010001354.1, read as the reverse complement.
TAAATCAAAAATAAACAATTTTTTTAAGGTGCTCACCCTGTATATATTTGTCTGAAATTTTCTCGGTTTCATGCCAAGTAGATATATCATGTGTATGCGAAATATTGTCTTCCTCCGACAAATAGTTTTTGAGCTATACCGCCAACAGACAGACAGACAGACGGAATTGAGAAAACCTGTTTTTCGTCATCTAGGGACCCTGAATCGAAAAGATGTGAAGAAATCTCGAAAGGTGATTTTTTCGCGATTGCGTCTTTTAGACGAGGGAAGTAAAAATACAGTTTTCCAGTGAGTGTCTATTCCAAATAACTTCTAAAGTAACGGTTTTTGGAAAATATCCAAAACACGTCAAATAACTATACGCAGGGGATCTTTTACAAAGTAAACTATTCACCTCTTTTCTCGATACTATCTCAATAAAAAAATCAAGTAACAAGTGAGGTCAAGTGATAGCTCATTTGAACGACCATGCAAGATTGTTAATCGTCAATTTGTTGTTGAGACGTAGTCTGAAATTTAAAAAGTACTCGTGTATAAGGGATTGGCGCAAACAACAACCAATTTTATTCAATTAAATATTTGTATATGTTTCAAACGGAAAAAGCCTAATAGCCTGAAGATTGGGTGCTCTAATCAGGCCATGCAATGATCACGCAACAATAGAATACAGCGTGTAAGCATTTAATTACTCAATAATTCAATACCAATAAATCCAATGACTAGGTTAATTTATCTATATTCTCGTTCAGGGGAAAAATTGGTGTATTCATGATTAACTATAATCTTATCAGTAATTCTACTGTAACAACATTGACAGGAAGAAATGTAGAACTATTTAAATTATCGACATCACTAATGCTCCAATCAATTAGAAATTTTATAGAATAACCATGTATTATTATACAATTGGTCATTAGCGTAATCAACAACCACAGTTTTGATAATGGTAACTGGATTCGTTCCACAATTAAAATAATCCGATAAAATGGAATATTAACGGAATTAATTGCAAAATCCTGCAATAATTTATAACCATTTTCAATATATATAGCCGCCGCTGACGCCATGGAAAGAAATAAATCCAGCGTGAAATAAAGCTTGTGTTGTTTAACTAACGCATTCTTACTGCCAAGGAAATTATTTGAGGCTCTATAAAATGAATGTAAGAAATAAAATCTAATTATTTATTCTATAAAACTATTCAGGGCTGCACATAACAGTTTTTCCTACAAATATTAACTTTTGTATTTTAACTAGCAGTCGCAAGTTTACTCTATTGTTTAGAAAATAAATTAGCTTGAAAGCATTTATGATTTATCTTAAGTTTAATTCGCTGTTTAGGGAAGGATGCTATGCTTTTTTGTCTATAACGGTTCGAACTGATTTTTAAAAGCACGAACATTTTGGGCGTACCAAACCTTTTTGTATAAGAGCGCAATATCCCGCTGCACTTGTTTCAATTGTTCGTAGTGCAATAGAGAAAAATTTTGTAAAGTAAATCTATTACCACACACAAGTGTCAACGGGCAACGGTTTTGAATTGCAGTTAATTAAATTTGATACAAAATAGGACAGAGAGAGACCAAATTTAGAAATGCCGTTTCTGCAAACGAACGGTTAGCTTTGACACTACGATTTCTCGAAATTCATATCCTATGCATCTAGATTTATATCTTTTAAAAACTGAATTGTTGAATTACATCCCATGAAGGCGCGGCGACCGCCCTTTAGGGCTCAGGAACTTGAGCCTCCCATCGTCGACAGCTAATATGTAATTGGAAAAAAGTAACGATTGTAAAATATATTTTATCATCTATTCTATCGTTATAATAGAATAAGTAATGAAATCCGGAGGTAGCTATTCGATGCCACTTAAATCATCTAAAACAATGCCCACGAAGTATGTCGACATAACATGAGTTATGTGTCCACACGCAGCTGCTGATGGAGCTCCGAAATGTGCTTTAAACTTATAGAGGAATTACGGGATAAAACGCTTTCACTGCAGAATTGGCGATATAGCAGTTTTAATATAACGGGAAGGCTCACGATGTTGCAGCTGAGGCCGCCGTACACTCGCGGTCTTATCGTTATATTTACAAATATTGTGATCCAGAAATGTAATGCAATCCGACGGTAAAAGCAGCCGCTGCGCAGATAGCAAATGTGGTGCAAGCTTTGACATCGAAAATGAATGTCAATGCAGCAAAGGCGTTCTTGTATCTTTGCGGGCCGTGTTTGACCATAATATGGGTTGCAGTTGGAGCGCGTTTATTTATCTTGGGTGATTTCGTTTGTTTCGTGCTATGCAGTTTTATATAAAAAATGGCGGAGTAATTAAGTAATATTCTCACAATTTAAAAGCCTACCGTTAGCTGAAAGAGCTAAAATTAATTAAAACTTGGACGGCCTACGCCCTTATTAAATTTCAACCTGCAAAATAAAAGTTGGCAGTCGCAATTTTCCAAGAAATTTTTCTGTTTACATTTACAAGAACAAGAAGTGGAATTGTGGATGTGATGCATTACATGCTCTGTTTTGTTTTCCATTATTAAATACTGTTTCGTTTTTTAACACTTATGTACATTTTGTGTCGTTTGAATACTTTTTGTTCTGTGCATATGACGTTTCTTTTTGGATTATTAACATTAAAAAAAAACCTTGAACTGAAGTTACGTAGTAATAAGTTAACAAATTCTGTATAATGGTTTTATTATTATTAAAGAATAACCTGTAAGAAAAGTTTTTAGAAAAATATGCATCAATTATTTGATTTGCAGGTCTTGAGCAGCAGGTATCGAGCACACTTTTAAAATGCTGTGACAATAGTGATGTATGTAACATGTGCTAATTTTCATGCTTTCAATTTTGACTGAGCCAGTGGAAGTTATTTAAAACTTTTGGCTCAGCTAGATATTCACGAAAATAGGTAAACTACATTTTTTGTTTTGTTGTGGTTGTATTTACTTTTTTGCTCTTTTATTTGGTGTTTGTAAATATTCATTCTCTCATTTAGTAGTATTTTTATGTTTATAAGCGTTTGAATAAATCAAGAGCTTCTAAATATTTGGGGATCGAGCCGAGCTCAAAGTTACTTCAGGAGCCAGGGACTGAGGAACAAGTGTGTACATACTGTACATGGATGTGAAATTTGATACCAGAGGGTTGCATTCAAATGCAAGTACTTTGAGATGACTTTTTAAGTGTTATTTGGGGTACTCGTAATTATATAAATTACTAGAAAGGATAAAAAACTGAATAATAGAGAGCCGCAATAGTAATTTACTGCTGTAGTTTCTACCATGTCAGAAGTTATAAATCTTATCATATCGAACATCAGGAACACGAAAATGGTCACAAGAAATTTGCATATTAGTTTCCCTCCAGAGGGCGCTCATTTCAAGCCATTAACAGGGCCAGTGTATATAGGAGAGTGCCGCCACGTCCGCCATGTTTATTCCTCTGACATATGCGTCACTTTGTTTGTTGGCAATCCAAAATTTTACTTAAAATTGGCAAGACTGTAAGTCTATGTGAAATTCGAAGTTAGCAGGTTAGGTTTTGCGTCAGTTTCGACTCAAACCTACGCAAAGCATAACCTGCTAACCTCAAATTTGACATACAGTTACAGTCTTGCCAATTTCAAGTAAAATTTTAGATATATCCCAATCAGTCATTGCTGATGGGAACAAAAATGGCGGCGATGGCGGCATTTTCACGGATCAAAGAATGGCGGTACTCTCCTATATACACTGGCTCTGGTCATTAATTGAAGCTTGGCCAGTTTCTATTGGAATTCCACCCCTTAAACGTAACAAAAATTTCTGGCAATGATATTTTAGTCTTCCTTACGAAGCAAAAAATTGTAAAATAAGAATCAGACGGTACAAAATACATCGCTTGACCGTATCACTTAGGCATACTAATAGCGGTCTGGCACACACGGGTAAATATCTGTTTCATTGGCAATGTATCTGTCAGTGATATTTTTGTATTCCTTACAATGGAACAAGTTCGCGAAATATAATTCAGGTGGTAAAAACGATGTTATTTTCATATATAATGAGCGAGTTCTTGATTATCAAAAAAATTATCATTTCTGTTTACATGAGATATATTGTTTGACTATCACGCGAGTCCGAAGGACGAGCATGATTGCCTAGAACAATATATCGAGTGGAAACGGAAATGATTTGATAATCAAGAATACACGAGTTGCATTCGGCTAGATTACATCACGATTCAATAAACAACGTTTGACAAATTTCTAAATGTCAAATAACGAAAATAATTATTCATTATCAATAAAAATTGCGTCTGATTTTCATAGTCGGATTTTACAGACTGTAGGTTGGTATAAATTATCTATTCACATTTAATTACAGTTTCATTCTAAAGCTTTGTTCGTTTGGCTACTCAGACTTACTTAATGCAAGACAATGTTTTCGTTTGTGTGAACTGAACAAACTGCATTCTGTTCGTTTGTATTTCGAATTACGAACCAAAAACGTGGTAAATTTATTCCTGGCGACGAGTAGATTGAACAAGTCAAGTGTAGGTTCAAGGAGCGCGAAAACTAACCTTAAAATGGTTTCAGTTTGGATTTCTGTAAATTAGTTACAAATTCATTTTAAAAGATGTAAGAACATTGCAATCAGCTGTGTAAATATAGACTTCCGGTATAAATTTGTCAAATGCGCGATTTCTCTGACGCTGTAAAAATATTGTAATTAACCATGACAAAAAAGTAATTAAAATTGTTAGAGTAGTCAGAAAGTTATTTGATATGATTGATTAAGGAGCTTTTACGTTTCAGCATCCTTTTTAACTATGCATATATGTTGTTGCTTCTAAAGACTCACATTGTGTCGAAGACGCGGAAATGCACAATTCTCCCCAAAGTGATGTTGAAAACGCTCTGTGGAAGAAGTGACAAATGGTTAATAAATCCATACAGAGAGAAAAGGTCAAAAATTCTATCTATAGGAATGGTATCTATTTCAAAATTATCAAATTAATTTTTAGTTCAACATGTCTATTTTAGAGAACTGTGAAATACTCTCAAAACACCATACAATACAACAAGTGTAGACTATTGGGAACAACAAATGATGCAGAAGATATTGATAAAAAGAACGGCAATAATGCCAACAGTGAGTAACTATTATAGAAACTTAAAATTATAGTTTATAAATCTTAAAATTTACATTTTAGTAGATTACGTAGTACTACACCATACTTGCCAAATACACCAACAATTAGCATTCGTAATACTACAAGTCATGCAAGTGTATCAAAAGGATGGTAAGAATTGCGAAAAGCCATTGTAGAATAAAATAAAAATTGAGAAGCTGAAAAATTAGTTGTTACAGAAGTTATTAGCTAAAATTATGTACAGTGTTATTAAAATTACTTTTCATTAAAGTATTGTATAGGTATATTTCATTTTTATATGTATAACAACAAATGAATATGAGTGTTTATTTTATTTTGAGGAAATTAAACACATCCTCTAAAATACCACTTTCAAAAGTGATATCTTGCAATTTTCTATTTAATGTTCCAATTTTAGGGTATGACAAATGTAGCTCACGAATTGCGTTATATCCACTAGAACCACAAGTAAACTTTAATCAAAGCTGTTGCTACCGTTTTATTTCACCAGGGTGTAGTACTTGCTTTTTGTCAATGCATTGCCTTAATTTGATAATCATTAAAAATGTTTTGAAAAACCCATTTCCTTTTTCTTTCCAAATGTAATTTAATACTCGTCTATTATATATTTTTTTCAAAATTACTATTCTTCTGTTGAGGTTCTTTATGACTTTGTTTTGATTTGAAATGTGTTTTAATTTAGAAATTTCCAAAATATTGTCGCTGTCAAAATGAGGGATAGTACATACTAAGTTTTTCTACAAAATTATCCGTAACTTTGTTTTCAAAATTTTGTTGGACATTCATTATCTGAATAGAATTCGCTCCCACAACTGTTTATGTAGAATAATGATGGCGCTGCAATATATTTTAGTCTTTTACATGCGAGTTTTGCAAATGTTCTTCGCATAATCTGTATGAGGCTGCAAGATCTTAATACCAGATCTTTCTACCCATACTTGTTTATAAGAGTAATTTTTTGGAAACCTAAACACAGCAATGTTCTTGCTGGAACGGTTCTTACATCCAACTGCTGAACCGTTAGTGATTTTAGTAAAATTTATTTATTTAACAATGATCCTCGACACCAAAATTTTACAGAGGCTAAAGATAATAAATGAATGAATGCACTAATAAAAAATCACATAAAGAGAATGACACTTGTAATTACAGCAAAAACGACAAACGTCAAATGACATTAATAAATTCCATGGCCGGCTGTCACTTTGACATTTGTCACACAATTCAGCAGGCCATGGAAATTGGTTCCAACCTATCAGCATTGATCACTTGTATGTCCCATCTCTAATCTTAATATACATGGTCTCTATTAATGACTTGAAACCAGAGCCCTCTGCAAGAAGACTCACATTTTCTCATTCCTCGTGTGCGATATGATAATATTAATCCTATTTGGCATAGTAGAAAATAGAGCAGTGATTCACTGTTGCGGCGCTCTTACTCATGAGGCCTGTAATAGAAATTATTGCTCGAGTAGTCTTATAATGGATGTTGTGGGTGGTCCTATTATGCAGCTGAATTGGACACTGCTTCATTGTTGATGTTTCTGAATTGATTTGTCAGCTTTGTTGGGTCATTGCTCATTGGTATCGTTGGGTTGATGTCCAATTGATACTACAATATAATATACTATGTACCTGGAAATAGGAACATCCAGCGGGATGACCACCTGTTGCAATTCGCACTGAAGTCAGTTGATGCTCACTGGTCTGGTTAGCATTCCGCGTCAAATACAGTAAGCATACGTATGGCAGGTATTATAGGCAGATCGTCGGCAATGCACCTGAAGGTCATCCCTGATTAGGATATTCTACTAGATGCTACGTGGGAGCATCGCGAAGGCCGCAAAACCCCCGGTTAGTGCTATACTCCCAATCAGGTACTGTTAAATGTAGTAAGGCTTGCTTACTTTTATTTACATGCCTGGCTTTACAATTTGTGTTTATGCGAGCTGCTCGTCAACTTACCTGTAATTTGTGCATATTTAAATTATTGACCCAATAGTTTTCTATTCTGCAAAGTTATGCTTCGAATCCTATCTCCACAAAATGTATTTTTTACCATTTAATGAAGCATAATTCTAAGATATATCAACTAATATTTTATTTAACGAAAAGCTCTTAAATAAAATGTCAAAGTAAGGCGAACTAGGTGTTCCAGTGCTGCAGTACTATAAAAATTATAATAAAATAGTCTAATTGTTTTAGATTCTGCTGATTTAAAGAGTGAAAACCAGACTGTTCCTATAAATAACTGTTAATTGACGTCTTGGCATTAAAATAATTTTTGCAATTTATAATGAGTTCTATTTCTTAGAAGTTTGCGTTTTTTATTTGTGCAATTTTTTATAACTCGCCTTGTTCTATCGCGATAGCTATCTTTATTATACACCATAAACATTAACAATTCAAATTCATTATGTTGATCCTTAATCCCAGCATAAATTTACCAGTCTGAAGAATTACTTTATTTAATTAACTACATTTTTACGTTTGCCATGACCGAATTCATCAACAATTCGAATCGTGTCCGGTGTTACAACGAATGTAAAAACTTTTGCTACGAAATGTATTTTATAAAATCATGTTTGGACTTGATCACCAAACAATATGAAGTCTTCGATGTCCACAATAAATTGCATTGAAAAATAGCATACTTACATATATGTAATACGTTTCTTTGTACAGGGTGGAGCTCCTTACTGTTTACTATTTACTAGACATTAATAATCTGAATTATGGCGCCCTTATGACATTAAAGCAATTTACAGTTAATTCTAACAGCTCTAAGTTTAAAATCTAGTAATATGACCTAAACCATTAAATACAAGTGATGTTAACATGCAGAAAAAACGACATTATTTTAGTGTCTGAATGCCGCAGAGGTGAACATTCAGCGTTATCCTCTGCACAGAGCATCAACTGAAAACACATTCAGTCACTTTTATTAAATGGGTACGGAACATTCAGTAACAACTATGATTAATATGTCTTTTAGATATTGAACAACTTAGTGGCCCACCCTGTATATATTCCTGCTTGTCGTAACACAATATTATCCATGCAACAATTTTGTGAAAATAGTTACTTTTATAAATTTCAATGTATTGCAAGGTTGAAATGGAAGAGCAGATGGTAGGTTATTGCTGATCTGAACTTCACCTTGGGATGTTTCCCACTAGTAATTATTAATTATGAATTTAATTTTCTGATGTATTATTTGTTTGATGGGAAAAAATAAAGACATATTATTATTATTATTGCTATAACCAACTTTTCGTAGCATACTTACTTTACCCCAAAAAATCTTTCTATAACGTGGATAACAAAGATTAAACGAGCTTTATTAACAGAAAAATAGTTAATAACTCACACAAACTGTATAAATGCTCCAAACAATCTCCTAAGATGCCTGTCGTAATTACTTAGGCAAGCAAGCATAAAATATTTCAAGTTTGTTCGTGAAGCAATATACAAATACGCCCTTTCGAATTGTTAGCATGGGGTACAGTTTTCCTTGTAAGCGACAAGCCTTGGCATGCACGTAAAGTAGGTAAGTGTCTAAATATTTTTACCTTGGCTGCCAACAATATATACTATGCCGTGCACGTCGAGCATTTCTTTTATTTTATTTGCTAATAACACGCATTTACGAGGAATTGTTAATTTCTTTATTTCTGAATTAATATTTTGTGCTTAGATAAGGTTTTCTTGTATTTCAAAAGACGTTTATGTAATTTATGTCAAGATAGATGAAGCCCTAACAATATAGTAGATTCTCAAGACGGGCAAAGTTTTGGTTGCAGTAATAGCGAAGTTTTCTACAGGATACAGATTGAACAATTTCTATTACGTTCACAGTAATTTTATTAATGATCTGTATACAAATTATACGATTTTTCTGCTCTTTATAAATCCATACCATTTAAAACTCAATATATATGTATACAGTGTGGTCCATTAAGTGTGCAACAAATGGGACATTTTTTATTAGTTGTACAACCAAAATTTAAATACGCCACAAGTTAGTGCATGTTCGATAACCATATCAGATGCATTTAGAATGGCTCCAAATCGCACAGCATACCGGGCAGGACAAAAAAATATGAAATTCATTCAAGAATAAAGTTACCTTACTTCAAAAAATATTACAAAATTTTATGAGAACAGTTGTTGAGAATCGAGTTTAGAATCAAAAGTTATGCTCAAATACAAAGTCAGGGCCTCCTATTCGAATTTTTATTCTTTTTTGAAAGATTTTATATTAGCCCCGTATGATAGATATTATTATTATTCTGATTTTATTGAGAGATTTTTCATACGTAAAGTATTATTAGTAAAGCATTTGCATTGTTAAAACGAATATTTACGCAATTCTAAAGGTCTGTTAAATATCGTTGCAACAAACATGAAGTGGACGGTTACCTACAAAAATATAAATTCAAGTAAATTTAAAAAATACCCTTCAAGTTGCTAAAAGTTATTTAAAAGTGATGTGGTTCTAGCTACTTTAAATACGTATAAAATCAGAATAATAATATAAAATTTTTCAAAAAAGAATAAAAATTCGAATAGGACTTTTGATGCTAAACAAATTTTCTCAATAAAATTTTACTATATTTTTTTAATAAGGGGACTTTATTCTTTCACCAATTTCATATTTTTTGTCAGGCCCTGCATGTTTGACTTGAGGCCATTCTAAGGGCATCTGATATGGTTATGCACTAGCTTTTGGCGGTATTTAAATTTCGGTTGTACAACTAATAAAAAAATGTCCCATTTGTTACACACTTAATGGACCACACTGTATATAGTTCAGCACTATATCCTATATCTCTGTATCCCTAGGATCTTCATGTCTTCTTTAACGCAGTCGAGTCATCTTTTCCTGCGTCTTTCTGTTAGTCTGTTGCCTTGTAGTTTTTCCGCCAATATTCTTCCTGGCACTCTTATATCGCATTCTGTACACATGGCCCAGCCATTTTAACCTTTGTGCTCACAATACGTGGTACCCCATACAATTCCTTGGTATGTGTACAGGCTTCACCAATATTCTTCCTTCCAAAAATCTTTCTAAATACTTTTCTCTCCCATAAAATAATCCAATCCTACATTGCTCCTTCACAGCCAAAGTTCATGGATCACTTCCGTAAGGACCAATTGTTTTTATTATGGTTTTGTATATTCGTAGTATGGTCGGTCTTGACACAGTCTTTGTTTTAGGATAATTTCTTTACTTTGGTTACTGTCACTATTGAGTATTAGTGATCGACCGACAGGGGTTTTTTGGCTGAACTGATATATCGGCAGATACCGATAATACGCCGATATATCGGCCGATATTACTCATTGCTCTCTCCCACTACTTTTTGGCTACATGATTGCACGTGTGCGCCGCTGCTTGCTGGATTCGGGCGGGGTAATCCCCTAAATACAAACTCATGCTTTTAGGTTTGTTTATGCAGGTTTCATTTCGTTTTAATAACGCAGTTTAACACAATCATTTCTACTTGTGATCTATTAGTTAGTATTGTTAACAATTTCTGATGATGCAAGACCTTGAAATGGCATCGCCTGGTCGAATGTGTTTGCTGATGGACCGAGCTCTGTAGACTAGTGGTTACCTGGTTTGCTTAGCATTCTGGAAGTCGTGGGTACGACTCCCGTGTCCACCTGCTTTGATTCAAGTTTTTAGGTGATTTTCCTGAGTCAATAGAGTACCTTCTCTGAAGCGAATGTTGGGGCAGTACTTCTCCACCTTTCCTGGCTTCTCCTCCATTTTCCACCTATCCTGAAATTCCCGTTACTGGCTGAAGAGGGACGCAAGGCCACTATAACAGCCCGCCCCCAATTGGGGAATTGAAATGACCCTGAACATTTACTTTTTTCTTTTTTGCTGATGCAGTGCATTCCAGCGAAGCGAAGCTGGAAGATATTTCGCTGCATGGCGCAACACACTTGATCGAGAGCCTAATATTTTTACATAATAATTTACAAAAATTGAGTTTTCAATATTAGATATTAGTTATATTTTATACTCCACATTGTTTGTTTACATTATATTGTTCATTTCTTATAATAAATATTAAATATTGAAAGGAAATTCATTTTTGCCGATATATCGGCAAAAAAAGACCAATATGACCGATACCGATATATCTCTAATTCGGCCGATATGCCGATACCGATTATCGGTATCGGTCGATCCCTATCGAGTATTATTCGTAGGTACTTGCTACTTCCTCGTGTTCTTTCTCATCTCCTTGAGGACGTTTAAAAAAAATTATCATTGCTTGGAATTGTTATTGATGTTCGGACTCTTTTTTATTAATTTCTTTTGAACATCCTGCATTTTTTAAATTTCCACACACAAAAATTAGATATTTAGAACAATTTCAATTAACGCAATTTTCTGATTGCTAAGAGTTTATGTTCTTTCAATGCTAAACGCAACTTTTTCAATTAAAATTTTTATATATTTTGAAACAGAAAGGTAAAGTATGATCGAAAATGATTTTATTCTAGTATGGCTATCGAATAGTTCCTATGAATGCAACTACATTTTTACTTAAATGTCAAATTAGACATTTGATTTTTAAATTACTTATAGTTGCATTCAAACGTTAGAATTTATTCTGGAGCCATACTATTGACCCCCCCCCCAGGCATGCGACGGGATAGATAAAATTTTCTGATAAATGGATAATACAAAAATTAATGTGTCCAAATATATCATTATACCATAATTACTTTTCCAGTTTCGAATTTTCTAATTGTAACTAGTGTTCAAATTAAAAAAAGATATTGAATGATATTTACGAAAAATGAATGTTGTTTTCCATTCCTTAGCAGAGAAATTTGAATTTAAGAAAAAACACGCAATACTACAGTAAAAGATCGATTATCCGGAATAATATGAACCGAGTCTGATTCCGATAACCGATTTTTCCGAATAATTGAAAATATTTACATATACATATATGTAGAACGTCTATGTATGTGCACATTTGAAAAAAAACTTAATTTCATTTGTGTACACATTATTGTGTATGTACCAGCAAATTCTAGTTTATTCCCTATAAAACAACGTAGGCAAAGATACGTTACGGATAAAACGGGTATTTAAACATAGTCTCGACATAGTCTGTTCCGGATAACACGGCGCCGGCGCTCAGCTTAAGCCAGGCCCGGATAATCGCGCTTCTTCTGTATTTAAGGCAGCAATGATTTTATTTTACTAGTTCTCATGAAGTGCCAAATTTCAATTAAGTAATTCAGTTTGGAGTAAGTAAACAATTTTAAATTTGACCAGTGTGAGGCTGAGAGAATTTGCACATCACTAATTCTCGCATTAAGAATCAATTCAGACGATGCTACAGTAGCAAGAAAGCCATAATAATAATAATAATAATTTGTTAAATAAACAGTTATTATACAAATATTATTTGAGTCATCTAATGCGCTTACACAATTTATCATCGTGTTTTGTCTGCAAAACGTGTTTTTTCATTAAACAAAAATTTAGAAAAGAAAATCAAATAAACCAAAGTGAACTTAATTTTAATTGTAATAGCTATAGTACGCGATCGCATCAGTTTTATATAAGAGAAAAAAATCACATTATACAAAAACAAGCCAAAACATCTGACTAATTTAGCAGAATATGTAGCTATTTTTTTTTCCATTGAAAGCTATTTAAATTTACAGCTGTTCATTCTACTTCTAAAAATCCAAGTAGTAAATCGAAAGTATTCACGTCTACTTATTGCTAGAAATTAAAATATTTGTAATATTCCTTCGGAAATACTGTTTTACAAATCGGACATTAAGTATATTTGTCTGAAAACGGTTCCGAAAAACGCGTTATATACTGCCATAGTATTTGCACATTCCTTATTTTTACAATCTCAAACATTGAAGTCTCATGAAAATGATTCCAAACATTTTGGCTGTAGTTCTTCTGCACGTAGATGTGTACACACACACCCACTAACCCACTATAATCACCGAACGTAATTATTAGATACGTTACAACGATATGCCTACACGATAACAAATCTGAATCTCTAAATAAAAATATAGTAGATAATTACTAAGCACTTTAACTGTAATTTAAAGTACTGTTAAAGCTGCAATTTATGTAGCTATAAAAAACTATTACAAGCGCTAAAACATTCCAAAATAATATCCCCTGGTAAATACTAACCCCAAATACAAAGTAACATGCAGTTAAAACAACCAAATCAACACATAAATTATCTATAATATAATGATACCGTAAGTTACCAGCGTCACTATGTATAATTATATTTAGTGCTCCAGACCCATTAGTGTCAAATGAACGTAATAAATTCATGCTACCGAAATTAATACATATTTATTTATATACTACTCGTACAGCCAGTTTAATCCAATATTGCGGCTTTATGCTGTCAAAGTCGCACGAGTACAAGCACTTTATGGATAGGTTTAGCACTCGATAACCCCAAGGCTATTTACGATTATTTCAGTGATATGGTTTAGATTACATTGTAATTTCAAGCAACACTTCGAAAAATTTGCCGTATGAATGCTAAATTTGCTCAATTGCCGAAATTAATTTTTACCCAGTGCCGGACTGAGCATTCCATTTCGGCAATTAAGCGAATTCGCCATTTGCGTCCAACATATGCATCATCTAGTAATTCTGTAATGGCAACAAAACTTTACACTGCAACTTATTAAAATTTAAAGTATTTCAATACAGAAGCAGAGGCAGCCTTGGCTACCACATGAGCAGTTACAATGTTAAGCTGCAAGCAATTTTTCATCATTAATATTCAACTTGATTTTGCATTTGAATCAAAGTTCAAAAGATTATCGATATTTCGTTAATGCTCTGTAGCACTATATGCAGTTCATTTGGTAGAATTATTTTCCCTTTTCAATAATGCAAAACTTTAGTACACTTTTATAAGAACATTTTTGAATGAAACGTGCCAGTGCTCGTAAGTTGATAAACAAATTGCAATTTCCTACTTTTCGGACACAATGTAGCTTTTTATGTAAGGTCTATTTTACAAACACTCAGTAGAACTATTTAAATCATTATAAAGGACATATCTAACTACGCCATAGAAGTTATCAATCTACACTACTAAAAACGTAGTGAAGATAACCTTTGGATAAGATTTAAAAAACTATATATTTCTCTTCTTTTTTTCAAATGTTAAGTTTCCAATCCCATTCTACGTGCTTTTAAATAGCCACTGATTCAATACAGCAAATTGTTGGTCTATTTTTATTGCTTTAACATCGATAAGTAATTGCTAAAATTCAAAATAACAAATAATTTCAGATACTACAAAAATGCCTTCTCTCATATTTTGTAACATTATTTAATTTCGTTGAATATAACTTGTTTGTTAATAATATATTAGATAAAAGAGAATGGGATTTTATGGTAACATAAGGCAACGCTTTCACATCATAATTAAATCTATAACACAGCTAGTTCGTCAATACGAATTACTAATACATATGTTACTCGATAATATCTTTCTTGGGTAGGTCAAGGCTCTCACTTCAAATCATTTTATAAATGGCTTAGCTACTGTGGCACAAGTGCGGTATTTTACGCTGATGACAAATGAGAGGTTTTTAAATCATTATGTGGCTTTATCGTTCTAGTAAAGTGGAAAACTTATACGGAGTACAAAACGATCATAACTTTTAGTCTTCATTGAATATAAACTACAGCGTAGATTGCGTCTGTCGTTTAGCGTCTACTACTCGCGTGATAATCATCATAAATCTCTTTCTTATATTTTTCTGAAGAATTTTTTATCTGCGTTGGCTATTAAATAGCTGAATACCACGGCATCTTTCGTTTCACCATATTTATAATATTATGTAAATCTACAAACCTTTCCAAATAAATACGAAATCACTAGTTACTGCCTTTAATCTTCAAATAATAAACATGTTATCACGCATAAGTACAAATCGTCAAGCTAAGAGAAACCGTTGCTGTGTCGCTCGTTACCGGTAACAAATGTTGTTTATATTCCACAACATTTACTGCGTATACTCGCTCATAAATTCTAATACACTGCACAATTTACTATGCCAGAGTTCTAGTCGATCGGATTATTATCATTGCATGTTGTTAACTACAGTATTCAGTAGTATAGGTCGTTTTAAACTAATTACATATTCTATTTCCAGGGATCACGCAGCTATTTGAAAAACTCATATATCCAAAAATGCACATATAAACAATACTTTTTAATATTTTCAACGGGAACTATAATAAAAATTCAACAATCATTCAAATTATTGACTCCAAGACACATTTAATAATTATTCCTTCTACATAAAATTAAATATGTAACTTGTCAAATGCCTCAATATTTCTATAGGGTCTTCCGTTAATGCTTCAAGGCAAATGAGAAAGAATCTCTAATCACAATAATTATTATAATTTTAAAATGTTATGATCCAAAATGTTCACTCAAGAGTTACAGTACATGCAAATTGCAAAATACTAGAGTGCATTGATAGCAAATTGCCAAAATCCAACCATCGTGACTACATGGGCACAGTTGAGGAGCCGGCTAGCTATACAGTGAAGACGGCGTGCGGTTCTCAAAATGTATACATACAATAATTATTATCGTCAGCGACTCACGAAAAACAACGAGCTCGCCGCGACATAAGCGGAGAAAATCAGAACGACGGCGCGGACCATTTAATGATTATACCATAAAATAGCTCGAAAATATATCGCTTTCCACCCGTAACAGCATATTAGCAGCTGTTAGTCAGCATCTGCCTACTCACCTACATTTTTAAAACGTATTTAAGAGACATCTACACAACCTAACTTTTACGCCGTTATCCCAATCTGGGGGTGGTGAAGTAGTGTACAACCCCAAAAACAGCTTTAGAATTTAAACATGTTCCTCGTACTTTCAAATAAGCTCCCAGAGTGTGACAACCCTAACTTGAACCGTTTAGAAGCAGTTGCTTAATATCTTGTTCGGGTTAATAGAATGGGCGAAACAAATAATAAGGCCTGTACTAGATATTATTGCTCGAGTAGCTTTGCAATGCAGGTTTATGTAGTTTTATTGTGTAGCCAAGTTGGACGCTCTTTCATTGTTGATATTGCTGCGATGATTGTTGTTTGGGTTGTTGCTCATTACTCTTGTTGGGTTGGTGATCCATTAGTACTATATAGTGCACTAACCCTTAACCTAATAAGCAATTATCAGTGATCAGAAAACGCACCTGGATAATCTTGGGATTGACATTTCCCACAAATGCCTTGCGAGTTCGGTCTTCTACGGGGGGCAGCAACCACAGTTGTAATTCACACTGCCATGAGTTGGAGCTCATTGGTCTAGTTGGCATTCGGCTAATGAGCACTAGATGCAAGCATTTCATAGGTAGATCATCGGCGCTGCACCTGGATATCATTCCTGATCGGGATATTCTACTAGATGCTACGTGGGAGCGTCGCGAGGGTCTCACAACCCCGTGTATGTTCGCTTATTGTTCTTTACATGCCCGGTTTCTTAATTTGGCTGTTTGGGATTATGAGCGTATGTGAACACATGCAACATAAAACGAGTCGCTAACCGCCTTGCCTTTCCGGTGTCGTACTTATGATCCACACTCTTAGACCAAAAAGGTGATTCGGAATTTTCGATAAGTCGCCAGCCTGTATGTGGACCGATTTGAATCCAGGAAAAAATAAATTAGCCCCAAACTCTAAATCAATGTGTACTGAGACCTTTAGTCGCTTGAAATGTAACAGGCAACTGTAACAACATTTATAAAGTAATTGAATCACAACTTTTCCAGGCTCGAAGCATATAATTTGGAATATGTTTCTTTTGGTTGGGCTTATTCAACTTTATATCAGCTTGGCTGGTATAGATTGATAATATTTACAACAACCGCATATGCAAAATTGGAATAATACTAAAACTGGATCTTTTTAAGTGCAAGGGCAATGGCTCATATCCTCCTCTTCTGATTAAAGCTGTGATTAATTGTAAAAGTTACTAGTAATGTCCATAGTAACTGTATGTATTTGTTTTTCTTTGTGTTACCCATTGGGTTTTACATAAACGCATCTCTCACTTTATTTACTTTAAACATGACAAAGTAATGATTACTTTTAAACGCGAGGTAAGAATACCGACCAATAACTCTTATATCAAATTAGTCATGCGTTAACATAGACTATGTTCGCGAATTCTAATATACAAGTATAACCGATTTAATTGCTTTCAGTTGACTTGCTTATCAGCTTATCACTCCTAACGGCTGTTCTGATGTACATAGATTTATTGAAGCATAAAAGCATTGATAATTAAGAAAGGTTTCAACATACCACATAATATTAAAAACAACTTACTTTGGGATCTGTTTTCAGCTTTTTTGGTGGAGGTGGGGAAGTACTCCGTTCTTCTGGAGCACTGATCTGTTGCAGAACCGGAGTGATAGCTTTGGTAGGCTCGAGTTTGGCAGTCGAACTTGAAACTGTTACAGCAGCTGGACTGGACGGTGGTCCTGGTGGCGCTCCTGTAGGTGGTGCTGCGGGAGGTCCTGGGCCCGTGCTAGAAGGGAATAAAGGTCTTTGAGGTCCAGGTTGCGAGGCACTCACTCTCACTACACCATTCACTTCAGACACTGTCACTGACGTGGTACCCGTTACCACCTTCGGAGTTGGTTTATCCGATGCATGTTTGTCCCGAGTTTTATCCCGACGATGACCACTAGATCCCCGTTTACTGCTGCTACTACTGCTGCCACTACTACTGCTACTGCTGCTGCTACTACTGCTGCTGCTACTGCTGTTCAGAGCAGGCATTGGTGTATTCGGCGCCACAGGATGCTTAGTGCCTCCCTTTAATTCTGATCCCTCCGCGTTGCCGTTTTGTTCATTGGATTTAACTATTTCGTGTTTTGCCTCGGACGTCTTAGTGCCCGGCTTTGTACGCTTGATTTTCATCTTAAGGCCTTTATCCACCGTCGCCGAATGCTCGATGGCCATTTTGGTAGCTGTCTTTCCTGAACTCGCTGGACTCGCGTTTGTCGCCATGGCACTTCCCGCCCCCACGCCCTCGTTCGTTTTTTCTATATCTGCATCTAAATCTATTATTAGATTTCCGATTCCTATGTCCCACTCGTTGTCATCGTATTCGAAATTGGAGGCCTGGGTATCTGCCTTCGCCGTCGTCCTGGGGTCCGCCACCCTTGCTCGGTGGCTCGCGTCCTGCGAATTGGATCTCATTGGGGTCGCCATCCGCTATGCCGGGTCCTGCCGCAGAGTCGCTGCCCCGCGGCACCCGCCAGCACCCAACACTGCATTTTACCACTGCAACAAAAACATACCGTTAACATTTATAAATGAAAACATCAACATCTTCGCTTCGCGTTCTCGAGAAATACTCGAATATACAGAAGGCACTAGGAATATAACTACTGAGAATATCTTGCATCCACGTACATAAAGACATATGTACTAGAATCTTAACAGCCCAGCCATCGTGACTGCCGCGAGTGAGATGAATTTTCAAAAGTTGCGAAGGAAAGTAACAGTAAAAGAAAAAACTCGTAACTTATAAATTCATATACTTAAGTATTTTTTTAAATATTTTCCACATCTTTGTATGCATAGCTTTCAAAAAATTAATTTACTAACAAGATCAGTGGCGTAGCTAAGGATTATATTAGACTTAATCGCGCAAAACTACAAAGGAGGATGCAAACAAAATCATATAGATCTTCATGATGATAATGAACCGCCAAACCGTATTCTCTTCTACAATACAAAATGTGTCACCGGTAAACTCTCTAATAGGCTAATGTGCAAAAATAGAACTAATGATAATTTTACAACATTTCAATATAAGCCAGATAGCGAGTTATGAATAAGTACCCAAAATAGTCCGTAACCAATAGCGTGCAACGGGCCAGCTCAGCCACTCTGGAGGAGGGGGTGGGTTAACACTAAATTATCACAACAAATAAGGGCGCTACCAACTCGATTGTTTAACACCTCGCGAATCTATGTTGGAAAGATGATTTGGTAATCGCAACTTAAATTCAAAAATAGATTTATCAGAGGCACGCTCTTTGATAAGCTGTAACCTGTTATAAAATGAAAAAGACATAAATGCGAAGAAATTAACATGCCATTTATTTCCAATAAATGCAGACAAATAACATAAGAGAACAGCTCCTCGTACCGAAATATATTATTGAATCTATGATATCTAATGTTGCAATATTTACTTTTATGTTCTTTGAGTTCTTTGAAAATATGCTATCATTTATTAATATTTGTGGAATGAAAACATTACTTTCGAAGCTCCACAAAGAACCCTCTATGCGTAAAAAAATGCCTTTTTACGCTTTATAGGTATGGAGAGTTCGACATACTACGAACTTACTAAGCTTGAGGCTTCTTGCAGTTCAGGCTATATTGGTAGGACCACCAGTTTTCTATGAACAGAAGTATGGTGTTTAACTTTAATAGTAACAAAAATATCCTAAATGATTTTTTTGTATTTCCACAGTCTGATATAAATTATGAAGTGCTTGGAAGTACAACTGACCTGGAGATTCATGTAAAAATCTCGGTTTTGAAGTTTTGCATAATTTCAATAATGGTTTGGTAAAATTATTGCTCTTTACACCTTTTTCAGAGCTAGAATATTTCGCTGATATGGGTAACTAAGTGTACACAACTTCTTTCTTCAATCATGTAAAATTATTTTCACATATAATCTCATAAGAGCATTAATTCTTTCCGGAAATTTTTTGAGTGCATTCCAACAACGTCGTATTCATTTGCCCGAGCGGGACGCGAGGGCAAATTAGGACGTTGTTGGAATGCACGAAAAATAATTTCTGGATATGAATTAATGCTCGAATGCAGATTCGGTAAGAAAATCGTAACGATACAAGCCCTCACAGTTAGGCTGATCTACCTACAAAAAATTTCCAAAAAATTTTGTTATTGTCCTGGTTACGGCTCGTGAACTAATTTTTCTATTGGTCATTAACGAGTGTCGTACGATTTTCTCAATAATTGTGCGACCACGTCATGGCGAACACAAATCTAAATATCTTTGCCTTTACATACAATAGAAATCTCAGGTTAAAGTCTTCAGGAAAGGTCGTTTTACTTCATCATATAAGATTAATTACCAATAAGGAAACCGAACAACAATGCAATTTACTGATAACTACCAGATGCAATGATGTGCTAATAGGAATTATTGATACTGCCAATGCCAAAGAGCACTAATTGACACTATATTAGGATACGGAACATAATAATACTATGTACTTGATATTTATCGTGCAGGAAATGCTATTGCACTTGTTTTTATTTTATTTTTGCATCAAGCTTGATTTGCAATGAACGATAATGTTTTCAAGGAAAAGGAGCACAGTTAATGATCCAAATCCAAATTATACTTAATTTATTCATATTCATTTGATGTGTTAACTCCTAATGCTCAACATAAAACCAAATTCAGTTCATTATCTCCGAAATTAATATAGGCCAATGCAATCAATAGTTGAAAAGCGTATTACCGGAAATATTTGCAAACTATTGGAAAATAAAATTAACTAGCAAATTTACTTGTCGCAAATAATTTACATACAAATCGTAACGCTTTCGAAGCGCTTTTAAAAAACAAATTATTAATGGAATTGCAGTAGTTCTTATAACCAATCATTAATTTGTTGGCTTTATGAACTGGTGACATTTAACCTCTTTTAACTAATTGCAGCAATATATTATTCAAATATGTTTTGATGACGACTACATTCCTAAACATAAAATTAAAAATTTACAGAAAATTTCGCCATTTCATTGGTAACGCAACAACGAATGCTAATAAAGGTGTGGAAACTAACGCCAAATTTTACAACGTGGTACAAGGAACTTATTATTTCTAATGGCCCCTAAACATCATAATCGTTAAAAAATAACCAGCATTCGCTTGCCCAGAACGCGATTGCATGAGGTCAAAACAATAAATACCATTACTTTCACAATTTGTATGTAATGATACAACTTTGATGCGAAATACTTGTAAACGTCAAGCAATAATCAATCGGCAACATATTCAAAATAAGAATAATGTTGCGCTTACGTGTTTGGTAATTCTACGTACATGGAATTCCTACACACGATATCGAGCATATAAATAACTAAATATAAAAACACTATTAGCGTATTACCAACTTTGAGTGATATTTCGAATGCTGTAAGTACTACGTATAAAAAAACGCTTGTAAATACATCGCTAGTCCAAATTCCTAGCAAAAAATGCAATATCGGCGTTTAAAACAGACGAGGCATTTCTTCTTGTAAAACTTAGGATGCAACAAATGCAGCAACAGGGCAATTGAAAGAAAAAGTGCGTATGTAGCTAGAAGGAACGAGAGAGACGAAGTCTACCGGGCAGCCTTTGAACACAAATCCGACAGGGCGCCAGTCCGTCTAGCGCACAAAGAAAATATAAAAGCAACTGATAGGATTAATGCGGAAGAATACCAAGCCACTTACGGCAGGTACAATAAATCCACCATGGCCTCCTCATCAGTTCACTAAGAAAAAAGCAAGCCCCGCAAATATGAGCAGGGACACATGTGAAAGGGGAATACGCCCAGATTACACTATCACCGTCCAGTTTGATACCAAAATATGTCCAATAAAGAGAGCTACACAATGCGCCACAAAACGCGGCTCCCGCGCCATGATAAAAAAGTTAAAATCAACATCAAGAATCCGCTCATAAATGTGTAAAGCTCTTCCACTCTATCGGCCAATGACAGCGAAGAGATTAAACGAAAAAGCAGTGTCTCCCTTTATAAGGGCAGCAATTTTTGCATTACGACATCCAAGACTTAGAAATCGAACGAATTCGTTCGGTCAAGACTTAGACGCTCCTTCAAAACGCCAGATAGAATTCCGAGCACGCATTTTCACAGTACGGCCGAATTTTGTCAATTAACCCAAGCTACTCATACACACACAGCGCACAATTCAGTGTGACCTGGTTTGGACAGCATCTTCAACCAACTTCAAAACGCGGATCGAACCACCCACGTTCGTCCGAACCAACAGCCGTCGAGCCATCTCCAGCGATTTACCAGGTCCATGGCGCAAGCGGCCTCCACAAACACAACGAACTCCGACTACCTACACCTACTCACGCTGCAGCCGCTTTGAGGTTGTTTTTTGATTCAAGGCACCAGGAGTTAAGAGCGCCTGTTTGGGCCCTCGCCCCTAAGCACCCCCGAGTCCCCGCTGAAACGAATCACGCTGCTGCAGACAATCCGTGTAACCACAGGTGCCCCTCATCTTCCTAGCCATCAGTGCGGAGGAAGCAACCTTTGGTCGACGCCCTAGTACTTCTGATCCACGGGACACCCCCACTGGCCCCCACGCTCTGGATGCCCGCAACCTCGAAAGCAGCCCTCCTTTCCGCCACCACCGCGCTCAGATCACCTGCCGCCCCCAGAACCGAGATCTGGACGAGCAAGAGGAACTCCAGCAGCTGTGGAAGGCGACTCACTCTGGCCCCGAGCCCGTCGTCCGCCACTTTCTGCGCCACCCGCTACGCCCGTTGGGATCCGCGGCTCAACGCTCGCCTCCAAGGCCGACCCCTAGCCCCGCTACGCCAGACGCCCGACTGCATTCCCTCTATCAGACGGACCCGACGCCGCTACAGATACCGTTCATTGTTTGTATTTTCTTGTTTCTCTTAGTAAATATATTAGAATAACTTGTACATATAGCATAAAACATAATAAAACCATAAAACAAGCTCGTTGCTCTCTGCTCCGCCACGCTTACTCGTCGTCAACACCCCTACCGCTCAGCTATTGGGTGTATGGAATAAGACCACCATTCCACGGCACTACCCACGCCCTCGCACTCACGAGGCCGTCATCGAGTCGTGTCAAACGTAATAGAAATACGCATATGCTAATGTTCTACAGTCTACAAAACGTAGCAAATATAAAATAAAAAACTTCACTGAACAGTGCCCGATTGTATAGACAGACTATAAAGATAAGCCATACTTGGCGATGAAAAAAATTATGTTCAAAGTGAAAATACTTTATATACTCACTCAGTATTATCACTAACCTCTTTAACCTATATCCTATTATTATAAATCAATTCCTTTGTACTTTCATATATAATTTACTATCCACGCACATAAAATAATCGTTACAACATTAAAAACACATAATGATAGGAATTTGTCATTATTGTTATTACTTTGGATTACCTCTACAAAACAATGCCAAAAATCTAACATATTTAAGGGGCTTAATATATATGATCCAAATGGACGTTTACTGATTATAAAAATAAAATACGCCCAAATGAAATTACAATTAAAACAAATCCGTATTTATACGTAATTTTTAAGTAAGAATCTCAAGGTTACTACATATTCACTTTTGATGTCCCATTAGATTAAGTAAACTCGGAATACCAGAATAAAACAAACAACGTATTACATACGTATATTTAAATACTCTCTGTAAGTAATTATTTTAAAATACTAATGTAAAATGTACGTCAAATAAAAAAGGGCATTTAAAAGAATAAACACTTTCTGAAAGAATACTACTTGTACAGCTTAGGTATGCTTGGAATTTCTATCTTTTTGTAGCATACTTTATACTTACATTTCGCAGCAAGCGAGGGTGTAATTTGTCCAGTGGCGGTTCACGCGGCTGGCGGAGAATTTTTAACCACCGAACGTAAAATGCACTGTCCACCCTCTCACAGACAAAGACAGACTCCAATATCCTGAGATTTAAATATTTCGCATATGGACTGATAAAAGAGCATAAGTGAAAAATTTTACCAAACTTTACAGGCTAATAAAAGATGATAAAACTGAATTGAATACCTCGCTTTTATTTTTCCTTTAAATGTTAAATTCGGCCAAAAAATGCATCCCGATTGTTTGAGATACATGATACACGCGTAATTGACATATATTATTTCAAGATGTGCAATAATTTAGCAATAAACTATGAGTATAATAAAATAAATCATAAATACGATAGTTATCGAAGTTGCCTGCGCCGCGCCGCCGAGGCTCCCATGGAATGTTAAAATATCCTAATCATATGACCTACTTCTTGCCGTTAAATCCCCGCGGCGGTCTATCAACTGTCGAAAAGCTTTGTGCCCCTTCAGTCTCGCTTGCATACCCCGTGAAACCAGCAGTGCTTATCGTACAGTTACCTATATTCATGAAATAAAAATGATGAAAAATAAGTACAAACATGTTTCTTACAGAATTTTAAAAAATGGGTGGTTTTTATGCTAGAATTTACTTGAAAATTAACATTAATTCTAAAACTGCGATTGCCTTGTGAGACAAATGAAGATATCTAACAAACTCATAAACACAACCTTAATTGATAAACAGAACAGCAAAAAATACAAATACATGTGCCCGTTATTCACAAAATTAATTCAATGTAATACCGACAGCTTGAAATATATTTACTGGCCTACTCGATGTATGTAATGAAATCTACAAATGTCCTTAAATCGTTTTCCGATGTAAGAAAAAGCTGAAATTCTACAAGGTGCGTGATGTCACGCAGAGAGAACGTTACATTCGTTATAGCCGAGCAGTTAACTGCTCAACGATAAGAAAAAGCCGCAGCTATAACTGCGGTTCAGAACTAGTACGTTACAGTACGTAATTCACTTAACCTACCTCCAAAATACTTTGATGTGAGAATCAGTGGCGTAACTATCATATGTGCAGGGGGTGCAAAGAACCTCCGCGCCGAATGTATATAGGCGCCGCGGTAGCGGAGTTTTTTGTGAAAATAAAAGTTTTCCTAGAATAGAGGTTCAAAGCGGCAACAGACTATGAAACGTGAGCGCCACTGGGCTCTTTTGAGTGGGCAGTCTTTTCTCCTTTTGAGTAGATTAGAAGTTCCAGCTCTAGTGTGTGTTTGTGATTCTTAGATTGCATAGTGCATAGTGCATAGTAACATACTATAAATTCAAAGTTTTAAACCGCAAATGTCTGACGATTGCCTCAGATGCAGAGGTCATAGAGAGTGCCAAATTACTTCAAACTACGTATGAAACTGATCTCGATGACGGCTTACTAAAGCAAATTGTACAATTTCAATCTTCGCACACAACAAGTATTAAATATTGCTTATCAGTGAAGGAAGTGGGAGAAAAATGTCTGTCTAATCACACATCATTGGCTAGCTTTCCGTATTTGTATACAGCTTATATCCTCCTTTTTACATCCCGTCACTACAGCCTCCACTGAGAGATCTTTTACAAAAATTAAAAATTATTAAAAACTTTTTGCTAAGTAAGATGGGCCAAATACGCCTAAAGAGTTTTGCATTACTGAGTATCTGGAAAGTAAGAGCCAGTACTCTTGGTTTTAATTCACTGATAGATATGTTAGCTTTAGCAAAGTGTTCCAAAAGAGAGTTTAATTAAAGTGCTATACCTACCTACATATTTATATATCCACTAGCTGGCCCGGCAACCGGCCCCCCAAAAATAATTTGTCTCTGAAACCCCGTTTCACCGATATAGAGTTTTAATTTTATGTCATGTCCATCGTTTTGGACTTAAAAATAAATGCCATTTTCGCAATCAATGTCGCAAAAAAACGCATTAACGACACCCATATCGATTTTTAGGCTTATTTGCCCCATTTCACCCCCTAAGGGGTAGCGGACCCGACAGACGTTGTCCTGCCCGAACGTTGTTTTGCCTGCTATTGGCGGATTTAGCAAACGTTTTTTTGATATTCGAATTTTCGATCTTTTTTATTTTAAAAAATATTGGAGAGTGTTGAAATTTTGGAGTTATATGTTCTGATATGCGAGAAATCTTAAAAAAATTAAAAAAAGAAATTCGTCAAAAAATAAAAAAAAATCCTAGAACCCGATTGCACCGCCACCTACCGGATCCAATTGTGAATCTAAACCATCCAGGGACCCTCTCAAACACACACAAAAAATTTCATCAAAATCGGTCCAGCCGTTTAGGAGGAGTTCAGTCACGTACACACGTACAGAAGAATTATAATTATATACATATAACGATATACGGATGGGGCCATAATTATATATAACAGCAATAAGATAACATGAACTACAAAATAGAATGCTTGAGTAAGAAAATTACTTTAGTAGGCACAATTAGTTGACATATGTCATAATTAAAGTGAGCGTCAAGCCTACTCGTATATTTGCTACTATGTTTATCTCTTTCTTGCTCAAGCAATATGTGTTATTTTCTTGTCCATGTTATCTCATTGCTGTTATATATAATTGTAGCCCCATCGGTATTTTATTTTTCTTGTGAATTATTTAAATTTGTATTCCTTTTACATGGTTTTTGTATTTGTATTTTCCTATGTATTTTTATGTTTCATGTTATATTCTGCGAGTGTTTGATGTTATGGTAAAATCTGTTCTACTTTATGGGTCGGAATCGTGGACGGTTACAGAACTAGTAAAGCAGAAATTGCAGGTGTTTGTAAATAGGTGTTAGGTGGCCAGTCATTATTTCGAACAAAAATTTTTGGGACCGAACAAATCAGGTGGACATGAATATAGAAATTAGGAGAAGAAAATATGGATGGTTAGGGTATACGTTGCGAAAAAATTAAACTGAAATTTGCAGAAAAGTTTTGATTGGAAACTTTAGAGTTTCAGAAACAGAGGACGCCCGCGAAAAACGTGGAGGAGAACTGTAAAACAAGAGACAGGAAAGACTATAGCACAACTGAGCCAAAGAGCAAAGGAAAATGACAACTGGAGAGAATATACGAATACCCTATGTCCCAATAGGGAATAATGGGATTATTATTATTATTATTATTATTATTAATATTATTATTATGTTATATTTAATAAAAGATTGAAACATCTAAATGTATTTTATTTTGCAGGAAGTAACCTTTCAGGTTAAGAAAAGAGCTTATTAATTTTCTTTTAAATTTAAAGTGTTGCATGACCAAAAATTACCCCCCCCCCCTCTTTTTTCTGAAACTTCTTGTCTACAGCGGCTATCATTTATTCTTGCACACCGGCGCCAAACCGTCTTGTTACGCCACTGGTGAGAATTCCACAAAGACGGCGAAGAAAGCGGCTTAATTTGACATCTAGCGTCACATTTACGTTGTGGAAACAAACGCAACCTCTAAAGGAACAACCACGTTCAATGTAAAAATGCCCGACAATGTATAACGAGAATAATGCGTGTTACAACTTCATGGCACACAGCCAGGCCATGTTAAATGGATGTAACATAATAAAGTTATTAGAAAAATCTACGCCTACTTGTTCGTATCGTGACCGTGGAAGGCGGCGGTACGTTGACTCCAACGTTAAATGTTTCATGTTTCTCCCACGTAACTACATTCGAACGTACTTGGATAACCATGAAAGTAAAAACAGTAATAGGATAACACACTAATTTGTTTGATTTACACTCGACAACGAACACATTAATCTGAAGTGGCCGCTACATACGTACTCCAGGGAATAGAACCTCCAGAGCACCAACTTACCAACACTGGCATTATTTTTAACGTCTAAACTACTTGGTAATTATGCAATCATCGCCTGCACGAGCAATTACTAGGTGACAGTTACACGGAGATTCCGATGTAACTAATTATACCTGCACTGTTCAACTCATCCTCGGCAATTATCCTGCAGACTTAACGACAAATTACATCGATTAATAAAAAAAATTCAATGTAATTTTTGCTGTACTAACGTAATTTTTACAAATCAACAAATGATTTTAAAATAGTCGAAGCCAGTGTTAGGGATGAAATATTTTATGGTTTTGGGGCGCATTATTTTTAATTTTTAATTTACTACGTTTGCCGTTTCTGTTTCTGGAATTTTTTGAGCCATGGATGTAATATAAACTTGACGAAAGTATTAGGTGTTGGCTCGCAGGCCGTTGTTTCGGGGACCTGCACCCAATTCACCGCGTCGAGGGGCTCGGTTAGAAATGGTATTAAAAATAAGGGAGAACGTTCCGTGCTGTGGTAGCGGCTAGGCGTGTTTCGTGAAAGTGGGCTGATTTGCGTAGTTAGTACCTAGCGCAAGCTATTCTGCGAGTATGCAAACCAATAACTATTTATAATGTGTTAAGTTGCAATAATGCGAGGCGAAACTGCGAGCGCGGCTATGCGTATTTCTAGGTAGTGAATTAGATTAGCTAGAGAAGAATATACGTACTATCGTAGTTAGTTGAATGATGTTTGGTAGATTTTTGGCAATTACAGCAGATGATAAGCGTCAGAGGTTCTTGCTTGTGCTGGTCGATTATGTGATAATCAAAGGGTTGGTTCCTGCGGCAGCACGAAGTCGCACACAGTCATCCGCGGAAGCATGAAGTTCCGCAATCGGAAGCATGAAGTTCCGTAATGATAATCCCGCAGAAGCACGAAGTTTCGCAGTGAGCAATAGCCTTGCAAGATTTATGGTAATAACATTACTGTGAAAGACCAGTATCCTACGGGTTATTACCGACTCTGTACGGGTTGCAACAATAGTTAATCTAGTGTATTACTATTGGGCAGTGCTAGCGAAAAGTACCGACAGCTAACCCAACCAGTGAAGGCACTAAGGCAGCGATGAGCTGCCAAAGGGTTGATGCTGGCTGATGCAAGGCCAAGTATTGTAATGCCACTGCCAGAAGTACGTAGGTACCAGGGGGGCGGCCACCCCCGGTGAGTACAATTATTATTATCGATGAGATTTACAGGTCAGTAAGTCTATGTTCTTTTACAAATAACTGCCTGCCTCCGCCACTGGGCCAAGGAAGGCTCGAACCTGCACTGTTTGCGCCCCGTTGCCACCTTCTGGTCATGGGTGAGTTGCATCCACCACTTTGACACATTTAAAAAGTATCGGAAATTGGATTTTAATATAACACAAAAACGCGTCTAACACTAGGTTATTAATATAACTATGTAATTATCAATCGAAGTTAGACATTTTATGTTACAACTAGTAAGTCAACATTTTGAAAATTGCAGCTACCTAATAATTGTCCGATGTACAATCTCTCTGAAATCCACATAGAAATTTCTTACGATTTTTCAGTAGTGTTGTACGGTCGCGGTTTAACTTAAAAAAACAAACATTCAAAAGAAACTTACCGTTTTTCACAAAGTTAAACTTTATAGTACAGTCAAACATGGTCCGTCTCCTTTGAATATAGGTACAAAAGCACTACGGCTAAATTAGACGATCCCAACAGATATAGTGGAATATTTGAGAACATTTAATTGAAATGCTATCAGAATATTTACATTTGCTGAGCCGACACAAAATAACACAACAGTACGGAAATCACTTTTCGGCCTAGGCCGAAAAAAACGCAACCTATCGCCACGTCACCACTTTTCACATTCGGCCATCACTTTTCATACTAGTTACACAATTTACTATTTTGTGCTAGGCCTAACTAGCTAATTTTTTATTACATGACAACATTCTCTAATCTTTGAAGTTCTTCAACTTCGACCAAGACTTAAGTCACCAGCGATATGCCAGAATTGTGCCACTATAGTGGGAGAAGTGAAGAAGACGCTTGAATGCCCACAATGAAGACGAGGAGGAAGAGTCGCAAGGGCAGTAGAAACCCATCATCACAGCATAACAAGCCTGTTGATTGACAAAGAAATCATATTCTTTGTGGTTTTGAAAACAGCTGTAGCGGACAAGAAAGCTATCAACACAAGAGCGAAGTTGGAAAAAGTAACTTAAAACGCATGGATACAACACAAATCAATGTAAACAAGATAACGCACTTATTTAGCAATAAGGAATGAAATACTGTTTCAGTATAGAATGCATTGTATTTTTTAACTAATCCTTCTAATTCCCTTCGTGCTACGGCGACAGTAGATTATAGAAGAGAAGAAGAGAGATAAATGTGGAATATGTATGTACAACATAGTCTTTTTGGTATCTTTCGGCTTTACTTTTATTACAGGCCGGATTCTTAAAGGCATTTTTTTCGAAGATGGGTACATTTGTAAACCAAAGTTTGAAATGCCAATCTTGCTGAACTATTTTCATGTTAAAAACATGCAGTTTGAGAAAGAACACATAAATAAATATTTCCACAATTATTTTATATTTTTAACATACAAATGTTTCCCTACCTTTTATTTTTATTTAAAAAATCCCTTCTAGTAATATTAATTCAGAAAAGAACTAATACGAAAGGTTGTTTCACAATTTGCGTAAATTGAGATATTAATGCCATCAATCATAACGAGGAAAATACTGTGTATACAATATGGCGTCATTACTCGGGAGCAGAGTTCTGCACTTACAGTATTGAGTAGCGGTGTCATAGTATTTACTAAAATAATGCGGAATTTTTGAATGTTGAACACAAAATATATATGTATATGCTCCTTGCTGTTTTAAAAAGATATTTATTCTCAGTTTCGTGCTCGTTACTTTGAAGCTTTGACGAAATAATCCGATCAAATATCAAACGTGCAGCTTAATCAGATATATGCCTTAAATCCCCAGTGTTATTTTATTCTTTCTCTCTTTGAAACTTTCATTTCACGATCTAAAATTCCATTACAGATTGTGTTGCATAAGATAGATTTAAAGATACTATCAATTTCCAAAATGTTGCATATTTTATGCTTGTCTAAATTTGGCATTACTTCTATGGTCTATTTAATTTTATAACTTTGTAATTAGTTGGTTGCCTGTGCTATCTATCCCTTTCGGCTACAAAACCAGATACCCTTCTTCTCGTCACTAGGGGTGGGCGATATTAAAATTTACATATCGATATTCGATATCAGAATTATATCGATATTTATCGATATATCGATATTTGTCAATATATCGATAAATATCCTAAAAATATCGATATATCGATAAATATCGATATATCGATATTCGATATTTCGATATTCAATATATTGGTATAGCCGATATTTCCATATATCGATATGGAAATAATATCCAGCCCTACTTGTCACTATATTTTAATAGATAGAATATTTTTATTCGGCCCAAATAATACTTTATCTAGTATGCAATTAATTTTTATTGTTGTAGTATTTACTTTTGTACCCTTTGTAAATATTGCAGTCTCTCATTTATTAGTATTTTCATGATTACAAGCCTTACGTTCTAATTATTTCAACGAATCGAACGAAACCCGTAGCTATTTCAGGAACCGGGGTTGCTTTTAAATACTTCGTACTGGGCAGTTGGTTGGTCGTCGAACATGCCTGTTGGAGGATGTAAAATTTGATACCACAGAGGGTTGGATTAGAATCGAGCGAGAGCTTTCATGTTTTAGTGTATTAATTTAATTGTAGAAAGTATGTAGATTTGTAGAGAGCTTTGCTGTTGGATTGGTATGCATTGCTATTGTTATTGTTGAATTATTGCCGACTGATGGTACCGCTACATAGTATACTATGTCCCTAAGAAAATGAACAGCCGGTGAAACAACCACTAACCCTTGACGTGGTAAACAATTATCAGTGATCCTGGGATACTCATTTTCCACAAATGCCATACGAATTTGGTCTCTGCGGGGGCGCCTACCGTAGTTGTAATTCGCACTGACGTGAGTTGGTGCTCACTAGTCTAATTAGCATTCGATTAACAGGTTCCCGAAGCGGAAAGCATCCGCATTACAGGTAAATCAATGACGGTGCACTTGAAGAGTATCCCTGATCGAGATGCTCTAATAGATGCTACGTAAGAGAATCGCGGGGGCCGCAAAACTCGTAATAACTATCTTGCTTTTGGTTATATGCCTATATTCACAATTTGGCTGTTTTGTGCTAATTTCAGGGAGGGTGTGAAACAATACATCAAACGGGACGCTCACTGACTTGCCTTTCCGGGGTCGAATATGTAACCCAGAACTCCTAGACCGAAGAGGTATAGATTTGAATTTCAGTAAGTAGCCAGCCTGTAATTTATACATGGGAACCGATTTTAATCAAGGAAAAACTAAATTAGCCGCGAACCACAATATCATTTCCAACAGTTGCAACACTTTGTTGAACTTACCGCAAAAATTTAAAACCAGTAACTTCCTCTCGCAAATCGCAAAATGACTAGCTTCTCCATATTTATCCACCATTCGAATCAATTTGGTTTGAGGGAGAGATTTGATCGTTGTGAATAAAACCATAAAACCACTGTAATCTGTTTTGTAAATAATATACAGTAGCTGGCAACAACACGTGAAAAACTAATGAGAATGTAATTATCACGCTATTCGTGTCGTGTGACGGATGTAGTGGTTTATGGTCGAGTGCAAAGACGGTCATGCAACTATAAAAATCGTCCATGCTTACATGCACAGGGAATGGAACTACCATGCGTATCCTTTGTAAGATATTAATTACGAATCCGACATGCCAAAGCAGCCGTTTTCGGTGAATTGTATTATCAGCAAATTTGGAAACACGTTGTCACTTCTGAGGTACACGATAAAAATTTAGTAGAATCACAGGGTCGGTGCCTGAATCGTCCACAC
Source organism: Agriotes lineatus (assembly GCA_940337035.1). Taxonomy (NCBI): domain Eukaryota; kingdom Metazoa; phylum Arthropoda; class Insecta; order Coleoptera; family Elateridae; genus Agriotes; species Agriotes lineatus. Next base: position 163,631 of record CALNHX010001354.1, on the reverse strand, counting down.
TTGAAAGTTTTTGATTTAGCTGGTGTACTTGGCCAAAAGAATCTATCAATCTAAATAGAACTACATCATATTTAACATAATGACTGTGTTTTCTAATTTAACCGTTTTTTGAGATTGTTTATGCGAAGGAAACTATAATGTAGAAGTGGAAAACACAAAACATTAAGTATTTGATATTTTTAATTTCATTTTTTTGTAATTATAATGCTATGATCAGTTATGCAACATAAATAATATTCCAAACAAAAACAATCGTTGATGCTTATCACGTGACATTCTTGAAAGTTATATTTCTTCTGCAGTAAATTAAAAAGAAATTAAATTAATCATTAATTCCCGAAGAGCAATAATTAGCTTTACCGGGGAAGTTACGTTTAGTCTACAAATATTTTGAATTCATTGCATAAATATTTAAATTCGGTTAGTTTTTTATACAATATTTTTGCTGCAATCTGTTTATTAAACGATACAATTTACGAATAAAATCGTTAGGGTATGTCTATTTAATAAAATATTCCAAACATGTACGTGTTAAATATGCGCAACATTAACTAAATTGCTTTTTGCAACAAAGCTCACGTAAAAACTGTGTAACAACTAGTTTAGCGTTCATTGTTTATTTATCTACGGCAAAAAAACTAGAACCGCGCCACTGAATACATTCTTAATGCTTCCCACATTCGCAGTCGTGTTGATTTTATACTTACATAAATATTATCTTTTACCTCAATGAAGCAGTATTTAAATTGTAAATAACTTTAATGAATAACAATGCTTACGTAACCTACAGATTCGTAGGTTGTCAACCTTAGTGTTTACGAGTAGCTTTCATAAACAGTTGGAAAACTAACGAGGATTTTATTAACTCATATGCCAGTTGTTGCTTTCCCGCAATGTTAGATTAGTTCGCTCTAATGGAAATGCAAAATTGTGCATTTAAAATGCAATTTGTAATCGTACATTATCATAATTTATACAGCGCGGCAGCTATTTGTAGCGCTTTAATGTAGCTAGTTATTGGCAATTAAAAATTAGTGTAACTATTTTAATACTTCTTGGCTTGCTGTCGGTAATTTGGACTTTGTAATTTAAATATTTCATTTAAAAAAGAAAGTCCCGCCCCGATGACGCAGTATTTGTTGCAACAGTGCCAGAAATGATGATAGTGTTAAAAAGTTAAAGGAAAAATTATGTAGCACAAAGAGTAATCCCAAATGTCTATAATAAAATTTTTAAAAATTCAAACGTTAATCCCAGGTCTGTGTACAACTGTTTTGACTCGTTATAGAAACGTTCTAGTTAAATTTTGGCAATAAATTGAGTTGTGCTATGGTCGCGAAAATGGAAATTATTATTTTTTGTTTTTCCATGCATAAACAACTCCATTAAACCACATACTAATTAATTGGAGATATATACGTAAGATAACATTTCAAATTTGTTTAAACATGTAAATGGCGTAATTTACTTAGCAGTTTTATATCTCCATCACGGTCGAACCTGCTATTATAGAACAAGAACTTGCTGAGTTCGCGGATTCCTAAGAATTGAATTACTTCCCGACACTTGACTGTTTTTTGCCACTTTTATTAATAAAATGTTTGAAAACGCGTAATTGCTAGCTTTTATAAATTACTTCTTACATATTACAAGCACTAGTTGCAATAAATAACAGCGATGCTTTTCTATTTGAATGACCTAAAATTTTTCAAAAAATACCTAAATTACAAACTACCTGTACTCGTGATATTTGTCCATCGCGTTCACTCCACTTGGTTAAGGCGTTAGTTAAACAATTTATTATTGAAAACGGAACGTTTAAGATGAGGGAGTGGAGGATATAGTTTCCACAAGCATGGATTACATACAAATAATTAGATACGATAAAAATAATTGATTGGAACAATGCGATTCCACTTAAAGTGGAGAAAAGTTGTAATTTCTAAAATATATCTAAATGCTCCATAAAACTAGCGGGAGGTCAACGCATGTATTATAAAGATTGAAATAAATTCAGATAGTTCTACATCGATGGTATATAAATAAACACATACATTACTAGTATTTACCTTTGTTTAGTATAATTAATTTCCGTGTAAACAGAGTAGTCCTCTCCTTTAAAAAGCATTTAAATTTATTCTGATTCATAGGCAGGTTCTAGAATGCCACGTAACGGCGACCGGTGACCGGATTCTTGCCTGTACAAGGGAAACGTTTAAGGGACAACATACAACAATACTGTTTGTATAGGTAGTTGTCATCAAAATTCTTTAATAACGACATCCAATGTTCGACCTGTTGGGACGTTGACAGCCCGCTAGAGTCGAAGAAAAAAAGTTCAACAACTGATACAACGAAAACCTCAAATGAACGGTTTAATGAATATTTGCAGCCTGGCAATAAGATAGTAATGCTATCGTTAAGTCCATAAATCACTGTAGAAGAAGTCAAACACGCAGTTAACACGGTTAAAAATAGAAAAGCGCCGGACTAGATGAGATTCCTACGAAAATTCTAAAAATTATGGAAGATAATTGTCGTAAGTCAATCACTCCATTTTCAATAAAATATATACCATCGGTACAGTACCAGAAGATTGGCTTAAATCCATCTTAATCGCTTTACCTACGAAAGCTACTGGTAGATCTTGTGTCGCACAATTAGCCTTATGTCACATGTCCTCAAAGTCATTGACGTATACATATGTTTTCTGGATTACGCAAAAAGGCTTTTGCTCGATGTCAGCACCAGGCGATTATACAAGCCTTGAGCGATTGTAGGGGTTGATGAGAAGGACATCCAGGATATCGTGGGACTTTATTGGGGATAAAAAGCTGCAGTAAGAGGGAAGGCCGGCTGACAGAGTACGTTAACATACAGAGAAGAGTGCGGCAGGGCTGTGTAATGTTGCCACTCTTATTTAATCTCTACTCGGAACACATATTCACGAAAGCTCTTGAAGACATCAATAGTAGAATTAAAGTTAACGGCGAAATCATCACCAATATTCATTATGCAGGTGACACTGCACTGATTCCTAATAGCTTGGTGGGGGTTGCTTGATAAGATTGTTGAAGCAAGCGAAGAATACGGTTTTGCCTTGAATGTGAAGAAAACCATATGGTGATTAGTAAATTTTCAACTCACCAAGGAACGTTAATGGCCAATAATCAATCCATAGAAAAGGCATCGAATTTCTCCTACATGCTGGATGATGATTGGGACCATTCAAGGGAAATAAAATGCAGGATAGACAAGGCCAGAACAACATTTATTCAAATGGAATCGCTAGTCTGCTTCCGAGACCTTAGTCTACCGCTCAAAAAACGAATGATCGTTTGTTATGTCTATTCCACTCTGTTGTATGATGTTGAAGCCTGGACGTTGTCAGCGGATATGGAGAAAAGAATACAGTTGAGATATGGATATTCAACGAGTACTTGGGATCTCCTGGACTAAAAGAATAACAAACGACGAGGTCATTCGTAGGAAAAGGCATGAACAAAAACTCATAAGAACTGTCAAGCGTAGGAAACGTTGAATATTTCGGCCACATCATGAGGAACAGTAAAAACACACCAGCTTCTCCAAAACATTATCCAAGGTAAAGTAATTGGATACAGAGGATTTGGCAGAAGACGAATTTCCTGGCTCACCAACTTAAGCAAGTACTGATTGGGAATAACATACTTCGATTTCTTCGGAAGAGCAGCTAGTAAGGTGCAAATTGCTGTTATGATAGCCAACATCCAGAACAGATACGGCACCAGAAGAAGAAGAAACAAGATGGGATTACTTGCCACACAATGAATACGTCTATGAATGCTTTAAAAGATTTTTTTTGAAAAATCACAGTAAGGTAGCTTAAAAGACTAATATAATTTTCAATTGTCAGCAGCAGCCCGTCGAGTCTCAGGCCATACTCCTATATGGAGTGCAGCACCCCAACCTTGACTTTCAACACGTGTAATGTAAATTTCATTCGTTCAACATATAACTCTAGAGCTTACAATGCATAAAACTAAGGTCAAGATGACCAAAGAAGAAAATGATGTAACCATCATCAACTTATACTGAGCGTTTCACTTAAGGTGCCAACATAGAGAAATAGCATGTGAAATCGTAGATATGCAGATTCCTGCTAGCCGCTTGAATTGATAGGAATGATAAGTGATATCAATCGAAAGAGAAAAAAATTAGCTTAATTTGATACTACTTTACTTGAATTTATTGCTTGTTCAAGATGGAAATAGCTTAAGAAATATTTTGCATTTTATTCACAAAAACGGACCAGTCATGATCAAATTTGTTTATGCCAAAATAAATGTTATTTTCTGTCAGTTATCAATTCACATGTTTAACTAATTACTACGAATAATAATGTTGAATATTCTAATGAAGAGTATTTATTATCAAAACATTTTACAGTAGCGTCAGTTTACGCACAGTTCGTGATTTATTCTGGGTTGAATTTAATAATCGACCCATTCCATCTGCACCAACAATTCACAAGTTTGTAAAAACATTTGAAACTACAGCAAGTGTAACAGCATCTGATTTAAAAGGTAGTTTTAATATTGCAGTTTCAACAAATATTCTATCGAGACATTAACACTACAGACAAACGGAATAGAAGAACCAACGATAAGCTGGGGTTGATAAATACTGATCAAACAACCAGAATAAAATGTATTGCTCGAGAGTGCAACTTATGGACACGATCAGTGCATAAGGTTCTGAAGAAGCATGGTTATCATCCCAACAAACCCCAGTGCCATCAAGAGATATTTTTAGTCTATGAAAAAAGCAGGAGCGTATTCTGTGAAGTCATGCAGGACCGCTCAAATGAAGATAGGAACTTTATGCGCTCAATCTGTTTTACACTTAATAATGAACCGAATACGCAGAATACTCGATACTGGGCCCAAGAAAATCCTCGAGAAAATAGCTCTTGAAACAAGAACGCAGTTCCCGCAGAAAATTAATATTTGGTCGGTATTTTCAACAATAACATTATTGGACCGTTTGAAATAGTTAGAAATTTAAATTCTGATTCTTATTTAGAACTTTTAATCAATGAGATTGGCCCTGCATTAGGAGAAGTTGCACGTGAAAATCAGGAGATTTGGTTTCAGTATTATGTATGGCTGTCCAGCGCATTATGGTTTGAATGTGAAGGAATATCTAAGTGATAACTTTCCTAATTGCTGGATTAGTTGCGGTGGCACTATCAACTGGCTACTAAGATTTCCTGACTTGGCACCATGCGACTTCTTTCTGTGGGGTTATCTGAAAAACAAAAGTTACAGAAAACGCCACCCAAATATTGACTCTTTGTGGGAAGCAATCGTTGCGGAGTATATAGGTTAATCACAGCTAGACAGTTGGCTAATTTAAGGCAGGCATTTTATAATACATTGGGTTATTGTTTACAGCAGGGGTCGGCAACCTTTTTCGGACGGCGGGCCATTTTCAAAATAAATTTTTTTATGCGGGCCGCACATTCAAATGTAACTTAAATAGTGCTTTTATATCATATACGAGTATAAATATTATTAAAAATAAATATAGAAAAAAATTATTTTTTATTGACATGCTATAATTACAATAATGTTAGAGAACAAAAATTTTACAATTCTTAAAAGGGAAAAAAAGAAAATACAATTCAAATTAAATATGTATAAATATGTAAATATAAAATATATAAATATACAAAATATAAAATATTGTAGTGAAACGTCATACGGCTGTCAACATGAACGCACATATGAACATACAGTAGCAAACTGGCGAAATGAAAGAATTAGTGATGGGCCTATCCGGAATGAATAGTTGGAAAGTTTCCGATTGTTCAAAAAATCGGAAGGTTCCTATTATTTCGGAACTTTTCGGAATTCGATTATTTTACTGTTCGGTGCACAAAATTCGGAACTTGCGGAATTCGATTATTTTACTATTCGGTACACAAAATGAGAAAACGAAATGCCAATTTGAACTGAACGGAATACGGAATGTTGTATTGACTCACTTGACTGCTATATGCTGGTTGGCGAATGTCGACGGGTCGCGCCGTGTGCGCATGTGCATGATACGTGAATGGCACTAATGGCAGTGGTATTTCGTAGATTAATTATTAGATAGTACACCTACAGACTTCAAATTCAAGTATTGTTTTATACTATCTATTATGTACTTTATGTCCTATTAAACTTTAAAATATCACTACCATTTACCGACAGTCTATTAACGTAACTACTGTAATAATTTGAAAAAATATTTTATTTACTCATATCCCACTGTGCGACTCAAACTTCTAAATTGTTTTTTAGGATACTGCTGGCTACTACTGGTCTAGGCCGGTAAATTTTATCTACCGGACTCGTTTGTAACAATGTAAACGCTAGTTACCAATGCAGTATCCTAAAAAATCTTATACGATACACGACCGGTAGAATTCTTATGGCCTTGCCAAACATACAGGTCTCGCCCTACGGTTCGACCTGTAAAGTATTGGCGCGGCCATTAAAATGTTGCTACCGGTCTAATAATGTAAATAGCTATTACTGACCGTCCTACAAACCCAAACAATAGATGCCAACGCAGATAAGGGCTTACGGCGATACGGCGAGTGCTCTCATCGTAAATTTGCACGCACTTCATCTTCCTTCCGCTTGTTGTTATTTCGCTCGTTTTCCTTTGCTTGCATTTACGGAATGTAAAATAATCGGATGATATTCCGATTTTATAAACATTCCGAAATGGAACATTCCGATTATTGAAATCATCCGATTATGCCCATCACTAGAAAGAATGCTACACTTGCTAAGCGAGACGTCGTATTCGCTGGGAAGTGGGGATTAAACTTGCGCAGTAAAATAGGTTTCCCACTATGCTTCTGTTTGTCGCGCATTTTTGTCACCGGCCACATTTCGGCACGCTTACGCTCTAAGTTTGTTGATTTTTCCTAAAGTTATATTGGTGATTTGGCGGGCCGCGCAAAAAGTTGCAAAGGGCCGCATGCGGCCCGCGGGCCGCAGGTTGCCGACCCCTGGTTTACAGCAGAATGGAGAACTTTTTGAGTACTTGCTATACATTTGCTTGTAGTTTCAAATACTTTCACAAACATGTGAATTATTGATACAGAGGGAATAGTTAGATTATTAAATTTAAACGATAATAAATCACGAACTGAACGTAAACTGACGTCACTGTAAAATGTTTGATAATAAATATCCTCTCTTTCTTAGAATATTCAACATTATTATTTTTACATATTTATTTTGACATAAACAAATGTGATCATGGCTGGTCTGTTTTTTGTGAATAAAATGCAAAATATTTATTACAGTTTTTCAGCTGTTTCTATCTTAAACAATCAACTTTCACTCTGATGATACACGCTGCAAGGTCTTGCGAAACTTTAGTGAATTTGGGTGCACAATCAGCAACAAATCCAAATCTGCCTAAGTATCCTACTTCTCAAGGTACTCAAACAACACGAGCCACCAAAGAGCATGGCCATCGCGTGGATTTTTGCTCGGGTTCACAAGGTGCAAGGCACATTAAGTCAGAGAATTCTGGCAGTTTATCGACAATTACTACGCGGTCTCAGCCGAAATTGTATGTTATCAAGAATAATTCGAGTAACCGCGACAGCCTCAAACAGTATATACTTTCATATGTTTTATCGCTTCCTTTATTTCACCCTTTTTCTTACGATACTTTTTCTCATCTTCTTCCTTACTGTATCATTCCACCAGCTCGTACTTTTCTGGTTATATTTATTCTTCTTTGTGCCACAAACTTCTGCTGACTTTTATGATGGATTCTCGTAGTTTTTGCCATTTAGGATTTATATCCCAATATTGTCCTACATTATATATATCCAGTGAGCTCAATTTTTCTCTTAGGTTTCTCCGATATTTGTCTTGAATTTCTGTTTCCTGTAACTCTTCTAGCTGAATTCTCTCATACCTTCCCTGGATTTCTTCATTTGATATCACATCCTTTTCAACAGTCGATTTGATAAGTTAAAAGGCATCGGTTAACACATTTAAGACCTTACGACAACCGTCCAAATTTTTTTCTTGTATAAATAGTTTTTTCCTCTCTCCTAACGGCTGCCAATAAACTGATACATTATATTTACCATGTATGAGGTTTTTAATAATCCGCATCTAAAATAGTTTTAATGGTAATGAACTCACTCATATGAAGACCAATGTTCATTAAAGTTACATTTTTATTATCCATTATTCGAAACACCAGAAGTGAGCACTGGATTTGACTCATCTTAAACCTTAATATACCGTTAAGTATGTGGTTTTAAACACAGCGCATAGTCTTTAGTCCCATATTTAGCGTACTGTATAGTGAATAAAACCACTTCCTGTAAATAAAATCATTAAACGTAAGTGGTTGTGAATACATATATCCCTTAATGTGTAATAAATACCAATATTTAGCATTAATTATGAAAGAGAAGTAACCAATAAGAGATAGTTATCAATTTTTGAGAGTAGTATTGCAATGGCCGTTCATAGTCGTAAAACTGCTCATGATTAGCCTACCACTTATAGTTCGTAATGGCCAGGTGACGGCAGAACAAGTTGGCAAGATGTGGCAGAACACAAAGGCTCTTGTTCAACAAGAACAGAGACCGCGACACGCCCACAGTTGGAAGCAGCAGCGGATCGATGAGCCAGCGAGCAGACCACACAATAGCATTCCGTACCGCAATTCCAACATGCAACGAATAATCCAGAAAATCGAGTAGCTTTGGAAAGCGCGACCCGCGATTGTTGCACTCACTATCGACCCTACCGCCTAATTGAGTTGCTAAAAATGCCTCATTAACTCGACTGCTTCCCTGTTGTTAAAGTATGATTGCAACTATGAGTCTTTGGTATATTTACAAAAGACAATAGTGAGCACTAATCGCTTAATGGGGATAGAAGAAATTCGTTGCCCGACTTGATGTAATATTTTAGTAGTACCTATTATTATATACCAAGGGACAAAAGTGCATCATTTGATCCCGCGAGTGAAGTTTATTGCCCGAGAGGAAGTCGAGGACAATAAGCACTCAAGGGATCAAAGGCACTTTGGTCCCCAGGTATATACGCCATTTTCAGCACCCCCGGATCACAAATCATGAAATAAATCTGATTTTGCTGATTTAAAATTTACACCTTCGATTCGGAAAAATTGATCGCTTTGGAAATGTAGATGAGTAACTAAGGTAATGTGGTAAATAATGTGACTAAAAGTAGCACTTTTGTCCTTCAAAATTACGCCTAAACTAGGTCGTTTAGTCCCGGGAGTGCAAAATATTCTAGTAATACGTCAATCTCAGCTTGCTAGAAACGATTGATAAATGACACATTTATCTGACATTTGTAAACAAATTTGTTGCCTTGAGGCACGGCTGTTATTGAAAAAATGCAATAATGGATAAAAGTGTAAGTTGGTGCAGTGATCAAATATTTACTCGACAAGTTCAACATCACGGAATTTTTTATCGATATGCAGAGTTCGCTGAGTACCTATTCTGCATATCTATAAATTTTTTCTGTGATATTAAAGCTTGAAAATATTTAATCACTGCAAAAACTGCAAATGTATGCTTTTTTGCATTTCATCAGCCGCATTACTAGAATATCAAAATTTTGCAACAATGCTTGTTAATCGGGCTACGAATATATGAATCCACACTCCTAACAAGAAACAATTAAATCTACACCCAAACTCTATAGCGAAGGGAAGGGATGCATAGGAGTGGTATATATATCACTCAAATTAGGTATATCAAAGGTAATGGTTCTACATACAATGAATATAGATTGCTATCAGTTGCATTTTAATTAATGCAGTTTCACATCAGATTTGAAAGGCAAAGCAGCGAGTCGACATAAATTACAAATGCGCGTTCTCAAGTCTGAAGTTTTAATAAATACATAACATAAATTCTACTAATACATGAAAACGCGTCTCAATTAGGAATAAACCTTGGAACACAGCAATACTTCACTCGGCATTTCATTAGTTTTAATTACAATGTTCAATACCATGTGGTGATCAAAATTCCACACATTCTGCTTTAATTGTGGGCGCTCTGTGATGTAGATACCGTCATCGTTAGCAAAGAGAAAGTTCGGTCGGTCCAAAACCAATTTATGAAATATGAATATACTAAACTGGTGGCGCAGAAATATGCTTTCACACAAACATGAAACCAGTAAATATACGGTAATTATCTTGATGTTGTGTCTCTGCATTGTTTCATTTTATTTGCCTACCTTTGTGAAGTAATTACATTAATAAAGCACAAATACAATTAATTCCCTGGATTTACAGCTTAATGATGGTGCAACATAAAAACTAGAGACAATATTATTCCAACTTTACACCAAACAAATATTTTTATTTCTGCATTTCATTACAGAACATGACTATGTAATGATGTCCAAATAGATAATTTTTTTAAAGAAGAGGTTTATTGAAGGGCTTGTTATTAATAATTCTATCATTAAGTCATTATGTCGGATATGAATTAATAAAAGCTACTAATCATAAAGCTTTTATAATCAACGTTCCGAACAATTACCTTTTAAACTAATTATACTAGTGGTCAAACCACGATCTGATTGATTATCAAGCAAATCCTTTATTCACAGTCATATAATGGCAATGGTAAAAGATTATGCCATTCACCATTACATAGCAAATAACACCTCATATGGTGATTGTATATCTCGTCCAAGACACAAAAATTTTAAACAATTGACTAATTGAAAAAAGGCGAACTTCATACAAACTGCTGCATATTATTAAATAATAGTTTGTTTCAGTATAATCACTATAAAATGGCCAAAATCAACAGTTGTCAATATTACTCTTATATTAGAGCAAGTACTACATTAACTTTGCTAAAAGAGGTTAAAGTTGTGCTAGATAGATAAGACAGGGATGTACTGAAGGTATGGCTATGACTATGCGGAGCAAATCCCCTAGGCCCTTGACCCTTAGCCCTCCCGCCGTTCTTAGAAACAAACTGCTTCCTTTTTTATACTAGAAAAAAAAATCATGAAAAATTAAGGTATAAAAATAGAAGGTTTATAATAGAATAGTGATTATAAATTAATAAGTGTACGTTTATGTTGGGAGTACCGATAAACTATAAGAAGAGTAACTATAACAAAGATTCGAATTGCACTTTGTTTGAAAAGTGGTGAGACTTACGAGTTTTGTCGTGAACAATAAATTATATGGCAACGCCAGTAATACGTCTGGGCCTGGGCAACGGCAACGGGTCACATTAATACCGGCTGAAATACAAGGCCTCAGTTCTCAGGTCTGACGTCAGCACAAGAAGGCCAAATTGGACAATGAAAGCCTCTTATTTCGAGGCTGGAGGTGGAAAATTCCACCAAAATCATTGGCTAATTCGGCTTTCTTGTGCTGTCATCAGACCAGAGAGCTGACGCCATGTTTTCCAGACGGTATTGGTTAAAAACTGGCATATTTAAAAAATTGTTTCAAATGCATTCTACGTTCCCTGTTTTGCACATTCCTTAAATTTAGTAGAACAATGTGCTGTTGATGTTTGCACAGAAGTCACAAAATTCTTTGATTTTCTACAAAAGGCATAGCCCATTTTATCGGGTTCAACCGGGATCAACACACCGTTGAGATTTACTAGCAAAACAAAACAAAAAATGCTCTTAGTATTACTCGTTAGACCTGCAATGAATACGCGATGCAATAAATGCTTTCATTCTGAGTTATTCCAATGTGGATTTTTGAAACAGATCTCTTAAGATCCACTACAGAAAAGAAATGAGGTAAAAGGTATTTACAAAATAATGACTAGAATCTAACATTTAATACATCCGGCCTGGATTTACTATTTGGGGAAGAACATTCGAAAAGACTGACGACCACTTTAGAAATTGCAAAGATGTGAAGCTTTTCTACAGTTTCGAGCATATCTGGCTTGCTATTCAAGTTAAAACTAGATCCTTAAAGTTGGAAAGCCAGTGGCCCCGAAGAAGGTTAATCCGGCCCTGTAGATAGAACTATAATGGTTATGTAGCTTTAGACATATTATTGGTCACACCCAAGAAGTTGCTAAATCAAGTTTTATGGAATTTTAGTTGATAGAATCAATAATGGCTTCAAGTGAGGTTGGTTTAAGCGGTTTTGCAGTAAGTTTTAGGCAACCAATGTTTTGCTTGCATCAGACATTATAACGTAAAACAAAAAAGGTAAATATTAAAATAAAAACAAAATACGAACTTCTTTAACTAGCCAAATTAAATATTAAGCATGTTTGTGTCAGTAGAACATCAAAGAAGGCGCTGTAAATGCTTCGAATTTGTGAGAAAAATCATATGTATATGTGACACGTAATATTTACAAATTGTTTAACACGTTCGCTGCGGGTGATCACCATGCCGCTGTAGTATGACACGCGAGCTTTTTTATATTTTACCTTTTATCATGTTCCTTGTTCCTATATACATATGTAATTAGTAACAATTATTTTCACAAATGCAAGCAACCTTTGACTGTTGATTTGAACGCACAAGTCTGTCCGCCACTCCCGAGTTGAGGTTATCACCCTGTATGAAGAAAGCGCTTATGTGGGTTCATAATTTATTTCGTCTTTGCCATTTCCTCTAAACACTAATAAATTGGTATATTGGTATATTTAGACCATATTGTTTGGCTAGACATGTACCATTACAAAATCTATTTGCATTGACCCTGTTCTATTTAGTAATGTATTTCGTATTGTTGCAGTCATGCTACTTCGTTACCATACTACATTTTTTTACCCGAAACAAGCAGGTAGAATTATAGGGGCCGCATGCAGGTAGAATTTACGTAACTATTTTCCACAACCGCACTGGATGTAACGTAATATCCCAAGTTCACGCAGAGTTATTGATATTAATCTTGTAAAAACTAGCAGTCTAATTTATAAAAATGATTGTAGATGCTCCTCATTTATTTAATAAAACGTCATGCAAATCCATTCTACATTGTTGTATATTGCATAATTGCGTTGCTTTAATAAAGCATCTGCACATTGAGAATTTTTAAGACAGAAATATTCTGGAAAATATCCTGAACTACAAAAAATAAGTGCTATTTTTTTAACTGATAATCTGCATGCCAAACCGGATGACTAATACATAATAACTAATAGGTACGTAATTAGCTTGAATAAATATTTTGCTTTTTTCACTAATGAGTAACGACCATAATATTATGAAATAGGCGTACTTGCGCCCGGCCCATTTGCGCCCACCGCTATTTTCGGCACCAGAAAAATATCACCAGTAATTAAGGTCGCATTTGCGCCCATGGTTGCAACTCATAGTCATCAGGACACCCGAAGTTGGACGACTGGTGAGGGTCTCATACGTGCAAAATAGTTATTACAAAAACACTAAACTTAACAATTATTCGGTTAGCTGCCCTAACTTCTGTGCGTTTCTATTGGTACTTTAATTTTTGTGTTTATTTGAGATTTATTTTCGAACTTTAATAATAGTTGTTACACTGGTGTCAAATTTATTGATCAGTAATGCATGTTATTAGTAGCTTCAGCGTACTTATGCGAACGTTTTGTCCGTCCGTCTGTCTGTCTGTCTGGATCGCCTGTAACTTTCGAACGGCTACAGATATCGAAATTTTGAAAGGGGGCAAAGTTGTTGCTAAAGTCCCGAGCACCTTCATGCGCTATTTGGTTTTGGCGAAAGGTCAACCGTTGGCGACCTATGTCAAAGGTCACTTTATTTTTCAATGGCAACATGGGTCATATGGGGTATCAATCGAAAGCTATGGTCAAGGGCTACATATACTTAATGTTTTCGCAGTGCTGAAGCTACTCTTTAGACCTGTACTTGAGCAGTTTATTGTACAGATTAGATAATTTTTTCAGCGTGTCGGTGATACCTAGTTTTTGAACATAATGTTATCGGAATTAAACAACATACTAACTAAACTAACTTTTTATATTTTATATAGTTCTCCATCGCCTTTTCGAGAAAAAGATGAGGAACGAAGCAGAAGCATGTTTCGTTAGCTGCCAGTACTAAGCCTTAACATTGAAATCTAGAAATTAATATTTTTACTTTCCTGCTACATACTATCCAATATATTACTACATATACATAAGGTATACAGTACAAGTACAGTATTGTGAGCATGAAATGTAAAAATTCGACGGCTAGATTTTGACTTTTCTTCAGGTTCCCCAAGCCCAAAAAACCCACTTTAAAAATATATACGGGTGTATGTACAGAATGTTTTCGTTTGGCTCGGATTTTGTCCAGAAATTGGCACAAAAGTAATGTAATGATCGATATTAACAAAATTTATAATTTTTACATATGCTTTAACTTAATTTTTGATATTCAGCACCTCCAAAAAGTATAATTATTAATAATTATCAATCACTCAAAATAGAAAAAAAAATACGATAAAACCATAAATGGTTACTTGTACAACAAGTGATGAAAGCCATACTTCTTTTTATGAATTTGAAAGTTGATGTACGACAGTGAAGCGCGTTAAAAAAGTTGGTTTCATACGTGTTGTAAACGTTGTTTTTTGCATAAATATATCTTGCAACTCTAAATTTGGTCGAAAGGGATAGAATTTCAACTGTCAAATTGACATTTCACAATTTCAATAAAATAGTTCAAAACAGTATTATTTTCTTTACTAGTTTTCGTTAAAAAAGACAATGCATAAGATTCTTTGCTAGTTTGTCTTATCTGCGTACCAAAATACTTGATCTCAATCGTATGATGAAAATTGGTTAACATCCAGAACAACTAGGTACCTTTGCGTCATCACGCTTGTACTCTATCCCCACTCAAAATGTTTTGTTTTTCCATTTATTTATAAGATTTAAAATCAAAATAGGCAAATAATCGACAGCGAGAAAACAGATCCTTCTGTATTGCCAACTTTTAAATTAAAAAAATATACCGTCTTCAATCTTCAGACTTTTTCTGCAATTAAAATAGCTATTTGTGCAACAAACGCTAAAAGTGCTAAAACACGAGTTCGTCCACAATATTTTTTCTACGGTCTTAAATTACTGTTATTAATCCAAAAATGTAGATTTAACAAAGGTTTGCATTTATGCAGTTATAATTTATGTCATAGTAAAGAGATGGCCTTGACGGCACAGGTGACTGTTTCTGCAGCCGGTAGTTGTTAAAGTTAGTTATCAAATGTACCTAATTAAAATAGTACACATTTTACTTTATTCATTACATAATGCTTTAATTATTTAAAAAACACTTTACCTCTCACGAAGAAGTAACTAGAATAACTTTATAACCTCACTTCCAGTTAAAAAATTCTAAATTCAACACCAGCTGTTTTCTTTTAACACATGTGCTAAAAGTAAACAGCTGATTTCACTTTTAACACGATAATTTTTAAAACGTCATTTTTAGTGAAACAAGTTGGTGATAAAAGGCCACTTTTAGTAGTGGTCGTAGAAAATTACTTTAATATCAAACATATCTTATTTAAACAATAGCTATATAGTCACACCCCTGCCACAGTAATTATTATTTGATATGAAATTGAGCAACCATTTTCTATTCACGTAAATATAAAGTTGGATATCCAGATTGAAAACATGTGTAACGAAAAATACACTATTTCATCAACTTTCAAAGAAGTTACTTCTCATGCAATGAACATTTAATTTCTCGTAAATCTAAATTTTTGTAAAAACACGTACTTAGTTTTGAACAAGGGTGGTATTTGGATAGCGTAAACTTTAATCAAAGCACTGATTATTAACGCTATTAAATTGCTAACCGTTATAAAACGGTGCTTACAACTTGGCGAACTCTTCCAAATCATAATACGAGTACTACTTTGTAATTTTACACATGATTGCTACATAGATTGCTCATTGAGAAGCCGCCAAAAACGCTACGCCCTCAACTTTCCTTGCATCAAAATAATGAGAGGCTGCACGCATACCAATCGCCAATTGAAAAACGGCTTGACACCTTTGGACTAAAACCGTCGTTACATTTCACTCTCTCAACGATTTGCAGAAATTACTGGAAAACGTGTCAAAATACTCCCGCAAACATTCGTTTGGTGTAAAATTCATTTCGCCATAACATTCATGTTCAATAGAAATTACTGTTATTTCAAATGAATTTATGACGTCGCATTTACGTCTGCATCATAACCCAACATTGTATATTACTACAGCTATACTACAACTAGTATAACCTACAAGTTTATAGTACAGCTGTCAAAATCGGGCACCTCGATGTAGATCCGGTTTATACTTTGGGCTATTTATCAGCTTAAAATAGTTCCTATGCTATTTGCTAATCATTGCTATAAATACTACATTCAAACATTTACAACTTGCGTTGGGCAAATTTATCTTTTTTTTAGATCAATGATGTAATATTATTTCATATGTAAAACAGAAATAAACAGAAAGTTCAAGAGATATAAAATACATAATTGTTTTCTCATTCGAAACTATACACGAGTGTCGATAACGATAATTTGAAGTCGATGCGTTATTAATTTGGCTGTTTTTCGTATTAAATTATTAACCCTCGATTCGTTTTATGTGTATTAAATTTAATTGTTGTCCTAAACAGTAATTTTCAAATGTTCAATTGAACAGACTAAGTTGACCGATATCAATTTTAACCTTAAAAAGAATATCTACCTTTTATAGTAATTAGAGGAATAACGAATTAAGTATTAAACTGTCGCCAAACAAAACAAATAAACCGAATTTGATAACTTTACCGCATCAAATCGACAATGTAACAACGTACGAAGCATAAAAAATTGCAGTAAAAACAATCCGTGCAGTTGGTCCAATTAATTACTCAGATAACAAGCATTGCAAGGTCAGTTCTGTTACACGTGAGATAAACGGTACAAGGTTAATTGACAAACATAAAAGCCGTTTGGCAGTTAATTGCAGTAAACGACTAACATAAAAGCTGACGGCATGTTAAACCCACACGCATCTTTCAAAGGTCCACCTATTATGCATTCTGGCTTTAGCTAACGGATGAGTTTGGCAATACGGATGTCAATAACATAACATACCTTATCTTTACATTTCCGAATATAAATGATGGCATCAATGTATTTCAATAACTTTAAAAAAAATAACTGACACGGTTTCTTTTCCTTTCTTTCGCCGATCATGGCAGATTCAGTTCCACAAAATTCGGAATTCACAAAATTCCGATAAGTATTTTAATATACTGAAAAACATTGTTAAGATTCGCATAAACACTAAGTGTTCAATCTTTGTTGAAACCTACATTCGCTATTCTCTGTAAATCCACACAATCAGCCATGCACATCAAACAAACCGCATGACATAATTGATTCCCTGCCAACAAGGCAATTAATACGGTATTGCGAAGAATTGCCTCATGCCATTGTTATATGAACTCGTCGATTATTTACTGATCTCGATTAAAGTAGCATGAATCGCCAAATGCGCTCGTAGCCAGCTTTGATTACATCAACCGCGCCATCGCCATTTCAATCAATTGAAGTTCATTTGAAATTACCCAATCTATATTCCGTTCTTCATACGCGGCGCTAGATTTAAAGTGATTAAAACCATGTGGTCCAGGGTATATAGCCCAATATCTATTGAAATTTCTTAAAACAAAGTATAAAGCTAAATTGGTAAACAAGTGTACGCTGTGCAGGGTTTTTCGAGGCAGCTAATTACAAATTCGAAGTAAATCAAAATACTGTAAATAAAATGGTAGATCCTGCATTTCATGATGATTTTCCATCACAAGGCGGATTATGGTTTTGTTCTACTTTGTCGTTTCCATGTACATATTTAGTTTTACCTAGATCGTATTTGAACTACATTTACCATTTCTTGTAATTCTTCTCTGCTTGCACCGAGTGAATGCCTTCTTCAGTAAACTCAAAGTTTAGATAAACAAGCAACAAATAAAATATTATATATTATGTCTAATAACAAAAATATAGTTATGGGCACAAATGTAATTAATACGGTGAATCTACGTAGCGAGCATCGTATGGCACGAGCAAAGGTGCATATGAACACTGAAGATAGTACAAGAATAAAGGAAACTAGCAACAAATAATCCCCACTAAATTAACGTAGAATAGCTGAAAATGAAAGCTACCGAATGCCAGAAAAAAATTCTAAAGTACATGGCATCGAAAAATGAAAAGACATGCTAAATTATTGCAATACAGACACAGTACGTGCCATAATAGAAACGTCTCAAATGCCAGCAACAAAACAGGCACAACGCAAGAAAGAAAAACTATGTACTGTTTGAGGCTTTCGCGGTTACTCGAATTATTCTCCTTAGCATAGAATTTCGGCTTAGACCGAGTGGTCTTAGCCGAAATTCTATGCTAAGAAAGAAAAACTAATTAAAGAAACGTTTTTTTGCTATAGGTGTAATGTTAGCAATCTTATTTTAAAATGGTGTGCGTCACTTAATATTCAGCAGCCTTCCTATGACGTGCGTCTATTTTCAAGATGCTTCTGTTGGTAGCCTTATACATGAACGCGTGTTGTACCTGCCTGGGTGTATTCGTCTGCACCGATCGAACGCACTTCGTCTTCAATCGGCCCTGTTGCCACCGCGTGTTTCATAATGCAACGATAAGAAAGTAACCAAGGCCACCTTTCTTTAGCCGAGCGGACAAAGCGTATGACTAGCAATCAGACTGCTCACGGCTACGGCGCAGGGTCAAATTTTACCACTTTTCTTTTACCAATTAATGTAATTCACGTTGCTTAGATTTATTTAACTTTTCAATATTCTTAGAACATTAAAATATTGTTACCAATTTTGACCATAATTTTGAACACCGTCATTCAATCTTTTTATTAAATACGTTTAACGTTTTTTTCAATACCTTGCTGATTTACTTACAATCCAATTTAAAAATGCAAAAATGATTTTAATTAAAGCAAGTCCACATATGAGGTGGGCTAACAAGCTAATATCTACAAATTTTTGAGTATACACGTTATTCTTAATTTTCAAAATGAGTTTTTCCCCGCAAAAATAACGTTATATAATTATTTCCAAGATAGCGGCTACATCCCGCCTCGCAAGTGCTGCAACACCACAGATTCTCATTCAGTTTTTCATGTAGTACAGTCGTGTTCAAATAAATCTGGGACAATGTTTTTTTTCATATGTAGGTACAGTTAAAAATTGAAGAATAATTCCACAGATTTCCTGCCATCAGAAAGAGTTACATTAAACAGGTAATGAAATCTGTAACTCTTTCTGATAAAAGAAAATCCATGGAGATATTCTTCAATTCTTAACTCAACCTGCATGTGAAAAAAACACTGTCCCAGATTTATTTGAACACGACTGTACATTTACACAAATTTTTGGCTTTACACTTTGTTTTTAGGTCAGTTATGTTAAATGCTCTGCACGAATGTAGAAATTCGCTAACCTCGATATTGAATCAGATAGGGATTGTTCTTCAATTATTTATTTATTTATTCTTTTAGTATTACATAACGTATGTCTCAAAAGTTCTCGGAAAAAAGTAATGGTGAAAAATTTTGTACAATTTTTTTATTTATTCTGCATTTCAACAACATAATCTTATAACTGTTTATTACAAAACTGACGTAATATTAAACGTCAATCAATTTGATACAATTTGTTTCCAACGGCAACTGGATGGGACGTTATTTACTGTAAGTACATTTTACTGGATTTTCCGAAAACTTTTGAGACATACATTAGTTAAAAATGTAACTATTTTAGTGCAAATACAGGGTGATTCATAAGTATGTCCATTAAGTTAAATGGATGTATACTGACCTCAGTAGAAGTACAATGCACTAAAAATTTATCGCATTAGGGTCTGGTTCGAACTTTTGAAAACTACTAGGTAACATCAAAACCTTTATTAGGTAAATAAGATAGAAGTAAATTAACTGCTAACACGTAATACGCCAAATGTGATTCAAATACCCAAACAACTGATATTTTGCTTCTGCATTTTATCCAAATTCAGTCTTATCGAAACCACCTGTGCGAAATTATAGTGACCGTCAAGCAGTTGAAGTAATTATATGTTTTATTTTTTTATGGGACTATTATTTATTTTTGATGTTTGTTTAGTTTAATATGCAAAGTTGTTCTGTTTGATGCCCTCTAATTTCCCCTACATTTAACGACTTGCGAAATAAAAATGAGCTGTTATTATCTAATATAAACATTTTACTCCAGACAGTTGGAGCTATAAAAGACTGGAGTGAATGATTCATCTTTTAACTGACACGGTTAATCTCTGCCGCTTTATGCTATTTTAAGAGCAACAAGGAGCGATATCATCCTCTGGCTTCTGTTGGTTTCAAAATTGGACTTACTTAATAAAAGTTTTTGCTGGCATCTGCCACCGGTCTTCTTGACCCAAAAAATCTAATATGCCAACCCTTCCCACTCACTAATCCGTCCGAGATGTTGATGTGTTCCCAACGGTTCATATAAATCTCGACAACTCGTTTATTTAACTAGCCGGTGCCAAAATGTAATCAATTGCTTCAACATAAAAATAAGCACAGCGCCGGATGAGTTTAAAAAACTTATAAACTGTTTACGTATGGCCATGATTCAGACGATGATTTTCCCGAATAGTTAATTTTGGATGGCGAAGTTTTTGAACTTTATGTTCCATAAATAATACTCGTTTTATGGATCCACGCGCCTCAACATCTAGGGCAATGTAAGTTCTTTAAATATGCATAATAAAGCTATGACGGTCGATACGACCTCAATGCATGTTTAAAAAACGGCAACAAAACTATATGAAAACTGACAGTTCCGTCGTCTTTTACTTCCGTACAAGCTGCCGAAGTATATTGCTTTCCACCTTGAACAATATTACAAATTTACAATTTTTATCGTAACCGCTCAATCACGACAACTCAAGATTATAGGAATGTCGGAAAATTAGTAAATGACGATGTCATTACGGATGGCTGTAAATCGAGAACGATATAAACTGTCAAGATAATTTTGCCTCATTTTGTGTAGAATATTAAGGCAAAGAACTGAAAAGCTTCTTCTTTATACGAGCATGTATTTGTCGATATGTATTCGCGTTACCAGTAATAGACATTTAACTGTAACCTAACTAACTTACTTAAGTTAGTAACAACACCCGTGGACTGTCCAGCCTGAGGTTGCGAGTTCGAATTTTAGTTCGGGAAAATTGTTTTTTAAATTACAGAAAGATACGAATGCAAATGTCTATAAATTCTCACGTTTCACAAATCGCCGAAACTATTTTAAAACGTTTTCCTCCGTCTAGGTTTCGCAATTACTGGTTGCCGTATCCTTTACGAATTTTCTTTATCCTAAGTCGTCGCACATACGGAAGATTCACAAGTATGTTCATATATTTTATTGTTGCATTACAATATTAAAAGTTAAGAAAACTATTCAATCTGAATAACTAATGTGCTATTTTTCATTAAAAAAAGTTACTCCGCGTCAAATCTACAACATTTTGCATTGAATCTTCGTTAAAATACTTATAACAAGTAGGCGAATACTGTAGAATGCTGCTGAGCAACACATGTAAACCTCTGCTATACCTAAGCACACATTCAAGAAATAGTAACACTCCTAACGTCTGCGTCTGTGCCAGTTTGTAAAATTTATAGCATAATTTCTATTAACTCATTATTTACTACAGACGACTGTCAAACGAATTGGTCTCATCGATGCCAACACTAATACTGGAAACACTATAAATTAACTGGATGGGTGCATTTATAAAATACTAATACATTGCAAGGATGAATCATCTAGTGTGCGCAACAAATCTTTCTCAAAGCAGAGGGGTAACGTGATAGAAAACACGGAAAGTGCCTAATAACGATGTTACACACGTGCCAATGTCAAGTGTTACCGATTATCAAATGAAGAGTTACGTGTAAAACTACAACAAAATAAACTGGATGTAAAAACGTGTATGTATTGCTACGTTTTTACGTTTCGGGCTATTAAAAAATTATACGACGCTTCTTGAACATAGCATTTATTTACAACGATTTATCTTAACTATTTACAAAGCAACTATTAAACGCGGAACACACATTATTTATAAATACAGGAACTAATTCTAATCACAGATATACTTTATCTATTTATTTACGACTTAACATTAATGATTTATATGGTTATATTTATTTGTTATTCACGCGTTATTTATTTCACTAGAGTTACGTACACACGAGTTCATTTATATTGCAGTTTACGCGCTTCGAGTTTGGATGAGAACTGTCTGTTTTTCCCACTGCACCAGTTTATATACACGCCAGGTGAGTCATCCTAGAAACGTCCAGACCTAGCTCGATTAATCTAGCGACGCTGACGTGTTCGCGGGCAAGGTCGTTCTGGAATGTTCTGATGCGATTCGGCCCGAAGGTCGTTACACTTTCTGGAATGATCTGGAAGGCCGACTCAAGCGTCGCACGGGACGCTGACTCACGCGTCGCACGGGACGCTGAGTCATATATAGACAGCAGCCTGACCCTAAGGTTGTTACAGTATTTACAATTTGTTGTTTATACCACCCCTGAAAGTGAATAAATCCAACATACACTACACCTGTGAACAGGTTGTTTGTTTGGTTAACAGGTACAAATATGGATAAACTTGGTTTTCCTTTCCAAGAATCACATTTTCATGTAACGTTAATTTACGAAATATACTGCTCCACAAATGAACTAGACCATTTGCATATATTGGTGCAATTTTTAAAAATATTTTCCAAAAGGGCAGTGATGGCATTTTTGGTAACCTTTCATGATTGTGTCACTATAAAAAGCATTTCTTTTCATAATTTGGTTTAAAGAAAACTAAGTCCATTAATAAAATATTATCATTTTAAAATTTTGAATTTTGCCTAAACGTTGATAGCACATTGCATACAACGTATGCCAAATCGGTGCCAAACATTTTTAAACGTTCCGAAGAGACTCAAAGAACTATTAACTAACCTTTTTTGTGATGCCTATTATTTTTGTGAAATATAGTTTTTTTATTATTTTTTTATTTTATGAATATGATTTTGTTAATTCTTCAGTTGATATTTGAGGATATTAAATATGCTTAATTTTGAGTATACTATAAAACAAAACCTTTTATATATATAATTTTATGACGTAATGTAATAAATACAATTTTTATGGGTGGTCCAGTTCATTTGTGGAGCAGTATATATTAAAAATTGTTTTTTTGTATGGGTGGCACACAGATTCATAGCAAAAGTTCAAGTAGATCAATATTATTTTAAGTTACGACTTCCACATAAGGTATTGCAAATGCGTAATATTCGCAAATGCGTAATATTCAACACATACTTAACTTGCACGCTATGTACAAATTAACTGATGCTCTACTATTACGCGATGCAATGATGCCTATCTGCTAGCGAACAACAAACCTACATGCTACATCAATTGGTGGCAGCTGCAATGAAGTTGCGAAGCCCCACATTAAACTGGTGAGGATGTGAACAAACGTACACAATAACATACGGGGCGACCACGCCAACTGTCAAAAGTTTTAACACAATCCGTGAAATTATTTTCTTACATTTGTGTTGTAATAGTAAACAAAAAAGATTTACAACCCCTTACTAGTTACTAAAAAGCACAACTTGAAAATACTCGGTGATCCTATAATTCCTTCCTTACGTGTATTTATACACCACATGCAACGTCCTTCTAAAGTTCATTGGGGAATCGCTCCCTAACGACCACACAACCCCGACCTGGCCGTTTCAGATTATCGCTGCTCCGATCCTCTTCCTGGTCCCTAAAACGTCCCATTAAGGGTTGTGCTTAGCAAATCGATGCCCAATTTCAAACGTTATTCAAATGTGAACTCTGCCAGTATGTATAAAATAAAACTTAGAAGTATGTCTCATATAGTTACTTATACATATCTTATGTGTACGTTTTATAAATCGCACCGAAATAATTATCTAAGCTCGCGTGGAAATAATAAGTCATTTGAACAAAGTCGGACAATACGTATCGATTTAATAAATACAACAGCATTCCATATCGCTCTCGTATCATTATTTTCACTTTAGTATAACACAGATCAAAGAGTACGATTAAGATACATGATGTGGAATCGACTCACGCACTATAGAGATGTAAATAGTAAAGTTTTAGTTATTGGTACAACTAGTTTTGAAAGTCATACTTTTTTCACTCATTCGTACTCGTTAATGAAACTGCAAATTGACAATTCACAATTTCAATAAAATAGTTAAAACAAGTGATACTTTTTTCACGATTTTTCGTTTAAAAGACTTTTTTCGTGATCACTATGCAAAAAAAAATATTTTTTTAAATTTCATTTAAAAAAGTGGGCCTTTTTAAATTAATTTCAGTGTGTGAAGTGCCGCTTTTTGTCACCGAGTTACAATCCAGTATCCTAGAATTCAGTGTTATCTAAAAACACACCTACTGGATTCTGCGGATATTAGGTGTCAAACGGATATTAGGTGTCAACCGCATTTTAGTCTATCCTTTATCTAATAGACTTGTCTGTCCGGGCCGCTGTTTTGTCTGTCCGGGGCGCTGTTTCAGCAGCCAAACCGTAAGAGATAGAGAAAAAAGTTATGAAAGTTATATGTTTCGAATGGTATTGTCAGGTCAGGAACCGAATTTCAGTCACGTGACACTTCCGGTTTTCGAGAAATCACGTGATTTCTCGAAAACCGGAAGTGTCAGTACGCTGTTTCAGCAGCCAAACGGAGCTGCGACCCTCTGCGCCTTAAAACCTCGATCGGTTAGGCAACCACTTTGACAGCTTCCAGGTCTGGGTACAGTTTTTATTTAATACGCGTTCTATTTGAAAAACGGTCTTTTTTGTTTTTTTTTAATGAGACATTTGTCTCACTGGGTTGCTAGTTTCTGTCTAATGCATACAAAGCCCATGAACTGTATTCTAGCTCATTTGATCGCTTATGTTAATTGCTGCCTATTTGATGAAATATAATGATTCTATTAATGTAATGAAGTTTATTATGTAATTCATGTAATAGTAGAATACATAAAATCAAAATTACGCGCCGACTTGACGACTTTGGTCTGCTCTACAAGTCGTAATTTTAGTCGAATTTCAATTTGTAATAGGTCAAATTGCAGTAATTTCAAGCTCTACAAATTTGATAACTATTTTTCGCTAAATAGGGCGAGAAACGAGATACAAGCGAGAAGTACAACAAAAATCTCGACCCCTTCACACTTTTCTTTCGCGTTTGATATCTCGACAAATATCGCTCCCACGCGAAAAAGTAATAGAACATAAATTGTAGGGCACAAAATATTCTAAAATAGGTCTACGTTATTTGTTAACAGGAACGGAGTTATAGCAAAGAAATCAAGCGCACCTCCTTTTCAATATTTCGGAAAAAACCCGGAAAATAGTGAAAACAGTATTTGCTGTTCTTTCTTCATTGTTCTGTTATACAGGGTGCATGGAAATAGAATGTCTGTAGGTATAGAGATTGTTCGTATCATTTTAAGCAGAAACATGTCTATAAACATGGATCCAAGAACGCGGCATGTTTTAGCCAGACACCTCTTGGAAACGGAGATAGTTTTTACACATGCCGTTTTGTTTTTATTTTGTGTAAAAATTAACGAACTCGGAGGTTCTCTTTCGGGTAATTAGTTATAAGATAGAGTAAAGTGACCAAATATGGAATAGGTGCTTAATATGGAATACCCATTTATTTCCAAAATGGTTGGCGCCATCTACTAATCGAAGACTGACACACCATTTGGCGCGCATTTTTGCATTGCCGCGAAATTTTGGTAACCATTATTGTATTAGTATGGATCATACCGCCGGTGAACGTGCTATGTTGATATTGAAAGTTTATTTGCTGGCAAGCATTTTTTTGGTTTTTAGCAAAACGTTTCAGTTTTATTGAATTTCTTTGAAAGCATGCTGATCTTCTAATGTCAATGATTATTACTGATGCCACTGTTTGTCATTAATTTTTGGTTTTTAGCAAAAAAACAAGATTCAGTTTAATGTGAGGTTAGTGCTTAATATGGAATACGTGAACGTTCCTAATATGGAATATATTCCGTGTAAGGACTACTTCCAAATACTGTATTGTACAATTGTATTTCATGATAGGTATGTATATAGGACCACTCAAAATGAAAAATATTTCTTTCTAGGAAGAAAATGTCGCATAATTCGAATAAACGAAGAAAAATATAGAAGGACGAGATTTTTGTGATTTTTGCAAATAACTTTTTGTTGTGCCTTGCAAAATTAATGTATCTTTTTGTTTGCGAGAAAGTCTTTTTCAAGTGGCTATATTTAACATAATAAAAGTTTATTTCATATATTTTGTTTATTTAATAAGGTATTCCATATTAGGCTCAATATATGACAATTATAATTACGCACAGTTTTTATTCATTTGCTCGTAATTTCTGTTTTGGGTAATATAGTCTCTTACAACTTTAAAAACGTCTTTGAGGTGATCCTTAGTAAAAGATTTTAACACTATAACAAACCATTTCATCCCAAAGAAAAATTTGGACGTGAATAACTAAACGGTATTACATATTTGGTCACTTTACTCTACATATGCAGAGCTGATGATAACGTTTTCTTACATGAAATCTAGATTCGCTTGAAAATATTTTTAAAACCTGAGTTCGAGATGGTTGGCATGTTGGCATCACCTTCTGAAGCTTTGCCTTAATGCACACCCCTTATTCAGTGAATCTTTACAGTTTAGTGCTGCTCCCATTAGATGTCGCCATGGTGGCCAATTTTTAGATTTGCTCGACTGTTTTTCGAGAAGTTATAGTACCGTTTATTGCCCTACCGTTTATTAAGTTTTAGCTGCTGGAGTGGTTCTCGAAATAAACCCAAGCCTAAATCGGTGCCATTGTTGCATCATTTCGTCCTTACGTTCCTTAGGTGACCCAGCTTGAACGGTTCCCGCAAAATTATCAAGTTCGCGTGCTACAATCCAGTAACTAACTTAAGTTTTTTCGAACTTTCACGTTACGAGTTTGTGCCAGAACTCCAACGTGGCCAGACGTATGAACCCGCATACTCCGCGGAAGGCTTTTTGTGCGAATATTGCAGTAATTCGAGGTGCCTTGCAGTTTTCGAGTGTCTACCGATGATTTAGTAACAGCCTACGAACTGAATAAGATAATAACCTATTGGACGTACGTACTTGTTTTTAGTATCGTAGAAAATATAAAACGGTGCTGCGATCAGTGTCGAATCCGTAGAAGCTCGCAGTTCACTTGTGAGGCAACCCAAACTTCGAAATCAACATCTAGCACATGCTACAGATCACCCAGCTGCGTGTTTTTTTCATTTTGGCAACGTGAGGCCACGTCTCAAGAGTGCAGACAGCTACAGATATCACCGCACCTTCAGACGGTTCGGCCAGAATGTCTACAACTGAAAACGCGACGTGCATGCAGTCTTCCCTCAAGCTAACAGGTACCTGAAGTATGTAACGTTGTGTTTAGTGCGTTTTCTCGGCTTCATTGTGTCAAAAGAGCATGCCATAAATTTTAAAGTGTGCATGGTCACTGTCATCGGATGATGCGCGTTGCTAAATTTCAGAATGTCGTTCGACTAATTTCACGACTGTTTCTGTATATGTAATTGGGGCATTGTGCACAGTCAAAGATAATTGTGAAATCCGAATTTCGTTAAGAAGTTTTCCAAGAGCCGCGATATCATGCTTGTTTATATAATACTTGCGCTAAAATTTATTGCTGTATTGTGAGATGGCGAATAGTTAATCATTGTTTTGTCCGGAAAATTCCCACATGCTTGCTTTGGACTTGCGATCTGCCATTTCTGTGTTTTTTTGTGAAATAAATACATTTCTAATGTTCAACAAGCTGAGCGTGGTTGATTAAGGTTTTAAGAAAGGTAAATTTAACTTGTCTGCTTCAATTAAGAGAAGAGGGTGCTCTTGCAGCAATTTATTTTAGAATAGTGCGATTTATATGAAGAAAACTGTCCGCGAAGCCTTTGGACAAAGGTAAAGGTTATTTCAATTCCCCCAACTGGAGGCGGGCTGCTATAGGGACCTTCCGTCCCTCTTCAGCCAAGAACGGGAAACTCGGGATGGGTGAGAGAAAGGAGGGGTAGAAACTGGAAGAAAGGTCAGGAAAGGAGGTGGAGAAATACTGCCCCGGCATTCGCCTCAGAGAAGGTACTCTGTTAACTCAGGAAAACCACCTAAAAACCTGAATCAAGGCAGGCGGCCGCAGGAATCGAACCCACGATCTCCCGAATGCTAAGTGGACGTGCTACGCACTAAGCCACAGAGCTCGGTCCGAAGTCTTTGTTTTTACACAGGCATATATTGAGTAGTATTCTCCCCCGCCCAGAGCCATCTTTTAGCAACTGCAGATGCTGTGGATTCTGGACAGCTAGCTGGGCCGTTTGCAGTGGCGCCAAACAACTAAAGGTAATACCGGTGTGCTTCGACCGGCTTCAACATAACCGAACTATTGAGATCTGGTGAACCCTACCTGAACACTGAGTTAATCGCGAGTCGATCGGGGGCTATTTGTATCGTTGGCCTGCCAACGGCCGTTACCAGTTCTAACCCCATTTTATCACTTAATAAGTTTTCATCCCAGCAACTTTAAATACTTAGATCGTTATTGGGTGAAATTGACCAGAAAATACTAAAACATAAGAAAATATTAAGAAATAAGGGTTACCACCTACCCTACGATTGCCATCATCGAGGATTTAACTGCGAACACCAACCGTAGTAAACTGCCACCTTTAATTAATTATACCACGTTTAATGAACAGATGCAGAAATTAAATTATTGGGAATAGTCTAGATTGCAGATCTGTTTTACACATTATAAATTAAAAAATCGAGATTTTAGAGAATGTGTTCGTTAAAAATGTAGTATTGTATCGTGAGTTCAAAAAAAAAAACTCATTTAGGGTAGGCCTTGGAAAAAAAGATAGAAAATCTAGTCATGTCTTAACTTAAGTCTGTAGGTGAATGTCAGATTGCAATTTGTTTATGAACACATCTGTCACTGTGACAGGTAAAAGTTTACACTACATTAAGTTTAATTGTATCAGGCAAAAAGGAAAATAAGATAACATGTACACAACAACAACGAATGTAATAATCATAACGGTCAATAAAAATTGTTTTTGTTAAGTGTTCTGTATATTTTTAGGAAAATAATTCAAGGTCTAGATGCATTTAGTTGTACGCTAGACCAACGATATATAGCAAGAAAAACAGCGATTCGAAAATGTCACCGCATATTCAACGTGTACTATTTACTTCACAAGTTGCACTTAATAGTCAAGAAATATTAATAATAGTTATTTGGTTATTTGACAGATACCAATAGGTAAACACCATATTATATATACATGCATGTACCACGCTCAGATTAAACTTAAACAGAGACAGAAAAGGGGAGGAAAAAAGAGAGGCAGACCGAGGAAAACCTGGACAGAAAGGATAGAAGAAGCAGAGAAAAAATCTATATGAAACGAAAATCTTGGCACAGCACCGAAATAATTGGAAGACGTGGATACAGGAAACGGGGAATTTAGAACTAAATCGGACATCCAAAAGGACAAGCATATTTATAACAAAGGTGAAAAAAGTATCCTTGATTTACTAATAAGGTATACGAGTTTCATATAACAGACATCTTAAGCAACACTGCAATTCCACAGTCAAAATCGTTGCTTCACTTTACTATAGTTACATATAAATTCTAATTAACATAAAAAAATTAACCGCACTTCTACGTTACCTTGTTAACAGCAACTCAATTGTAATTGTCAGTAGAAAAAACTATCATAAAAAGAAATACACGCACGGACTTAATATTTACAACCTGTTTATATTACCGAAGTTCTGCGGTACTACCAGTTTTTGTTTTACTTTACAGAGGTTTAACCTTCAGCGACCATTCTTCGTGCATCGAGAACCGGTTGGACGTTGGACAGACTGAAAGATCTAACCGCCGACAATCTACAAATGCATTTCATTTTCAAGTTTTACGATCTCCGGCGAGGTTATTATTTCTGGCTGTGCCCATGCGCGCACAAAGGACCTGTCCTATACGATGCAAATGTGTACTTAACCGTTGAATGTTTGCGAAAGCAATAAAGAATATTACAAAATTCACGTATATTTATTTGACTGTAACCACTCAAAATTATTTTCGTTGCTGTTGAAGCAGGAACCAAGCTCAATATATAACATTTCGTCAAAGAATTATTTGCAGATGTTATTCGAAATGGGAAATTTAAAAGAACACTAAATATTAAATTCTTCTCTGCCAAACCACTGCAGTTAAAAAAATCAGTTTAACTCTGTTTATAACTTAAAAGTTCAAATAAGAACGTTTTCAAGATAATATGAGAAGAAAAACTCCTTTTCTCCATGCCTGATATGTTGATGAAACATTTGTTATGAGTGTATTTCTTAAGTATAAGTGGACAAGAGTGAATCTAAATTGTGTTGCACATTTTGATTGCCTTTCCAGCCCCGTCTCTTACTTGTTTTAAACATTGATCATTTAAGAGCGGTTTTGTTTTTTAGTGAATTTCACGCAATAGCTACGACCAGTTTTATGTTAAATAATATGTCTGAAACCTATCTCTCTACCCATAATACAGCATTCAACTCATCGTCTCAATTATTGTCGAAAATTTTCGAGAATACACCCAGGATATTGACGCCCATGTGTTCGTTTAAATCTTTGTTCATAAAATACATGAAGAATCGCTCACGTAAGTTATTTGTGAGGACCAGAAATTATTAATTACTTGTTCTTAAATGATGCTGAGTACACTAGTAACGGATGTAAATCCGTGTGGAAAAAGAAATATAATCGTTCATTATGATAAATAAAGCAACAAACTTAATAATTGTCTAAATATTTAAGTGTTTTAAATAGTATTTTTCTAGTACTTTTCATTTCCTTCATATTTTTATAGTTCCCATATTTTGAGAAAATAATTAGTGAAATTAATTTCTTCCCTCCTAATTGCAAGTCGCATTTAGTGTTTCCACGAGACGAGACGAGATTTAATCCTAAGGTGGTCGTTATTTTTCAATATTCGAAATATGAAACGGATATCTCCTAAACGTGTTCCAAATTGGTTGAAAAGCAACCCCCAAAAATATTTTTCGAATCAATTTAGGGTGTGCTCAGTAACCTTTAATTTTCTCCGTAGGGTGATTTTATTGCATGGTCTTACATCATGCCAAGGTGTTTCGTTTAGTTTGCATTTTGTGAACGTCTGTTGAATTATTATGGTATGTGGAGACTACGAATTTAAATAACAACGTAATATATATTTTTTCAGATAAAAGAATAGCCATAGTAACTAGAAAACAGATAGAAATATACTTGGTGGATGCTGCGACCAACGAGTTCACTGATTCCAAATCACAACCAGAAAAAAGGGAAAAGAAGTGAACAGTTAAAAAGAAAAATGTCTGAAACGATTGTGTTGGAGTCGACATCTTCCTCCAGTGCGGGAGGGAAAACGGAAAACGTCTTTAATATATAAATCACGCCGCAAGAATGTTCAAAAATATGTACTAAATAAGTAAAGTTATCTTTTATTTTGCTTACAGTACAGTAAAAAAACTTAGTAACGCGAATTGCATTAATTCGCAAAAAAACATGGCTACTGTAGGATTGGAACCTGCGCTCCTAAGTACAATCCAATTACTAGTCGGACGCTTTAACCGCTCGCCTACGATCATGCACCTATCGTGCTTGCTAATCGCTGCGTTATAAGGCACGAATTATACCTTGTGTTAGCTTATGTTGTACAATTTTGAAGCCAATTTTCATTTTATAAATCAAATCGTTTTCTCTAATTATTAAGCACTGCTAGAATAGCATGAACATGTATAATTTCATTATTTTACCGTTAAAAATTGACAACAGGAGAGTTAGGGCAAGAATAAAAGAAGTTTGCAACTCCATTACAGTACGAGAGTTGCAGACCACGGTTGGGTTATTGTTTCGCAGCGCAAGAGTGTTCAAAATGACGTAAAAAATAAGTAAAAATATTTTAACGTTGGTAATAATACTGAAACAGTAAAATGAAACACTTGCGAATTACTTCAATTTGCAAATTTTAAAAAAATACATATCAGCCGGTGGGATTCGAACCAGAGGACAAACTACGCCCGATCGGTGCCAATGAAGGGTGGCTTCATTTTTCGCAGCTTCCATAGCAGCAGGTTTATTAGAAAATATTTCTTCATAATTATCACACATTTACTGCATCACTTAGCTTCCTTTGTTATATTATTTGTATTAATTTCAGTTATTCAGAGAACCATGCAAACCGAAATGTAACATAAAACCTAACCTCGAATCCTGTTGACAAACTAAATAGCTGTTACTGAACAATTATTATTTTTACGGTGCAAAATTAAATAAAATACTACTTATGCATATTCTATTTTTTAATGTGCACTTTAAACTGTACAAAACGTAATAAAATACCGTGAATGTTTTACCGGCGACTTTAAATCGGTTGTTGTGCAATTT
This sequence comes from Agriotes lineatus, assembly GCA_940337035.1. NCBI lineage: Eukaryota > Metazoa > Arthropoda > Insecta > Coleoptera > Elateridae > Agriotes > Agriotes lineatus. Next base: position 130,948 of record CALNHX010001354.1, on the reverse strand, counting down.
GAATATTTTGCTAACCATCCGATTTTTTATGCTTTGCATAAATTAGTTATTACTGAACTACTGAACATATAGTTTTTTTAATGAATAAAACTGAATTATATACTAAGCGTTTTATTAGTGCCCTTTCAGAATTGATGCCGCTGCGACTCGATAACGCCGAAAAAAATCACCCGTTCCATGTATCAACGGTCTGGGATTCCCCTGGTGATATTTATATAACGGTACTCGAAACAGCAAATCAAAGCAACCCCTGGTTTTAGACTAGAAAATGTGGGTTCAGTTTCCACGGCCACAAAAATGCAGCGCCGAGTTTACTGCGATGCCGCAATTCGCTGGGGTCTTAATGCCAAACCTAAACCTCATCGAAGAGGAGAGGCCGGTTCTGCTTCGTTTTTAAGCGGGTTTCAAAATACTATTGAAAAACTCTGTAAATCAACAATCTCGAAAAAAGTCGAGAATCTGATTAATCTCGTCCCGAATATTCCACATTGAAAATGTCAATCTCGATCTCAAATTTTAACAGACAAAACATTGTTAATTAACTGGTGCTTTGTCTCTCCCCCTTTTTATATTATTGTTGTCGTTGTTGTGCAAGGGGTCATAACCATGTTAATTAAATTAAATGAGTGTATGCTGATTTGTACTAGGAGTTTGGTGCAAACTTTAGAGAACCACTGGCTAAATCAGATTATAGTTCATTAACCTAATGTACCAAAGTACACAAAATACTCAGACAACTGCTTTTGCCCTGCATTTTATCGAAATTCGGTCTTATCTCAAACAGTTCATAGAAATTCATTCCAGTGACCGTCAATCAATTTAAGGAATTACATGTTTTAATTTTTTGTGAGATTATTATTAATTTTTGATGTATAGCTATAGTTTATTACGCAAAGTTGTTCTGCTGGATGTCCTCCAACTGTCCTTAAACTTAATGACCATACTTATGAATCCCCCCCCCCCCCCCATCCTGTATGCTATTTATAAGTAGCTGAACATGCCCGTCCTAGGACGGACCTTCAATCTTTCTTCTTCTACCACCTTTACTGGTACTGAAAACTGGCACAGTATCATGTAGCAGTAAAGTTTGTGGCAATGCAATTGGATAGCGAGTGTTTATAATTATCTACAAAATAAGAAAAATATCTTAATATTACTAATAAAACTGAAACAATCAAATGGAACAGTAATATGAATAACTTCAATTTGCAAACGAAAAAAATTGCAAGCGATAAGAGTCAGAAAGCTTAATGGTTTGGCCAGGAAGGCTACGTAATATAATTTTATCGTTGAATTATAAAGGGGGGCGTGACGACGTAAGGAAGTACGCACGATCGCGGACAAATCAAGTCGGAATGGTGTCGAGCGAGCGTGGCGGACGGACGAACTCAGCGTCACTCGCTTTTATATACAAAGTGATTTTGTATTTGCTTGATTTAAAACTTATTTCTAGAACATGTGAGTCTCAAAAATGCAAAGATGGGGTTGATAGCAGCTGGAAAATAGAAATCACTTCAGGTAAACTGCATTTTCTGTGCAAAATGTCGAACATTTTTATTAAAGGAACTTGCTCAGAATTTCAAAATATGACATCGCTCCAAATTTGGTAACTATAGGAGATATTTTTACTTTTCGTGATACATATTTACTAAATAGTTCTCATTTAGTCAACTTCAGCCAGCATTTTTATTGTTTACTCATTTCAACTGCAAACAATAAATAGGTAATATTGTTGGTTAACTAAATGAAAACTATTCAATACCAAATTTGGGGCGATGCTATATTTTAATAAGTTTCTCTCATATTTTTTTATATTTTGGACAGAAAATTCAATTTATGTTGCTGTCGACGTCAGCTTGACATTTTTGAAACTCAAATGTACTAAAAATAAGTTTTGAATCAAGCAAGAACATCCAGAAACTTCATACTCAAAAATTTTTTGTTATTTACCCTATAATACTGCTTTTCCGTGGACAACTGCAACTCATATTGGGGCTACAGACGAACATTTGCAAAACAGTCAGACAACTTAGAAATTTAGACAACTATCATTTTAAAACTAATTAAGTATTTGATTGTAATAATAGCAATTATTCCCTTATAACTTATTGTTATTGATTCTCTAGACAGGCTATAGACAAGATAATGCTGCTTTATATTTTATCAAAAATCGTATACAACTAGAAGATTAAAAATTACGTAATAACAAAGGACACAATACGATGTCAATCAGGAAACCAAATACGTCAATGCCCGAAAATAAAACGCTGTACAAACCTTAAATATAAAACATGTACATTTATTATTAAACGCAAAACTTTTATAGTTTCCTTACGCCAGTTCTATACATACACGATGCTTTTAAGTCGATTTGGCTTCTGGAATGTAGAAGTCTAAACTCCTTTTGTGGTTTTGAGAGCCGCTGCATTTATAGTAAAACGCCATATTTTTAAAAGCAGGCAGGTAACAAAAGACTTAAAATTAGTTAACGTGATTTTTAAAGCGACGTTTGCTTGACACTTTAATATTTTTTTATTATACTTGCATCAGAATCGCCGTTTAAAGCACGCCTGAGCGTGCGAAAGCAGGCGATTAAAGCTCGCCGAGCTTTAAAGGTTGTCAAGGAAACGACTGAATGCAACAACGGACATGGACGCGACAAAAATGTAAATAATTCTCGTAACTATAGTAGCAATATTATTATGCCCTCTCGATTTATCACGACAAAAATTATTTCTAAGTTTTTAGTGCGTAATTTATTTCCAGTATTGGAGGTATAATAAAAAATAGCGTAAAGTATTCGTGAATAACTGGTCTTTAAAACACTTGCTCTATTTCGAGCACTCCGGCTACGCCGTCGAGCTCGAAAACTCGCGCGTGTTTTAAAGACCTTGTTATCCACTCATACTTTAATATACTATTATAAAATTGCGTTAGCAATTTAAAGCTACTGTTACCCGCCTACTCTGAAAAATGTGCTGCTTTATTACGAATTCTGTGGTTTTCGAAACTTACTCTCCAATTTTTTACGCTGTTTAATAAGAAAACTACGGATCTGAGGCCAAATACATTCGAAACTTATTTTTAATTTAGGTACAATGTACCCGCAGAAGCCACACGGCCTACTTAAAAAAACACCATGATTTCTTCTTAAACATAAGCTTTATACACAATACTCCGAATTCGAGCTACAAATACTGTAGATATAACGTTCTTTTATGGAAATGTAGAAGAGCATATTTTTACGTAATTTACCTGACACATAAATAAAGCAAAACAACTACGAAATTGGTAGGTATTGCTGTAAGGCGCTTTTCGAAACATCCTACTTAACTCACTTGCGGAAATCGTCAAATTAATTTCAATTCAATTATAACATTACACAAGGTGTAAATGGTATATCTCATTTTTTAAATTCTGAATAAAAACAACTTTAAAAGAAGTTGAATACAACTTTAGAATACGTTAGATTTTAACAAAAAAAGAACCTGCAAATTTATAGGGTTTTAAACCTATTCGTCCATTTTAGTTTTGCTCAATCAATAATTCCAGAAAAGTAAACATTATTTGGAATATAAAGTTAAAATAGTCTATTTGTCGTTAAGATTACAATCCAGCTGCTATGAAATTGCTAATAATTTTGTTAACGCCAGGTGTTCAAGATAATTCAACCGTCACCGTACTACTAATTATTAGGGTGAGATCATAAAATAACAAACAACACAATAAGAGCGATTTTAAATCAAAATACTAATAAAAATACTTGACTAATGTCGATTTTGTATGACGTTATTCAATAAAACATAAAAGCGACGTAAAGTTATTGTGCTACATAATGTAAGTTTCACACGTTTTTAACGTCACATTTAAAAAATCTTGCGTTATTACTAACTCGATGTTTGTTCAGTAGATCAATGACGTTTTACTTTATTATATCGCGTTTTAACATTTTTAAAAAACTTGAAAAAGTTACTGAAAATCAACGTATCATCAATGTACGTATTTCGCTATAATCGGCTATTATAGAGACGTAAAAATCGAGATATGCATATTTAAGCATTTCTCGATTTAATTTGAAACATGATTCTCGGTTGCCATCAATTACGCGCTCTATGTAAGCTGCTGCTGTCGGGTATAAATTAATGTATGGTAATTTTAAACATGTATGCGAATGAAAACATCATCTATGTGCTAGCGAGAACGGAGGGTATTTATCATGCCGCTGCATCGCTGAGAGTTTAAAATGCATGCTTTTAAGGTAATGCTCGTACTCGTACAAACAGTATATAATTATACGCATGCTTAACCATTAATGCGATTATGACACGGTGAATATCCCATTATGCAAAACCTCGTTCAGGGTCCAATAACACCTACACATTTCCATATGTTCCTAGATAGGGCCACGAAAAACCTATAAGACAACTTTTATCAGAAGGAAATAAATGGCATTGCACTCGCATTTAGTATTAATTTTAAAATGTTCGCTTAACACATGTTGCAATTTAAATCAGCTTAATGAGCGTACTGAATGTTAGATGAATATATTCAAGCCAATTAATTAAAAGCGGCAGGCACTAAAACCCGTTTCAAAGCGAACCATAATACCAGAACTAATTACGATAATTAGCCACTAGAGAGATATCAATCAAATGGCATGAATTACAATTTTAAAGAAGCTTCCAGCTTCACACCCATATTAAAAAACCTTCCAAATGCACAGCTAACTAATAATTACATTCAATGCAACGTTCTAGCTGCAGTTTTAAACCACTTTAGACTAGAATATAATAGCTGACGTTAATGCTTCATGCATTCTTCGTTGTTGCTTTCTGTTCAGTGCAATCTCTGTAAATAAATATAATTAATAGCTAGCAGATGACAACTACTTCCACTAGAAAAATAAGATAGTGATTTATCAATCTTCATCAGACACCGCTGTTAACATTTGCACACGAAAACTTTTTTCGCAATAAATCGTGGATCTCGTCATACTAACAGCCGTCAAAGTTAAAAATATAGTTATTGGGGAATTTGAAGAAGCTCCAACATAAATAAATTAGGAAAAGTCAAAAGGTTGACGAGACAGTTTGCTACCGGCATGTTTCAAGAAAAAACTATCGCCAACGTTTCAACTTTGTGAAGTGTTTGATTTATTTCAACACGGGAACGCAAATTCAATTTTTAAGTTTGGAAATTGACTTCAAAATTAGTTTCAATTATTCTAAGATTAATTGTGAAAATCTAAAAGAAGCTTTTTATTAATAGAATATTAACTTGTCTTAGCATTTTATACCTGCACATGCTATTGCCTTTCTGTAAAACATTTCGTATTAAGAATTGTTTGCCTGTTAGAATTATAGATGTTCCTAGCGTTACAATTCAAAATTTTATAAAAGGCGTGGTAAATAACATTTGGTAATAATTTTATATTAAACCAAGCTGCTTACAAGAGTCGATAAGCCCGCCAAGTTAGAAACTGTCATAGATTTTTTAAATAACTGTAAAATTTCGAAAATCTAATTTTTTCCTAGTATCAACTTAGCTGCAGTGCTGCAACAGATGTCATTCTCGCTCAAAATCTTCGTCGATTCTATAAACGTCAAAATTAGCGTTAATCGATTCTATATTCTGAAATAATAAAACAAAAAAACTGTAGTTAGTTTAGCAAAAAATTCGAAAACAATTTACAGCTACAGATTTCACTTGCACAAATTTACTAGATCATTCGTCGATTTACCGAGTACGTTTTCTGGAAATATTCATCGAACGCTGCGAAAAAAACGTAATCAGTAGAATCCGCAATCGCTATATTTTGTTTTGTGTGTTAAAATTAACCATTAAGGTTGAAATTCTGGGCGCATCGATCTCCCTCGCATCAAGAGATAGACCGGAACTTTCGTACCGAACTACGGAACTTCTTTAAATTTATTTTTTAAGGATGTTATGTTCGTTAATTAGAAATAAAACGCAGAAACCGTACAAAATCGAGTGTGAGTTCAAGAGGCAAATTTTATCTAAAACTTCAAGCTGAATTCAAAAATGTAATAATATACCGGGTGTTCTATTTAAAATAGCAGTTAATAAAAAATATGTTTTTTGAGTTCAGGAGACTCTAAAACATGAAGATCTGTTGAACACTCAATTTTGAATTTTTGGGGTGAATCCAATACTTCCTTTATCGTAAAAGGAAGTAATAATACAAATATATATCTGGAAAACTGTCCAGAATTTAAACGTAAATTAATCTGACTTGCTTCCACGTATGCATACAACTTTTTCATCACGTTGAATTATCTTTTTTTAGAGATTTTGATTAAATCGGTCTTTACAGTTTTTGCAATATAAGTATTTTCGCATGGGAAGCTTCTACATGTTCGTAACTATTATGCAGTACTTTAATATATAAAAAAGGTGCCTGTACGATAACGTTGTTTATATGATTGTTTGTGCGGATTTGATGGATTTTTGTTTAATACAGTACATAAACACGATAGGTACATTAAGAAAAATACGCAAAATTTGGAAAATGTATTGTTATTACACATCTACACCGAAAAATTACAATGACTATTCAACACTATAACATATAAGCCAATCACATTGCAGACATTTGCTTTTTTCAACCAATAACAGCAGTATATCACTGAATATTGGGCAGCATGCAAACTATTCACAAAACAATGTACGTACTCAAAAAATAAATAGCCTTGTCGCGAAGTATCGCTTAGCAACGATGTTCTGTCCTTAGTGATATCGCTAGGTTACGTAACACTAAACCCCAACAAACTGTGTGGCTTGTTTTAAAAATTTTAAAATGCTGTGTTTTGGAAGTATTCCGCTGAATTTAATTGAGAATGAATAATTATATTAATTGTTGGATTATTTTTCAATAAAGTTAATCGTTATGTATTAATATTGTTAAATAGTCGTCCCAAATACCACTCGAAGTGGATATATATTTTTTAAATATTTTGCCATTTCCATAGAAATTATTGCAAATTTCACTCAACAAAATCACATTTAAATGTCACTCGCCTTCGGCTCGTGACATTTTTGATGTGATTTTGTATCGTGAAATTTAAACGCAATAATTTACATGGAAACGACAAAATATTTGTCAAAAATATATCCACTGCTTGTGGTATTACCCTTGAATATAATATTAGTAAACATCTCATCTGGCAGGGAAGGGAGGTTTGATATATCGAGGTGGTCCCATGAGGATTTCGGTTCTAGCTTGTTTAGGTGTTTAGGTTAGTCGCAGCCTTTGGTCGTGTGTGTTGTAAAAAGCCTAAGTTACATAAAAGCACAATATGCTGCGGAATTGTTTAAAACTAACCATAGAAGAGGCCTAAAACCTAGCACTTGCAACTTTTGTATTTGTTTTTAATTCATATGGACTGCGGATTTTTTAAAGTGTTGATATTATGTATCATAATAAACACTTCTTTATAAAAAATATAATTTTTTGAACCTTGTTATCGCACCCTTCCCACAAAAAAACAATTACAGAAAATTACAACCTTTAAACAATTTGCGAAGGTTCCCAACCCCTTGCTGCTAGAAAGAAACAAACAGGATATCGACTTCAACTGAAAGAAATGTAAATCCAAGAACGAATCTGATATACATTTTCATATACAGGTATGGGATAAAACGAATAAATGATTTAAGAAAACGTAAATATTTTCGATTTCCTTTTGAACAAACCTTCACATTACAAGTATAAAAATTGCTAAATTACAGTTTTATTTCAATGCTAACTAATAACTGAATTTGAAGTTATATTAATTAAAATAAAAATCTAAATGGAAACGACGAGCCGAAAAAGAATATACGTAATTATGTTTACAACAGTTTTTTGTTTCATTTTAATGGACTATTTCGTAAACCTTTAATCGCCACTTTTACTTCCTTTAACAATAAAGGAAGTACATATTGGATTCACCCTAAAAATTCGAAATTGAGTTTTCAACAAATGTTGACGTTTTAGAGTTTCCTGAACCCAACCAAAAAACATGTTTTTGTTCATTGGTCTGTGTGTGTCTGTCTGTGAACAGAATATCTCAAAAACGAAAAGAGGTATGGCGTTGAAACTTCATATATACGTTTTATATACTATCTCCTCTATGCGACAGCAAGCATTTGAAGAAAATCGCGTTTTTCCAAACTTTACATTTTTAATGTGTAGTGATGTGAGATAGGCAACTATCAAGTTGAATACCTCTAAAATGCGCTTCTTTATTTTTATTTTTTTATTAACTCCTATTTTAAATAGAACACCCGGTGTATTATTACTTTTTTAATTCAGCTTAACATTTTAGAGAAAATTTGTCGATTCAACTAACGCTCCTTTTTGTACGGTTACTGTAGAATATGAAAGTTTTGAAAAATTTTGACAAATGCTTAAAAATTTCAAATCAAATTTTTATCTTGGTGGGCTGGTGAATCCGCCGCTTGCAGCCGAGACCACAGTGAGCCCGTGATAGCCCGAACGTTCGGGCGAGAGTTCGACTCCCGGTCCGAGCGTTCCAGTTGACACTTAGTTAAGGCATGATAAGGTCCCCCGCACCCCATGAAGTAATGTGAAAGTATGCATATTTATTTAGAGAATACCGATGTTGCTATATGAAGGCAATGCGAGGTAATTTGAGGAAATGTTGAGATCATTCAGACGCGACGTAATTTCAAAGAAATAATGGGGAAACTCTGAGGCACTTTCGAAGAAATGTTAAGTTATTTGCGGCAATACACTGGAAATACAGACGAGATTGGAGGGGTAATGTTGGTGAATTTCAAGGCGATTGGTAGAAATTGTAGGCACTTTTTTGGGGAAAAAATGTACGCTCGTGATCAACCTCTTAAGATTTGGATATTCACATGTCGAATTTTAATTCTGGGCACAGCAGAATAAATTAATCGAAATGTAATAATGAAAATCATGAAGTTTCATTGCAAATTCAAACCTTTATAACAAATAAAAACCAAGAATTGCAGCTGTATTTCCACAAAATTATATAACGTACAATCTTCCACACATAGCAAGCATTCTATGAATTTATCGAGGCTTTCTCTTTGCGATGCTATAACTCGGCATCCTGTAACAATTTTTCAACAACCCTAGCAAGCAAACGTTATTTTTAAACGAGATATTAATAGCGTTCCATAAAATAGTAAATTACCAGAAACGTGTTCTTCGAGCCTCGCCTGCTACTTTTATTGGCATACTTTGCATTTATAATTAACCAATTAGTAATATCATTCCTAAACGAACATAAAACTTATGTGAATAACAACTATTAATTACCGAATTTTAGATTTGGAGAGGTGTCCCGTTAACATCAAAGCAACTTTACTGTTTTTAATGATTTATTGAAAACGGACTCAACTAAATCCAAAATTCATTGCCAACAAACTACCATCAATCATGTGCCAAATACAGAATGCTAAAACTAAGAAAGAGCTAATAAATAATGGACTATGCTAAAAGGTGCAGCATATGTCCGTGCTTTCTTCACATGCATACCTAATTGTATGTAAATTAAATATTGTTTGAATGCAGATACCACGTCCGATTATAGCAATTTCGCTGAGATTTATTGTAAGCCACATTTAACCTCCTTACAGTATGTAACCGTAAACTTAATATGTATCAGTATGTCGACGATTATGCCAGGATAACGAACGTAGTCAACTGTTGCTCTTTGTATTTACATGCGAGTACATCAGTTTAGTTTCCGGACCCCCGTGGCCGCATCACGCTTGGGTCGAAGTTCACTCTCATGACCCCAGCAAGCTGCCGTTTATTACTTGTCTGACAAGCTAGATAATAATTCATATTTCATGTTAGGTTCAAAAATATCGCCACTAACAGAGTTCATGTTGCATGCACATTACTCGTTCATGACGTGCAGAATTCAACTAGGGGCAATCTCAAAATCAGCCATGCAAACTTTTCGCATAATTTGGGTGACAATGGAGGTATTAATCGATATTCAAGCCTAACTTTCGAATAGAGGTAGGGCAATCGAATAGAAATATGGTTCCCAATTCGTATTCTGTAACTCCTGTGCTTCGATCGTAGAAATAACCCAAGCCGCGTCGGTATAAATCGAACAGGATACATACGAGATAAATGTATTAAGCTCGTTCTTTCCCCAACAAATCCTGCAATAAACAATATGTTATACTACTTCAGTGGCGCAGTAGATCAAGTGCCAGGCTTGCAACAAGCAATTCCTCCGTCAATACTGCCTGAAGAACAATCACGAGTCGGCTAAAGAAGGTGGGTTAGTTAATGGCCGCGATGTGAAGACGTACAGATCATAGCTACACGTCGGTTATCGATTATAATTAGTTTTTTGTAATAGACAAGTCACTTAGTGCCTTCTCTAGTGTTTGGTAGTGTGTGATAATGAGTGATTTACCATAGGTTTTGCACAAATAAACACGTAAATGACCGTTACAAATAGGTCATTGCATTGTCACCGTAATGGCGAGCTGCTAGCGTTTTAAAACATTTGCCGGAGAATAATGTAAACCGCGTGTACAATTTTATAAAATATTTGTACAAGTGTTTGTAGACCGATCGTCATGCGAATATGTGTTTCCATGTGTCGTGACAATTATACAAACGTAATAATAATTCTTTGGCTACTGTGCCTGAGGTACAAGACAATTACGGTTTTATCAAAAATGTACGCCTCGGGGGCTTACTGTATCTACATAATACGGTAGAGAATTTAATTTTGTTTAATTATTTTATATTCAATAAATTACTTGAACATTTTGAAGAACAATTTTTAGATATTCATAACTCACAGAATTGTGTGTCGCAGCTTGTTCAAACTAGTGTTTGTCCGTGAGATAAAACAATTAAATGAAATTATACGGACACAAAATTAGAATATAAAACTAGTTGACATGTGCCAGTTAAACTGTTTGTACACAAGAATCAGCTTTGGTGTGTGTTGACTGGGTCACGTTGCCATACTATAAGAAGTTTTTATGCAAACAGCAGCATTATAATACTATCCTTAGGTCAGATTTGATACAAATTGTTTACCAGTAGGGCATTTTATGCAAACGTTGTGTTTTGTGCCTATACCAATGATGGGTTATCAGATCAAAACAGCCAACACGACACACATTCAATTATACATATATAAGGACTTGTATTTATTTAATACTTCAATATACAGAGTGCTAGGAAAACCGCAGCCACTTTTCCAACTATTAACACCAGCTGTCGCTGTTTTTACTATGTTTAGGTATTTAAATTAAAATTAGCTACGCTGCTTTCTACTGTCAATTTCAAAATTAAATTCTGCTGTCAAACTGACAGCGAAGCAGATATGAATACAAATCTCCAACAACGTATTGCTATTGTGAAATGGTTATATGAAGCGCAAATATGTCATTCTACCAGAATGGTGGTACAAATAGTGCAACATCGTTGGCGTCAAGCTTATGCGAATCCACCAGCTTGTAATAGCATAATTACGATTGTTGCTACATATAAACTAATTTCTGTAGTCCACTTGGATTTTGCATTGCTGTCAGTATGTTAATTTATTTTTCTTTACAAAAGCGCCATCTATTGACCGCCACAAAAAAAGTGGCCGGGGTTTTCCTAGCCGCTCTGTACTTTTAAACTCTGAAGTGTATTCATTTGTGACCAGACACAGGCTACAATTGTCTAAACTCTAAGGGGTAGTTAGGCCTGCCTACTCCAGTCACATCTTATCTCAAAAACTTTCATCTCCTTCAGTAAAACAACCTGGTTTTATAATAATGCAATGTATGTTCCGAAGTGCGTCCTCAACGAGTGCAAGAAGTAATCCACGGAACTACACAAATCGAAGGAGTATCGCAGACACAGCTAGTTTGGCAGTCTCTTACAGAAGAAAGCTATTTAGTTCATTTTATTGGATGCCAATATCAAAGCCAGAAAATAAGAACAAAAATTATAATTCATTCTACAGCAAATACTTTGAATCAGAGTTGAAAACTAAATAGGTTAACAAATAAATAAACAAAATTTCGAATTTTACATTTATTACCTAGATTAAAAGGCAAGTTATTACATTTTGGGATTGATCTTGCGCTAGTTGTACTAAACTTCAAAATGATTTAAAATTGGGGTTTTTGCTTTGAAACTTCGTTTTCCATTATAAAAAAAAAGCAAGTGGGGTGCGATTAAAAGCTCAGTCCAAGACTGGTAACTGCCTTATTTTTAAAGTTATAAACACTGCTCCTATGCGGTTCAATCGACCTTCTACCTACCTTTGTTGATGTCACGCCAGAGACAGTTGGACTTGTTCTTCAGGTGGTATTGCCTCGGTTCGAATTCGTGGATAGGCGAAAGTTTTTCCCCAGTCCACTGGCGCGGTACCACACCGGGTAACCATTCGACGTTGCAATACAAAAATTAATCTCCACATTCCCTCAAGTATACTCTATGAAGTAGAATAGCAAGACTGCGCAGTAAATATTAACGCCCACGTGACTTGGAGGTGGCACATCAGGCCTAAAGGGGCATATTCTGAGGTCTTAGTGAGCGTGAACATCCAACCTCCACCCAAAACTCCAGAATTCCAAAACCAATATATTATTCTGTTTTTCAAAAGTTGGCCTTCAGTACTACATCTATAAATAAAAACTTAATGTCGCCAACTTGCAATCCTCTTGAATTATGAAAAATGTGTTGAATACCTTTTTTATATTTTTTGAAAGCTAAGTGTTTCTTGTTCAGTGACATGAACTCACTTAAACTGCAATAATTACCAATGAAAATACCGAAACTCAATTTTAGGCTGAAATATTTCCAATATTAAAAAACAGTAAATGAACTACGGCGAACAAGTTTACAAAGTTTAACCGTCAGCTTAACGGAGTTGTTAAAGAATTATGTAAAAGGGTAAAAAGTAGACTAAAAATCCATAATATGCAAACCTGCTCGAAAGAGTAAGCCAAGGGAGATGTGTCGAATCTTCAATATGTATCAGTTACAAAAATAGACTGCGCCAAACGCATTGGATATACATTTGAACTATAATTAGGATTTTCTAGAGTTCATTTCGAACAGAGAATTTAAAAAAAAACAGAACATCGCATGTAAGGTGATGATGAAAACACGGTTACTTAAATAACTATGTTATGATCAATTTTATTATACATACTGATAATTTACTGGTAAATTGTCGCTCATCTAGAAATAATATAGGTCAATCACGCATGCACCTATACATCGTTTTTGCTGACTTATACATTTAAACGAAAAATGAAAGCGAGATATTCATTCGATTCAGTTCATCATCTTTTATTAGCATGTAAAGTTTGGTAAATTTGTTCACTGATGCTAACTTTTGCCACTCCATATGCGAAATATTTAAATCTCAAGATGTCGGAATATATAACGTACCCGTAGGGCTGTAAATACTAACATTGGTGAAGGTTATGAGAAAAAATATTTAACCACAACGATACGATAACAAAAAATGTCCAAATAAAGTCCTTGGCTGAGACATCCCGTGAAAATTACTCTCAATAACTGACATCCTTGAAAACCACGGTAATCACAAAAAGCATATTAAAATTTAGAGGAAATTAAAGATACAAGCCACATGGTATGAAAGTGTAAATTATTGGCAAATAAAAAGCCTACATTGAATTCCAGCACGATTTTGAGATTTTACTATTTTTTTATTGGTGCTAAACCGTAAAATAACGCATCACGATATAAAAGCAAAAATTATTGCCAATTAAAAAATACATGCATTGTTAACAGCCACGGGAATAAGTCTGTAATTTGATTTTATTAATACGATGTACACACACACACACACACACAATAACCTATAAAAACATTTAATGCAGTCGTAAAATAAGCTAATATTAAATGAAAACGTTCACATTTCATTGACGGAACTAACTTGTTTAATGCGACTTTCCACGCGAATTAAAATAATAAAATTCCTATTCGAAAGGACAATTTTCCGGATTTAATTATTCAGACATATAAATGCTCGTGCAACTTACATTGCAATCATAAATCTCATTACAATGAATAGTACATAAAATTATGAACAATAATAAATAGTAAACAGCAATTATTATAAAATTACATTAGTCAAGCAAAACAATACGTAACACAGCAATATTCCCGACAACAACGCTGTAATTTAATTATTCATTGCTCATAAACTTTTACAAACATTTGTACTATAAATTTAATTTCCATTGATTGTCTCGCGTATCTATATTTATATGCATGTATACAATAGTAGATTATTAACACATAAACAGTTTATAACTAGAAACAATAAGTTGGACTAATATGTGGGCAGATATCCTATTAATGTAAATTAACATTTGAACAATAATCGCATTCAACTACATTTGCCGGCACCAATAAATCGGTATCTAGTGTCATGTGCTAGTATAGGCTGATCAAGTGCATACACACACAAATTATTTATCGACTCATTATTAAAAATTATCGGTAATACAAGACAACCTACTATTTTTTATAATCAAGGAAAAATTAACGTGACTGAATTATTAAATCTTAAAAAGCTATAAGAAGCCAAAAAGCTACGGCTCTGCCATAACAAGCCAGCCATTCAAGTTTTTTTTTAATTCTGAAAAAAACATTTTTTTTTGGTAATGGTTCATTATTCGTCTCGTTTTAAAGCTTAAACATAACACAAGTAATTTTTATTTCATGATGAGCCATCAGCGGTTGAGCGAAATGATGTCGGTCGAAAGATAAGCATATACACTCAATATACAGGGTGAGTCATAATTAGATGTAAAAAAATTACAAAAGCTACTTTAGGATAAAACAAAGCAATTAACCTATTACACCTCCGTACTAAAATGTCCCCTTAAAAAGATACAGGCTGTTAATGAATGTTTTTATTTCTATTTGTGACTATAGCTTGGAAAGTAATTATCTAATTAATTTGAAAATACATTATAATAAACATAAAATTTACAAAACAATGAGTAAAAAATAAAAAACTATGGCAAATGTTCAAAATACTCCTCTCCAGTCGCAATATAAGCATGGCACCGTCGTACTAGCGATTCATACACTTGCTGAATATTCCAGTTTTCAGGATTTCATTAGCAGCCCCGCAAATTCTTTGCTTCAACTGTTCCCTCGTGTTAATTACGACGGTAAACCAGCTGTTTTAAAAACCCAATAAAAAGAAATCCAGCGGATTGACTCCTCACAGGACCAAACCGGCCAATCCATCTACATGCCATTGAAGTAGTCATTTAACCATTCTGTAACGATTCTGCCATTGTGAGGATGTGCAACGTCTGTCGTCTTGATTTCAAAAATTTTATGTTTATTTTCAAATACGGAGTTTTTTTCATTCACACCCTGTATCTTTTTAAGACAGCATTTTGGTACGAAGGTGTATTTGGTTACATTTTTTACACCTAATTATGACTCGCCCTGCATAACATTCAATGGGACCCATTTCAGAGAGCTCATGCCTCAAGCAAGCGATAACGCGCGTGCGTTTACTTTCTGATTACAATTTTTGCACGCACGCTGACTTCATCGAGTTCAGATGAAGAAAGGCCGTGTCCGGGGAGCATATTGAGAAAGACGTGTCTATAATTTCAATAGAAGAGACATTGGGGTTTTCGCAAAATAACTTAAAAGACTATATGCTATTTGTGATCTATTTTATTATATGTACTCATAATTTACTGGTAAATTGCGACATATCTTGGAATAATATGCGTCAATCACGCATGCATCTATGTATCTCAAGCAGTGGAGATGCAAGTCTTTGGCCGATGAAACACAACATGAAAGAAAGATTCAAGTTCATCATATTTTAATAGCCTTCAAAGTTTGGTATTTTTTGCACTGTGGCTAACTAACTTTTGCCAGTCCATATGTGAAATATTTAAATATCGGGATATTAGAATCTGTCTTTGTCTGTGAGGGGGTGGAAAATGCATTTTATGTTCGGTGGTTGACTCGACCATCAAAATCCTCAACGAGCTGTCCCTGTTCTAACCAATATTCCTACATCTTGCCTACTAACAACAAACAGTTGCAGTCATTTAACCTTTCTCCTTGTTACTACTTTATACACAATTGCAATAAATCACTGAAATATCCTTTTTCATAACTTCGTACTAATTCCCATTGTTTAAATGATCCAATTAAATATTACTATTTGCTTTGGCGTACTCACATAATAGTAAAACATTTTTAGAACACTACACTAATTCTCAATGTCACGCCAAGTACTTTCTATAAATACCTAACCACGTGTATTTATTTTTATATCAATAACATTTTATATAGGTCAATACCCAGCTATCTAATTTACCTGCGGAAAGATTACAAATCTCAACACGTACATTTGTAATTAGTGCCATACGCAGTGTCATTGTTAAGAGAAAGTCGGAAGTTAAACACCAACTTCCTGAAATGTTCAAACAAAGTGAGATGGTTTCACACGGAGGAAGTTGAAATATTTTACTTACACACTTACTACACCACCATTACTTAGTCGGTCTACAGTTTATTTACACAAACAAAACAAATAGATTACACCAAATCAAAATTAAATTTAAAAAAATATTAAAACATGCTTTCCATAAAGGCAATTTCGTAGAAAACTACGTAGCATGATTAATGGGCAGAAATCCCTAATGGCAAACTAAAATAACAGGAAAATTTCCACATGGGAATTAATTAAATATAAGTTATTATTGCATAGAAGATATAATAATAACCTGACTAGATATTCCTCCCTACAAGGAGAACATATAATTATTCTGGACAACGAAACAGAAAAAAATTGATGGCCGATATTAATGGGAGTGGCTCCCCAGGTAAACTAATCCTTGGGACGGAATGTCTATGTTGCTGCTCTGAAGTTTGTATTCTTAATTAAAACTCAGCCTTCTAATCTGTTTAATTGGTACTTTGGGAGAACAAGTTAAATGGGATTCAACTTCTCAAATCGGCAAATGATGTTCATAAAAACCCTTAATAAACATGTGCGATTTTTTATAAGCCCTTGAAATATTTCCGCAGTTAAACAAATAGCGGGAATGCCTACGGTCGGCAAGAAATATTTATACAGATATAAAACACAATTTGTAGGATTACATAAAACTACAATCTGTCTTCGCGTTTTCGCATTCGAGCAAATTTATTTGATGTGAAAACATTACTCACGACAGCAATTTCCTGCAAAATTCTTCTTCTTGCTTTTTCTAGTAAACCCAGTAAATAAGCCATCCAAATATTTTGAATAGTGATGTATCTGCTTCACTGAAAGGTAAAGTTTTCCTTGGCAGAAAGCCAACAAACGTTGTTATAAAATGTACAAAACATGAATATTGTCGGTTTTTGGTTAGCTTCTGAGCATTGAAACAATGTGGTTTCACATATTAGATACAACGCTATAAAAAAGTACTGAAGTAATTCCCAAAAAGACAATTAAGCATTACAACCTGCAAATTAAATTGTATACGGTTATACATAAAACGATTTTTTATAGTAGATTAGATACCTTGTTATTAAATGGCCCATGCAGTTAATCCCCAAACATTAAATTATTTCAAATAACACGATCATTCCTTTCTCCATATTTATTACAGTGAAATTTGATTAAGAGAGACGGCGGACATTTAAAACTTTAATCAATTACTAATTCAGGAAACCTATAGAAGTAGCCTACAGTTTTTCCCGTTTCGGAACTTCGTCACTTTATTGATATAAAAACGATAAAAGTTTATCGCAAAACATAAATTAGTAGCCGAGGAGTTTAATGTTCGCCTGCGAATGGCAACTCCGAATGTAACCATGATATGTTAATGTTGTAAATATCTTTATGGCAGTTTCGTATCTTAACGGCGGCAAATTAATGATTTTCTACACGAGACGTTACTTGATTACACGTTAAAGCTTCATTTTAATACTGCAATTGTTATTCCGAAATACGCACTTATACATATTATATTAATACGTGTGGAATCCATTCAAAGTATGAGTTTATACTGAAAACTATTGAAAAGACCGCAGTTACTGATATTCATTCTAGGTAGTTCAAATTTGTTTATGTTGTTCGGTTTTCTATAATACATTTTCCCTGAATATAGATTCCTAGGAAAGCAATTACCGTAACATATTCAGCTTCTTTAATATACTAGATTTTCCATGTAGGTAAATATTTTGCATACAGTCAGTACTCAATTGAAGCAAAATTTGCAATGCAATTGACGATATTAATTGAACACCTCAACATAAGTCACTGTTGTCAAATATAACCACTGCTAAGTTTCTTTGAAAAACTATTGAACAAACACAACTCGTTTAAATCGTGATGTTTTGTGTTAGGGGAGAACATTTTAATCTAGAGTCAAGTGGGGGTAAAGTATATAACTTTTGATTTCTAGGACACTTAAAATTACAATTTAATAGTAATTTATTATACAAGACGATAAAGTTAAATTTTATCCACGAGTGAATCGTTTAACGTCGAGACGAAGTCGAGACGTTAATGATTCAAGAGTGGATAGAAATAACTTTATCGTCGTGTATAATACAATATTTTTTTCTATAGCAAGAACTTTAACAATTTCAAAAGAAAATAATGACAGTCAATCACATTTCAAAATGTCAGTAGCTAGATTGGGTTGCTACGATAATACGAAGCTGTCATATTTAATTTAAACAAAAGTTAGAAAATTAAATTACTTTATCTATCCTTGATGTTAAAGTGCTACTTTATCTACCCTTGCTGTTAAAGTAAAACTTGACCTTTTGTTTTGAGTTGATAAAAGCACACTTTAACATGTGCTATAGAAAAAAATATCTAAGTTTACTACTAGATGCAGTTTTCTTCTTGTCGATTATGCACGTTTTTTGTTAAAATTAGTTACATGTAAATTTAGCAGCAAAAAGGTAAAAACGTTTCATTTTTAATCTTGATTCTGGGAAAAATTAAACAGATGGGAGAATATCAAACAAACTATTAACTCCCAAGTAATACTGATATTTGCAGGACAAAAATGAAAGAAGCAGAAAAATCTACATGAAAAACATGTGTCGTATGCTTTTATTTTTTACATCTACGTACAAAATAAAATAAAACGCATCGAAAATTTCAAAATACAGTACTTGGTCTTAGAATTTCATGCTCTGTCCAAATTAATCATAAAAATTTAGGGTTTTCATTAAAAAAAAGTATCGCTAATGTCATAGCTCAAAAACAAAAGACAATGTAAAAGTGACACTTACAGTAAAATATGTCTTTTTTTAAATAAAAATTTACGTGTTCGAAGATTTCTTTCAAAAACATTTTATAAAAGTTCTATTTCGATAGTTCCAGACTTTACACTCACACGGTATGTTCCCACACACTGTTTAATTTTTCCAGAAATGGCTTTTTAGTTTTTACCAAAATTGTAATTATTTTAAAAATACGAATTAGTGAAAAAACAATACAAAACGAACATTATGTCTAGGATCTATTTGCTCTGTGCAAAATCAGTATAACACTGAACTTATCATCACTAACTAACAACTAACAATTTATTTTGCACTAGGAAATGTATACAACAACAAAATGTGAACATTAATTTGCATCTTTACGCCGATGCCGAGAATACTTCATGAACACTACAAACTTTCGAACAGTTTAATATTTTTATATTGTCTTAATTTTACTACAAGTCAAATAAAAGTGCTTCCAGTTTTACAATAAATTCATTTGTTAATTATAGGCTTGTTTCACTTTTACCTTCATTTTTAGGCGTTAAATTTTAACCCATTTCACCCCTCGCCTTTTATCGATTTCAACGACATTTGAAAATGTACTTAAATAAACACATTTTATAATTGCATTCGATTTTACTGTGACAATATGAAAAAACAGCCTTTTTGAATTTATTTCAGGGTATAAAAGTTCCTTTTTACAATATACAACAAATTAAACGTTTTAGTTATTCTTCTGCAAAGTGTCTACCAAACAATTAGTGATGAACTTTCCACACTAGCAATAACTATTAATTGCATTAGAAACTACAGAAGAATCAGTAGCGGATTTCAAGAAAAACGTACGTTTCTTTTTAGAAACCTAAAAGTTACAAAAACTATTTTAAATTAATTTATACATGGTTTAGCGACGCTCATGTTTTAAACATTTTTAAGAAAAACAACAACAATCAAGTGGATATATTGCCTTTTGTGAAACATTTTATTATTTCATTTTTTCAAGTTTCTAAGATTTTTCAGAACTCTAAAACAATAAAACTTCACTAATCAACTTGACCCAACTTTGGATATAAGCTTGCAAGTAGCAACTTTTCCCTCCACGCATTGAGAAAAAAATCGCCTCGTGTTCAACTTTATTTCTCAACGGAAAATCTTCCGTTACAAAATACACTTAACGATGTAATACAGTTTTCGTGTGCGAGAACACGCTAATTGGCGATAGCATGGTTATCGCAAAGTCCGATATGAAGAATAATATTATGACTATGACGTAGTGCTTTTTAGAACGACAGCACTTTAAACAACGTCAAAATATAATATGGACATACCAAATTCCAAAGGTTTGTATTTCAACAAAAATAGTGGACTGCACTACTATATACTACATACTATCCAACAGCAGATTAGTATGATTTAAATAAGATGCTAAATAGAAAGTTTTGTTTATCTTTATTTCAATTAGGGAAATTAATATATTTCCCAAATAACCATACAATAAACAAGATACCAAACACTAAGTAGTTTATGTGTAGAAAATATAAAAATAAGACATATGTACAAAATGTATGTTGTTCCCTTGACGGGTAATTGTTGTGCGCAAAAAACGCAATAATAACAAATTAAACCGTGTATATTTATTGTCCAATACGAAGTCTCATACAGTAATTGTACAAACACTTTATTATTTGTACTTGGCCAGTCTTTGAGTTACGAGATAAAGATCCACTACTACGTGTTAGCCGAGATGGCACTCATGATCATAACACGAAACTCAATATTAATAGCTATACCTACATACAAAATTACTTGTCAAGGACAGTGGCAGCTCGCTATAAGGAGCTAACGAGCCATGGCTCTACCTAGATCTTTTTTATTCTGAGAGAAACATTTGTTTTACTTATTATTCATCATTCTCCTGGTATTAAAGCTTAAACAAAGCAAGAGTAATTTTTAGTTTATGAATATGGACTGTACGATAAGCACTGCTTACTTCCACGGACACATTTGTGCCAGATCGAAGCGGCTCTCGGCTTTTCGACAGTTTATAGATTGCGGCGGAGGTTGAGCGGCAATAAGTACGTCTAAAGTAAGGATATTTTAACTTTCAATGGGAGCCAAATCGGCTTAGGCACTCGAGCAGTCCGTTACTGATTCGATGCCTACATATCTTTGGTGACTGGGACGGGACTGATGAAGAAACGTGATATGCTTGAATATATTTCAAGGTCGTGTGCAATTCTAACAGAGGAGACCTTGAGATTTTCGATAACTATGTTGTTTATGACCTATTTTATTGCATTCCTAATTTACTGGTAAATTGTCCCACATCTTGAAATAATATGCATGCATCGATAATGAAAGAGAGATACTTATATTCGATTCACTTCATCATCTTTTATTAGCCTGTAAAGTTTGGTACCTTTTTCCTACGCTAACTTTTGCCAACCCATACGGGAAATACTTAAATCTCGAGATATCAGAAACTGGCTTTGTCTGCAAGGACTTGGAAATGCATTTTACGTTTGGTGATTGCCTCCAACATCAAAGTTCTCCACAAGCCGCCACTTGTCAGGGAGCATCATATCGAAATAATATAACTATCTCTTTCTTATTTCACAAATACAATAGTCTATCTGATAGCACCATATGGAAACGCTAATGGTAAATTTAGCTAAGGATCAGGGTGGTCTGCGCTACACCACGGTACACTGCACATAATGGATCTGTCGTTTTGTACATACGGATCTCATTCATTTGACTACAATATACGTAATAGACTTTACTTTTTTTCTACAAAATATCATTTCAGTTTTATTTGTACCAAACATTTTCAGAAAACGTAGCCGTGCTGCTTCTTAGCTAAAATTGTAAAAAAAACCTTCATTGTGAAAGATTCTAAATGTTTGAATAGCATGTGGCTGTGGAGGTGGACGTAGATAGTTATGATTATGATCAAAGGACGCTGAAGGCAATGGAACATCAATAAGTGACGAAAGTATCTTCATTGATAACTCACCAACATACATATAACAGTGAATGACAGAACATGTGTGTTAATTTACAATTCAATTTTTGTATAATGCATGCACAACAACTGATATAAGTGCATAATTATGAGTAGATGTAGAAAGTAACATACATAATTACTGATATTAACAGTAAAAGTAAAAGTGATATGTATACACGCGATGGTTTAAAAAACTCCCTTTAACAATTACTGGAATACAATACGGTACGGTACCTTTTTAAATATCGTATTTTTCGTAATTTTGCATAAGAAATATGTATGTACTCGGTATACAGTGCGTTTGTCCTAACTGTGGCCATAGGGATTTACATGATAATAATTATACATTGTGTTGATTTATGTTGACAATTTTCTAGTAAAATTTAATTTTTGGAAATAAATTAAATATGTTTCTACAAAGTATACATTGCTAGAATGTCATGAACATGTTTTATATCATGTTTTCCGTTAGAAGTTGAAAACCCAGAAGAGTTGGGGGGCAATA
The DNA here is from genome assembly GCA_940337035.1 of Agriotes lineatus. NCBI lineage: Eukaryota > Metazoa > Arthropoda > Insecta > Coleoptera > Elateridae > Agriotes > Agriotes lineatus. The sequence continues at coordinate 108,169 of CALNHX010001354.1, read as the reverse complement.
ATATCAAAAACTTGCAACTCTATCTCAGTGCGACACATTTTACAACGGGTTGGTATATTGTTTGGCAGCCCAAAGAAAACATTTTGAACAATTTCTTCAATAAATTAAACTAAAAACTATTTTTTGCACTACTAGTCTCAGAACGCATCGTTATTGGCCTATTTTTAGGTCGTGAAGTTGATTTTCTCCACCAAGGGAGAGAAAGTAAAATAAACAATTTTCACCGTGGTAACTAATAAATTGCTAAGTTACCAAATATGACTATTTTAATTTTGACGTTTTAAAGAGCTGTATTGTCAGGTTGACAGTTATAATATTTTCGAAATTTGTTGGGAATTTAGGTATTAAGCCGTTTGGTAGTGCAAAAAATAGTATATACACCACGGTAGCGAATCGTCTTATAACCTTCGCGCTTTAGATACTTCGCGCTGCGCGCTCAGTATCTAATATGCGCTCAGGTTATAATACTGCGCTTCGCTACCTTGATGTATAATATACTATTTTGTTAACATTATCTTATGTTTGTAAATTTAATTCACTTGGTTCAATAAATTAATAAATACACTTAAAGTTTTTACGAAAATTTTCAAAGCAATGCTACTAACGTAACCAATAAAAATATTTACACGAGGTAATTATTTTAGCACCGAAATCCGTATGGCCAAACTGAAAAAAAACGTACTGTATAAACCTGATCCATTAGTAGTAATCATAGTTCTAATGTTGTTTTACCTCTAATTTGTAAATAAGAAATTAACATGGAACTAATTCAATTTCGACTAACAAAACTGAAAGACCATCCATACTAGAAACAAATCTCTACACTTTGCACTAGTGCTTCAATGTAGTAGACCGTTAACCAAGAATGCTACTAAATCTTGAGCAGTCTCAACTTTTACTACTTCGCTAGAAGAACTTTTGTCACTGAGATACAATAAAACGCAATCATCGGCTCCCATGAAAAACCTTCCCAATGCGGTCGACGATATTCCATTTAACCTAATCCTTTTATCTGGGCAGGTTCAATAAAGTGGCTCCATTATTAGCTTCGCCTCCCACACCACCCACGTTTCACGCCAGTTCGCTTTTGGAGCAGAATAAATCGGTGGTAATGCGTCCTGCTAGTCTTCGTAATTCCGTATTTTCTAATCCGAAAATAACACCGAATACTATTAACGTTACTTCATGATTATTTGTTAATAGAGACAGACGAGTGATGGGATATAACACAGGGTAGTAAAAGTTAAAAATCCAGTTCAAGGAATTGGGTATCATTATGTATATAACAGTTACATACAATTGTTGGCTTCACTGCATTATGTAATTTTTATTAGCATGACAGCAGTTCACACTAAAGCTGTTTTTCACAGACATGACCAACTGTTAATAAAAACGCAACATATGCTATACCAACTTGAACGAAGAATCGTTGTAAATTGCTGAAAGCCAGTGCTAATTGCAAACTAGCACATAACTTCCGAGGGAACTTCCTCACAACTTCCTGTTAAACTTACCCACCCGTATACAAGACTTCCTTATAGTCATCCTTTCCCTTTTGTCCATCAGTGTATATGAGCGAGGCAAGAAAACTTATTGCAGCTTCATTTTTTCAAGTATTAGAAGATTTGTTAATTGAACAGACTTTGTCAGTTTTTTTTAAACAAAGACCGATCGATATACAGGGTGCTGCATTGGCTGACGCAACATACGTAATTCCATTCTAATTACGAAAACATTCAAATATTGGCTTCCCTAATTATTGTATAGCAAAATTCTATGGAGTTATTTTAAAGGACACTACATGATGAGCCCTCTGGTGCAAGTTGGAAATTTGTTGTTGGTTCAGTTCGAAAATACTTTTAAAAATGTATGATTAGGGACTGTTTAAAGTTGACAGTCGAAAACGGCCGATTGAAAAATATAATTCATATATCGGATACATAAATCGAACAAAAATAAAGTAAATTTACTCAAGCATGGAAGTTTGTTTTTTCATTCAAGGAGAATTTAGATACGACGCCGGTAATATGTTAGTATAAATTATTTACAAAATGGGAATGGTTTTACTGTTATGAATGTACCACAAAAACTAATAATGAAAATATTTTTAAATAAAATATTCAATTTTCATCTCAATAACAACCCAAACGATTGAAGAACTCATTACGCACCTTGCTTAATTCATATGGTGTAATTCTATCACATTCTGCAGAAATTTCATTCGTTAACTGCCCCAGAGGTCCCGGTTCTTATGGATTTTATATGTTAGCTTGCCCAAAAAAAAAACAAATCATTTGGCGAAAGATCGCTAGATCGTGCTATCAACAGCATGGTTTGGTCCAATACACGCTGGACAACCGTCCGTCCATCTGATGTAAGATCTCCTGTTCTTCTCGAACATCTTCCAAAGCAGGTCCTAGACGACCACGTAATAAATCCAGTTACGTTTCCCCAGTTACATAATGATCAAGAAATAAAGAGTATGGTGACCTAAAATTCCAGCTCAAACCTTAACTTCGTACTCCCAAAAAGTCTTATTTATACAAATTTGTGTTCATTTATCCTACTCCAATACCTGCACTCTGCAGTTGTGTACATTAGGCTCGTTATGCAAACTAAACATGCATTCGCAGTGAAACCAATATTCTTTGGCAACTCTGCCATCATGTCAACAAAAACTGCACTTCGTCGTCCTTCATCACATTCCTTTAGTTCTTTCTTGCTCTTGGTGGCACTCGTATTTACGTGATTTGTATTTTATGTTTTTAAAGTGTTCGAGCTGTTACGGAATCTATTCTTAATCTTTCATCAAGCTGCCTCACACTTACTTCTTTAATTTCCTCAATAGAGAGTAACATATCCAGTTCTTTTCCATTGAGCCTTTCTTGGGCTTCCTTGATTTTCCCTGCTGCATATGCAATTATTGTCCAAATCTAATCCTTGTTTCTCGAACTTTTTTACTAAGCAGTGAACAGTGGATCTGTTCGGTATTGGAAATTCAACTGAAAATAATCGCACATATGTTTCATCGTCCCAGATGTTTCTTATTTTATATCTTATATCCGAGAGTTCAATATGGCCTAAGATGCTATTTTTAAGAATTAAATTGAAAAAATTAATTCCTGGGGAGAAAACCTGTACCCTTCTCCCCACTGCACGTCCCGATTTTCACTTTTAGAAAGGTGACAACCCTGCTTGTAAATGAGATTGTATGTGGTTCTGTGGTTCTATTACGCAGTTGGTTCGTTGTTGATATTGCTGCATTGATTCCTTGAGAGCTTTGTTGTTGGCTCGTTGCCCATTGCTATTGTTGGGTTAGTGCCCCATTAGTACCGCTGTATAGTATGTATACTATTTCCCCGGGAATACTAGACATCCGGCGAGATAATCACTAACTCTTGACCTGATAAGCAATTATCAGTGATCCACGAAGCGCAACTGGATAGCCCGGGATGCTCATTTTCACAAACGCCTTGCGAAATCGGACTCTGCAGGGGCGTCCACCGTAGTTACAATTCGCACTAACATGAGTTGGCGCTCACTGATCTGATTAGTATTCCGCTAACAAGCGCCCGGCAAGAGTCCGTACTACATGAGATCACCAGCGGTGAACCTGAAGATCATCCCCAATCCAGATATTCTACTAATAGGTGCTACGTGGACCGCAAGAGCCCCTGTTTTGTGCTTATGCTAGCTGACTCGTCTTTCTGGGATCGAATATGTGACTCAGAACTCCGAAGGGTTGATTTTGATTTCGGTACGTCGCGTCGCCAGCCTCGAACGAAAATATACACATCTGTGATAAGACATGATGTGTAATATAAATACCAACACGCATACACCCCAAATGAATGTCTGTCTGAATCGAAACGCAGAAAACTGAAGAAGAAATACAAATAATGTTAACAAGGCAATGGCGATCGATGTTCTGATGTACTGCAACAAAATCCAATATCTGAGAAGAGCATATTAGTAGATTAGTACCATTTACATGGCAGTAAATATTCCTAAGTAGAAATAATTTTGGTACTCAAAATAATACATACATGAGTCCAATGAGTCAGGAAAAAGATACAGGCATGATAGATTCAGGTAGACGTGATAAACAGAAGGGAAAAATACAGATATAAGACTAACTGACTTTTTCACGATACAAAGGATTCTTAATTCGCATCTCCTACAAATTGAGGTTTACATGTGAGTATTATTAGTTTACAAGTTCTTCAACATTGTTTAATCAGTTCAACAGATGGAATACGATAAGCAGGTACTTAGCGGGCATTTTCTAAATAATTTACGTCGAGTGCGCCAGTAACACTAAGCTGTCCTATTGTTATGCAAACAATAGAACCAAGTAAGCGAGGCTAAAAATTGGTGAAGTGATTTACTCCGATGCAAGCGTCGATTTGCATGAGATGGACTATAAAGCCTCTGGTTTGCGGAACTGCAACTCATTATATATTTCCCACATCGTTAACAACCGTGCAATATTTTAATGCCTAATTTTCTAAACGAAAGAAATTTTAATTACTTTGAGTGTTACCAAAGGTGTCCTTGTAAGCATTATACAACGGAAACAACGTGTATAATACCTAGTTACAAAACCAAAACAAAATCATTATGGTGTGATATATTTACATATTTCATGTGTGATTATCGTTACAGCAAGGTTTACCAAGTCATTATTCTGTAACAAATGTAGTTGTAACATATGTATATAATTACTATTTATTCCACCTGCCTGCGATTTCCGCTTGGGCTATAACATTAAAATACAGGAAAATATTAAAATCGCACCTACGTAAAAATAACTCGAAAGCGTTGTAAATTGAATTTCGCAAAACTTTCCGCTTACCACCCTTTCCCTGAGTAGCTTTTTTCAAGTTCTAAGCCATCTTTACGGTGACTTTTAATCTAACCAAAGCTGTTCGGCTCTGCGGTACATCGTTCTTGCTATAACTGTGTAATAAAACCCGAATGTGATCATGTCGTAGACATAAAACGGAGGATAAAATTACTGCGACCGCAAACAACTTGGCACGTAGCCAGGGTCAACAGAAGTGCAACGGTTGTCGCCTGAACCATGTACCAGAATGACCAACGCGTCGCCTCAAGGCTGCTAATCGAGTTGTCATTGATCTAATTGGCTGCACATGATGGAGTCTTCGATGCTAATGCTGCTTCCAACGTACCTACCTCTCATCACTGGATTGCCGATAACTTTAATACAGACTATCAAGGCCAACTGATTTAATGCTACTACAGCATAATTACGAGTTGTCCAAATATGGTTAAGATCCTTCTAGTTGGTGTAACTAGTTTCAGAATATATTTAAAGCGCCTCCTGGAGATTTCACTGTAGCTAAACTCCTTGCTATTCGAGAGGTCTAGAGTTCAATGTACATACGTTAAAATTAAAACGGATATGAAAGGAATTTTTCAAGTATATGTTTGCACACTCACTGAGACCGCTCGTCAGCTATTAATTCGCTTCATATGGAAGAAGCGGAAATGAAACGCTAACGCTTCGCATTCATTAGCAGACCGGCCATTATGTCATTAATGTGCTGTATGGCAAGCACCATATAGGCTCGGAGCTTCCTTTAAGCTTTTTGCATTGGTAACCAAATCAATTTTTATCAAAGGGTTCATGCTAAAGCAATGCACAAGCAAAAACATACCTTTTACGAGCTAACATGTAAAATATCTCTAGCGTCTCGAAAATGATACCTTTACATACAGTACACACCCCTTGCGCATGGATCCTTGGGGAGTAATCCAGCTATTCCTGGACGGTTGGATGATGTTAATGATTAACCCTGTTAGTTTGCCATTAAACGTCACTGCTTGTGACTAATGCATTAATTTTCTATTAGCTGATGTGAAATGATGCGCCGATAGTAAGAAACTTGTTTTGGCAAATTTTGATGTCAGACAAGTTACCACCACGCAACTAAGCATATTAAGTTCTCAAACTTTAGAAAGCAACTTTAAGTCAATTAAAATGTGCATGTCTCGGAACAAGCTTCGTCACTGCCACAGCCGTAATTGTAGCACGAACTCATTATGGCACCTCGATGCGAGATAAGACATTCTCACGGTTTACGAACCTGTTGTAAAAAAAACTTGTAACCATATCTAGCTTAATATTTGCAGTGCCATGCTAATTGGGTGCAAATTGGGATCGCCCATAATTTACAGATAATGTAGCAAGGTACATTAGCCAAGATTATAAACGCTATATTTTACAAATGGAATAAAACGAAAGTAGGCATGTTACACCAAGTCACTCTTACAAACGGTGTGTTCTGCTATTATCTCTAGTTGATTGTGATTGCAATTGTTGGTTTCGGCAGCTATCATTCAAGAATTTAGTTATCATAAAAGTTTGGTTTTCTCAGCATTATGCATTGATAATTTATTTATTTATTTATTTTAGTACTCAGCCAACAGCCGTTAGGCCAATTATAGGCGTCCTGTATATTTTATGGGGACTTCCAATTTCAACCCCACTAACGACTGTCATGATGTTATTACGGCATCCGGGACCAACTATTTGCGTGGCAGCCGTACCACGAGGCGCCGTGAGATACAGCCGTGGAACTTCCATCCAAGGTCTGACCAGAAAGAGCGTTGTCTAACTCTATTGATCGAACGTGGACGCTTGTTCAAGCTACACCACCCGGGACCTTGGAATAATGGAATAATAGTTTAAATATACATTAATACAAATAGATATGATTATAATAACACGCTGGGGCTTGGACAGCCTCGCCTACGAATGAAATACTCAACACGACGCGTTTCTTCATCTGCACTCGATGAAGTTACCGTACGTGCCCAAGTTGTAAACATCGAAATCAGTAAACCGAAACGCGCACTATCACAGCCGCAGTTAGACTGCTTGTGCCAACCGTGAAGTGGCACATACTCAATGCTAGACAGTCTATCTTTGACGCTACCTTCTTCGCCGCTTTCTGCTCGCTGCAGCCAATCAACAGTCGAAAAGCTGGGCGGGCCACTTCGATCTTCTCCAATTTGCGTTCATAAGCGCTTATCATACAGTTTATAATTATGAAATAAAAATTACTCATACTTTGTTTAAGGCTATCAAATGAGTTAAGTGATGAAAAGTAAGTACCAAAAAAATATTTCTTTCAGAATAAAAAAATCTTGAATGACTTGATTTGTTATGGTAGTCTTGCTTTTAGAAAAATTTTATGTTTAATTCTGGGCCACAGTGTGATAACATACATACTAGGGATGTCGTACCCGGTCTAAAATCAAACCCGGGTACCCGAAATCAGTACCCGGGTACCCTCGGGTACCCGAAGAATTTACATTTTGCCTTATTATTTTATCCGAAATTGGTAGCAGCATCAACATCACACAGAGCATGTTTATGTTACTTCAACCCATACTGACGCGATTTAATGGTACTATTGAGGGGTTGAAATATTTCCGTGGAGCGGATTTATTGCCTTATATGAAACAAGAATCAACATTATGTGGTATGTTATTGCTGCATTGTTGTTTTTCTAGAGGTTATTCCTATTGTTTTTAAGTTTTTATTATCTTCTCCGAAAAGGGCTGACTTTCTGGACGTTAAATAATTTACTAGTCGGGTACCCGGGTCCTGAAAATATACCCGGGTTTACTATTACCCGGGTCGGCCCGGGTACCCGGGTACCCGCCGACATCCCTAATACATACTTTTCCATAATATCAATATCGGATGGAAATCTGAAGACATTTTTGAAAATATCTTAAATACTACTTAGTTTTAATTTTTCCGAAACTTTTGTTGTGATGCAAAAGGAAACTGAAAAATTCACACGAAAAACAACAACTATATCTCTGTAGGCATCTCTGAATAGAGTTATATATGAATCATTTGTTTAAAACAATTACGATTTTAACTATTTACACATTATTGACTGCACTTAAAAGAAATACATATTCATAATTCATAACAAAAGGAGAGCTTGAACAAATCTAATAAAATGGAAACACAGTTATAAAAAATTGAAAATGCATTTGTTTCAATTGCACTTAAGTTCTCTAAAAAAAAGGTGCGTACTTGTAAGTACTACAGCTGCTCTAAACTAGAAAAAGGTGTGGATAAACGCCATAATCTTTAAATATCTATTTCAATTTCATTCTCTGAAAAACATTTCTGGGACTAACTAGTACCATTTCAGGAAAAACCAAATACTCAGGCATTGGTCCAAATCGAGGGAACATCTCACACTAAATTAGATCCATTAACATAATGTGTTATGCAATTTCTACTCCATACAGACAGACATAACCATAAATATTTTATCCCATTCCTGAAATTATCTTACTGAAAATAATCGGACTTGATTAATTCTAAACTGTAATTATATTGTCTCCCTTGTATTGTCTAAGGTTTATTGCGATGTATTGAGCAACAAAAACAAAAAATAAAGATACTGATAAGAAATGTTTAATACTGATTGCAATGTACAAGGTTAGAGGAAGTTGTAACTTTAGGTATGCAAGATTGTTACACAACATACTAATTAATAGATGAGTAGCATTCAGCTTCAATTCGTTTTGCTTTGGCACTTGTTAGCATTCATCAATCTTTTTTTTTTAAGTTATGCTCCATAAATCAGATTGTATAGGTGTTAACCAAACTACACTTCTCTTTTTTAATCACTTACTATGATTGTTGTCTTGTACTGCTTTATGTCGTTGTTTAAAATGAAAGTAATTGTTTGTAAGTAGTTTATGTTTGGTAAGTTAACTAAGGGGCGCGGGTCCCCTTAATTTACAAGTAACCAGCACTAATGAACGATGGAAGCAAATATGTGACCGGATGTTGCATCAAACGAGAGACCGAAAAAATTCGTTCTTAAGATTCGTTGTCGTTCCATGTGGCCATGTAAAAGTTTAAAAGAGAAAAAAAATAATATAAGATTGGACAGAAAAGAACTAAACGATGCTCATAAAGAAGATGTGGGCATTTTCGATTATTATTTTTTATAGGTTGCTACACGTCGTTCACTTGAAGGGATTCATCCGAAAATCAGCAAACATAATACCATGTTTAGGGTAGCGATTTCTGAAGAAGGGTGACAATAAACGAATTCTATAAACAGTGTACACGAGCCCCTTTTAATGTACCGAATTGGAATGGATGCAGGTTTGAACCGAACAACGAATGGTCGATCCATTGGATTACTTTTTAATTTTTTTTAGGAATACTCAGTTTGCTTTCGTAAAGAGATATAATGTGTAAGTATTGCATCAATTTATATTCTTAAAATCTGGACTTTTTTATGCAGAACTACTACATAGCCTACCACAAAAATGAGTGTGGAGCCTCTTGAGGGTTCAACGGCGTAATTTTTGGGCTTCACAACGTACTACTCATATATTCAGCGGGCTTTAAAAATTCCCTTCCATAAGTCTGTAAGTATGTATAAAGAATCCGTATACAGTGTGTAAACGAAAATGTGGTACACAAGGGAAAGGCAATGTTAAAAATTACGAAGGATCAATTATATCTATAGCCATGTAACATAGAAGCGTTGTTTGTTTTATTGTCAGCGCTACGAGAAATTCGTGTTAAGACATTTGGCAGTAGCGAAGTGTATGGTTGGTGGCACTGGCAGTCGATGTTAAATTTTAGGTTAGCAGGTTAAGTTTTGTTTGTTATTGACGCACACCGACATAAAACCTAACATCAAATTTGACATCGATTGCCAGTGCCACCAACAATACCTTCAGTACTGACAAACGTATAACACGAACCCTCGTTGAGCGTACAATAAAACAAACAATGGTGCTATGTTACATGACCACGGATGTAGTCGATCCTGCGTCATTTTTAATATTGCCTTTTCCCTATGTACGACATTTCCGTTTACAGACTGTATATAAAAGTATACTGTGAGTGCCTGCATGTGTATTACTTTTTCCCATTCCCTGATCAGGCTTACTTTCTTGTATACAGGGTGTCAACGAATTTATTAGACAAGTCATAACTTCTAGAGTATTAGGTGTATCAAAATGAGATATGGTATAGGTAAATGGTATAGAGAGAGGCGAGTTTTCGCATATTTTTCACTTTCCGGTCACTTCCGGTTTCACCGGAAATGGCTCCGGTTTCGAATTTTTAAATGGAATACCCTGTATATTTTTACATTTTTGGATTTCTGAGACAATTCTGGATCAGAATGTAACATTTTTAAAAGTTTTTAAGCCTACTTGATTTTTCAGAGCCACTTTTAATATTGCATCTAGGTGGCCATGATCGGACGCAAACTAATCTAAGGACCTCAGGTGATGTCAAAAAATTACAATTGCAAAGTTTTAGTGATTAGTATGATAGATAGGAATAAGAAAAGTTGGCAAAATCACATTTTCATGTCTAACAATTTTTTTTCAAATGGCAACCCTTTTTTGACAAGCACTTTCTGAAAAGAGGATTTTTTGGCGAATCTAACGATACTAATTTATTTGCGATTGGATTAAAAATAAGCTCATAAATTAAATACTTCTAACCAAAATACTGGATAATAATTTATTTACTTTTGTCAAGTGTGCCATGGATAGCCATGATGCATAATACCAAAACTCTTCTCTCCCTGTACCATTTACCTATACCAAATCTCATTTTGATACACCTAATACTCTAGAAGTTATGACTTGTCTAATAAATCCGTTGACACCCGGTATATAAATGTATGCTTTCCCTTCCTGCGTGTGTGACTTGTTCAGCTGCCACGTGCCGACAAGAATGCTTTCCGTTGCCTTCTTAGCTTACCTCGAAAATGTTCAAATTAAGATTATAGTTTGTTGATCTCTATTCTAGCTTCCCTAAGTGATAGCTAAAATGTGTGACATCACAAGACACAATTAAAGATGAAAATGTGGAAAACAACTAAAATGTTTAGTTTTTGAGCTTTGTATAAAATGCTGTTGTTATCGATGACAGCGCAAAGCGGTTTTAAAATTATTAGCTAATTTAGTAGAATTCAAATCTAAACTGTAATGTTTTTTATAAGTCGTCAGACTATTAAGATATTTATTTTTTGCGAAAAACACCTTCCAAGATTTTAGTTTGAAAACTTCCACTTGCGAGAGAAGTTCCGTGTAAAGCATTTTGCAGATTTGTTAAGTAGGGGTTAAGTGGCCGCCATTTGGATAGTAAGTGGATGATAGCTATTTTTGCAATTTCAATCTTACAAGGTTTGACAGGTTTATTTTTAAAAATAACAAAGTTATGCGTGAAAAATTGGATTTACATAGTAGGCTATGAGAAAACCTTCAAATAAAGGGAATGCGAAGAAGTGTAATTTTTACATACATTTTCATAATCGGTTAAATGGCTCTACGATATCTTGATTTCTGATTGTAATTTAATATATGATTGATGTTGCTGCTTTCTTCTTGCATATGGTAAACTCAAATTCTTTATAGGTTTTTATAGAACGTATTAAGATATTTATTTTTATCCATTTTTTCAAGTAGGGGTTAAGTGGCCGCCATGAGTTATTTTTGCAGTTTTCAATCATGCATGGTTTGATACGTTTATTTTAAACAATATCGAAGTTATGAGTGAAAAATTATAATTACATAGTAGTGGGCTGCTATGGGTGAGTATTCGACAAAAGGGAATGCAAATAAATGTAATTTTTGTATATTTCCAGTTCGTAATTTTCAAAATAAATAGTCCTGCGATTTTTTAATGTCTGGTTGTAGTATATACTCATGGACAAAAATATTTTTATATTTATCTGTGTATGTAATAATTATAGGTTGATTCATAAGCATGTCATTAAATTAAATGGGTGTATACTGATGTCAGTAGAAGTACATTGCACTAAAAATTAATTGCTTACGTACAAAAAATTCTTATTAGAGTGTGTGCTAACTTTTGAGAACCACTGATTAAATCAGATGACAGTGCGTTGACCTAATGCACCGAATGTGTGTCTGCATATAGGTAATCCAAATTCGGTCTTATCCTAACCACCTGGGCTAACTTGAGTACATAGAAATTCAATCCAGTGACCATCAATCAATTTACGCAACTCAATGTTTTTATTTTTTGTGGAATTATTATTAATTTTTGACGTATAGTTTATTATGCAAAGTTGTTATGTTTGATGTCCTCTAACTACTTTTAAATACTTAGGAATCACCCTGTATACATGAAAAAAATTCAACTATTTTCAAAAATAATTAGTTTTTACATAAAGCAATTACTTCAAGAGCATTCTGAGCAATAGAAGCATAACGATATTTTAGTTATGTCATCGGGGCAAATTAGTAACTGGATATTTTCCTTTTATACTTTAGAGATATTAGTCCATTTTCTAAACGCTAAAAATTCGCCAAAGTTCTAACTTCGTTGACTCAAAACCGATTTTGAACATTTTTTTAAAATTATTTTGGAAAAAGTTTATAGAAAAGTTCCCCATAGGTGAGAAAGTGTGCTTTTTATTTTTTCAATTGTTATTAACAAATAAGTGTTTTTTAATATACTCTTAATAAAAAAATTTATAACTATTTTATTTATTTACGCAATTGCCTGAAATTTGATAAAATAAGGTTTTTGGGGTCGCAGATTACGAATCAGGTCTCTAAATGGGTTTAAAAACAAAATGGCGTCAAAGGTCTAATTTTTTATTTTATTTTTTTATATTTTTATTAGATGTCTGGGGGGGCCTTGGTGTCGCTGATTACGAATTGAACATTAAAACTCAACTAAAATAAAAAATGGCGGATCCAAAATGGCGGAAAGAGGTCAATTTTTTTAAATTTCTGATACCTATACCTAGGGGTTTTTTGGGTCGCTCATCTCAAATTTTATGTTAAAATTTATCAAAAATGAAAAACGGTGTCTGAAAAATGGTGGAAACAAATGATAGAAGAGTTAAATGAGTATTAAAGATATTATATGCACCGCAAGTTGCCTAGCCTAAAGGCCACTTTTTCTACACCCACAAGCTGGCCAGCAACTAGTTTTGTAGTTGCAAAAAAAATTTTTAAGATGTTTTGTAGAGCTGGTTCTTGTGTCATTAGGATTGGAAAACACTTCCGTGTATCATATTTCCAACGCCAATCTTTCGTTGAAATATCTTGGTTTCCCAGCCACAACTGCGTTTGCAAATACACGCTCTTTAAATGTTGTTCTGCTGAATCAATCGTAGAGCACAATGATGCTAAATTAACGCTACTTTTTTTAGTAGACGCCTTAATAAAAGAGTCAAACCTAAAATTCACAATGTTTTTATTTAAAAAATATATGTATTGTATTGTCTGTAACCTCATTTACCTTGCCGTACTACATGAATAATAAAAAACGTTCAATCTTTTAAACATTCCTGTAATATTTTAAGCAGTTACTTTTCTTTGCACCATACATTGCAAGCATACTTTTTATACCAGCATTTTTTTATATAAATTTTTGCAGTCTGTTGTAAATCACTGCTATTTTCAAATATTTTGGCAAAGTTATTCTTTCCTGAACATAGCCATTGCTTCATTATCTAGGACTTATTTATGTGGATCTTTAATAAGGTGCCGGTCCTATTCGTATTCCTCATCCTTATATATCTTCAATATATTAAACTAGGTATATTCAAAAGCCATGATCTGCACCTTGACACCAAAACTCGCATGCTAAGATGCTACACTTTTCTCATCTTGCTCTATGGGGTCGAGTCCTGGACACTTAACGAAACAATCACAAAAAAAAATCGAAGCCTTTGAAATGTGGTTATACCGGAGAATATTGCGGACATTGTGGAAAGACCGTGTAATAAATATTAAAATTCTGGAGAAAATTTAAAAAAAAGTAGAGATCATGGACAATATCAAGATACGCAAACTCCAATACCTCGGACATATAATGAGGAATTAGAATAAGTACGCCCTACTGCAATCTATTATACAAGGCAAGATATATGGCAAACGTGAACCAGGACGCAGAAGAATATCTTGGTTGCAAAACCTAAGGGCGTGGTATGGGAAATCACCCAATGAGTTATCTAGAATTGCAACCAATAAAGTGAAGATAGCCGTGTTGATCGCAAACATACGAAATCGGATAAGCACCTGAACGAGAAGAAGAAGATTCTTTCCTCTGTTAAAACATGCTGCAGTTGTGTCACATCCAGTTAAAGCATGCACAGAAAGAACATGCTCACTTCAATTGGGATGTGCAAATTGCAGGATTTTAGAAGAAGGTATTTTTTTATTTTATTTATTTTTGGCAGGTTTGAAAAATATATATCTTTATCAGGAGAAACTAAAGCTGTTAATATAAGTAATACGTCTATATTCTGTGATACTACGACTATATTTTCATTTGATGCATTGAGAGCTGTTGTAACTATTAACCGATCAGCATCACTTATTTGCAGCTAAAGTTTCTTTTAAAAAATCAATAAAACGACATGAAAGACATTTTCCAATTTTTTTTCTTGATACAACTTTAAAGACCTGTCTCTTTCAAATCGAATTTTCGTTTTTAGACGTCGGTCTCTTTCATCAGATTCTATTCTATGTTTCTGATAATCGACAAAAACAATTGCTTTTTTCCATAATTACGAACAATAAAATTAATATATATCTAAAATTGCACCATACTGTTGAACAAGTTGCCATTTGTTTTTATGTAACAACATTCCTCCGTCTGTCACAAACAGAAAAATCTTTTAATTCAGTAATATCTTTTGGAAATTGTACAAAGAGGTCGTAGAAAACACATTTTTAAGCGTTGGAAATTATATGTATTCATATGTTATATTTAAATGTATTTAATCTATTTAAATTTGAGTTAGTTTAACAATTTAGAATTTTATTTGTATATAATGTTTATTAAATAATAATAATAATAATAATAATCGTACAGAATAAACATTAACCTTTCAATGCTATATTTATAATTACTGTATCCAAAACCCCTAGATATGAGGCAACGCGCGGATTTCAAAAATGAAGCTATTTTGCCACTTTAAAGACGTTATTTTTCATTTTTAATAAATTTTAACATAAAATTTGAGATCAGCGACCCAAAAACCCGAAAAAAAAGTCCGAAAAAAAATACATTTTTTGTCATCTTGGATCCGCCATTTTTTACTTTAGTTGAGTTTTAATGTCAAATTCGTAATCAGCGACCCCAAAAACCCTTAGACATCTAATAAAAATTTAAAAAAAAATTAAAGAAAAAATTAGACCTTCGACGCCATTTTGTAGACGCCATTTTGATTTTTAGACCAAATTTGAGGCCAGATTCGTAATCTGTGAACCCAAAAACCTTACGTTATTAAATATCAGGCAATGGTTTAAATAAATAAGGAAGTTATAATTTTTTTTAATTAACAATATATTAAAAAACAGTTATTTGTTAATAACAATAGAAAAAATAAAAAGCACACCTTCTCACCTATGGGGAACTTTTCTATAAACTTTTTCTGAAATAATTAAAAAAAAATGTTCAAAATCGGTTTTGAGTCAACGAAGTTAGAACTTTTTTCCATTAGTAAATGGACTATATGAGATATGAGAAATAATGATGTGTACTAGTTGTCGTAGAAACACCTTGTATTTGATCTAGCAATATCAAATGCGTATTCATTACCTAATAGTTATAAAAACCACTGAGGTCTCTATATTAGTAATAGTAAACGTTAAACTACTACATGATAAAAATATACACTGTCTTTTTTAACTCGTTACAACACATATTACGTCCAGCGTTTTTTTTTTCATGAGTGTTTAACATTTTGATAACATGATAACACATAACACTCGTGAAAAAAAAAACGCTGGACGTAATATGTGATGTAACGAGATTAAAAAAACCTAAATTTTAGAAATATACCTATGCAATATTTTTGTCTGATTGCATTATTACATTTTTCTTGAATTTTTACATGTGAGTATGCACAATACATACATTTAAAACAATTTCCGCCTTTTATTTTATTTATTGTTATCAGTACTCCCCGCCCCACCAATGCTCTTTTGCTTGTCATTTGTTTTATTTGGTATTTTCCATGGTCTACGTAAAACTTGTTTCGCTGAAAAACGAAAAATTTGTTCAGTCCGAATCAAACTAATCGCATGGCCACCTTCGACTCCCACAAAAAAATAATACTAAGATCTACAAAATATTCGAATTAGGTACATTAGAAATTAGAGTAAAAAAAAAATGCCTGGATAATATCAAAAACGCTAAGTAGCATTCTTAATTACTGGATTATTCGCAAAAACCAAAAACTGAAAATTTCAGCTTTTCAGTATATGGTAAAAATTGAACTGTCTCTAGCTTACAGTTTTGTATGTCCATGCATGGGTCGCCTGTCCACCTGTCCTGAATACTGAATTCCCTGTATAGGTAAATAGTAATGACAATAATCATATGTAAACTAACTGTTACACATTACTAGATGCCTTGTGCAATTTACCGTGACAATCACCTATTGATTAAAAAATAACGCAGTACGGTCAAATTACATCCATATAATTAAGCGAGGAAAGCAATTCGACTGTACTTGTCGGGACGCCCACAATTAATGGCAAATTTTCTGGTCTATAAATTAAAGCAATTGCTGGACGACGATAATCTCTTGGGTGCAGTTTTAATTGCTCCACAGTTCTGACTAATTATGCGAAATTGAATGCAATTTCTACAGAGAGATCCCGCTCTTTGTCTTCGCACAAATCCCAATAACCGTCCATTTATCAAATTCACGACAGGTAATTTGCGAGAATTGAGCCAAGTCTATCCAGCGTCGTACATTACCAATTCCGAGAGGATTCTTTTGGTGCTACTGTACCAACATTTGAGTGAAAACGTAAAGCTCAAGCTACCGCAATCACAAAATGGCTTCCTCGGATCGAAGCCGGGAAGGTGCATTAACATTGCAAGAGTGACAAGAAGCTATTCCGAGGGTGAGAGCAACTACCGAGGTGAGTTCAACTTAAGACGGGACAGATTTGGTAAGACCGCGGTGCGAGGAGGTGCGAGAGAGACGGACGAGAGAATTTGTTGTGTGTTTATAGCGTGGCGCGTCATAAACAAGAAAGACGGGTGGGTCACCGGACTTTTCTCGGGCCAAACAGAGATGGAGAACAAAATACCAAACATGCAGACAGCGTACTTTAATGATGGACGCCTTTTGTCGATCTGCTACAACCATTAGGCGTGGCTTTGATACGTACCCGCGTCGGATGGTAATTAATATCCACACTACCACGGTTACTCGATGGTAAGAATTGTATCCGCTATTTTCGGCTGCGTAATCCTTCAGTTTGGTACACAACAGATCCTGCACGGCGTCACTCACACGTCACAATCACATCACACACACGCGGCGCAAGGTGCACTTTTAGGCCAGTCGAAACGTTTCACTCGCACTTAACACAAATGGTTGACACAACACGCTATCCGATCACCGACATTGTACACTGCAGACCATGGCCAGCGAACTGCTGTCTACGTGATGTGAAACGAAGTCGAATCGCGCGCGAACGCTCACGGAGGTAGCCGAGAGTCAATAGAGCAAGTAAGGAACAGATTTTTCCTCTGCAATCCCAACTTGCGAATAATAAAAGAATGTGTAATGTTATTTAAATCGCTAACTGTAGGAGGGAAGGGGAGTCTGTAGAACTCCAAAAATGATTAATTGTAAATTTTCAAAATTTTTAAATAAAATATATGTCGGCATCTTCATAATTCTTAAGTCTGCAGTTAATTAAACAAATTGTTGTAATCATTTTTGTTTAAACACAAAATACAGTTTTCATTAATACTACAACGATACGCTTACTTAACTGTCATGTTTATCTATAGCAGGGTGGTGATAGATACATAGATATTTCTAAAAAAGTATGAGAGTTACATAAAATTTGCTTATATAAACGTTATGGTACGAAGGTGGTGCACATTAGTAAAATACTTTTCCTAAATAGAATGCCCTATTCCCCTATATTTAGGTTTTGCATATTCATTTGAATATAAAGTTCTATTGGTCTGATGTCAACTGTTTTGGGGATATTAACAATTTTATGCAAAAAAATCTGAATCTCAGGCAGTGGCTGTAAGTACCAGAAAACAATTGAATGAAAAAAGCGGTACCAAAAAAAATATGTTTTTTGTGAATTACCTTTCAAGTGTAAAATTCTGGCATTGCAAATTTAATAATTTCATATTTTTTTATATATATACAGGGTGTTTGTAGATCGCTAGACAGCTCGTAACTTCGTTAATAATAGAGATACTGAAAAGAACTTTCTTTTGTTTTAAATGTCAATATACAACCTACAAATTAACTTAAACGAAATTAAGCCATGGCCTCCTATTTTTACGTAGTGGTGCACAACTTTGGATTTTTAATTGGAACACCCTGTATATTTTTAGATATTTGAAATCAACACTAAAAGTGCTTTATGATAGCATTCTTAAATTTAAATTTTGGAACTTTTTCAAAATAATTTTTTTTCTAGCCGAAGTATGCCATGAATTAAGCAAAATCGCTAACAAGTTAACAATAAATGCAAAACAAACTCCACTTGGCTCTAAAAATGTCTCAAGACTGAATTATAGCGCCAAACGTACTAAAACAATTTAAAACGATGTTTTTTTAAATGAAACAATATGAGTTTCATTAAACAGTTGAAAACTACAATAAAAGGGCTTTCCAATGACATACCATATTTGCCATTTCGTTTAGAATTAGCTTTTTAAAATCAAAATTACGTAAAACGATTTAAAAATAAATGTTATTGTAATTGCAATTGTTGTAGTACGTTTGGTGCTATAATTGTCATGCGAAATTTTTAGAACCAAGTGGATTTTGTTTTGCATTTTTTGTTCAATTGTTAGTGATTTTGCATAATTAATGGGCTACTTTAGCTAAACACTTTTTTTTCATTTTTGAAAGTAATAAGTTCCTAAATTTAAACTTAAGAATGCTATCATAAAGCACCTTTAGCGCTGATTGCAAATCTCTAAAAATATACAGGGTGTTCCATTTAAAAAAACAAAGTCGTGTATTACTGCGCAAAAATAGGAGGTCATGGCTTACTTAAATTGGTTTACGTCAATTTGTTGATTGTGTACTGGCATTTAAAACAAAAACGTTTTTTTCGATATTTCTATGACTAACGAAGTTATAAATAAACTTTTTAAACAAAGTTCTATATAATTAAATACTGTATGATCTTGTTCTGTGAAATTTAATTTTAATTGAACAATAAGTACCACTTCCGGTTGCCCGATTTCATCAAAAAATCACTGGGACCTCCGAATGTATATTTATAACGAGTATACAGGGTGTTTAAAAATACGTTCGAATATTTTAAACACTAATAGATCTCATCAATACAAACAAAAATGTCCTAATAAACGTGGATCCGGAAACGCTTCGTTTCCGAGATACAGGGTGTTAAAAGTTTTTTTAAAAATCCGTTTTTTATGTTATCTAAAAACGCTTTGAGCGATTTTGATGAAATTTTTACAGTTTCTTTATAACTCTATGAGGTATCTTTTGGATCTATTACAATTGGTGTAGTAATTCCAGGGGCGTGCCCAGTGGCATATCGATTAGGCTTTTTCAGAAAAAACTAACGCCCACGAAATTTTTTGCAATTTTTAAATATTTTTTTTAATAAAGCAACTAAAAATGCACTTTTTTTGTCTCCTGAGATTTTTTCAGATCTCGCTTCGTTTTCAAGAAAAAATGGAAGCCCATATTTTTTCCATGTATCTGAACCTATTAAGACAAAAACTAAAATGCTTCAATATATAAAAACGCCTTAACCGATTTTAGTGAAACTTTGAAGGTTTACTGGTGCTATTAATGATCATGTTTTGGCATACTTAGATTTAAATTATTTATTCCAGGGGCGGCCGGGATTTTTTTTAAACTTGAACACTATCTCAGAAACAAAGCATTTCCGAACCCATGTTCATTCGGACTTATTTGTTTGTATTGATGAGATCTATAAGTGGGTAAAATATCCGAACGTATTTTTTAAACACCCTGTATATATAAATTTACAGGCCGATCTTTTAAACAGTTTAGACTGTACAGAAGACACAGCTTGACATTACTTCGAAAACAACTTGTTCTGAATCGGAATATTTTTGCAAAAATCTCAAGTTTTGAAAAAATCATGACTGCTATACATTATTTTACGAAGTAAACGAATGTACAAAAATTTAAACTTCTTAAGACGCTTTATTTCTAGGGATAACAAGCAAACGCCGCTAAAATTATAATTTAAACACTTGAGCATAGGCGGAACTACGGGGGCGCTTGGAGACTCAGCACGCCCTGAATGCAAGTTAGCACCCACTGAACCTGAGCCCAACGTACGATATATAAAATGTGGTGTTGATTTTACAGAAAATCAGTTATGCTGTGATGACAATCTTTTCTTCACGTTTGGTTTTTTAAACGACCCACATTATGTTTTGCGATATTTTGAAATAGAGAAGTCGTCACTTGTTTGAGTAGAACGAAATAGTAGTTACAATTAATTGTGGTGGAGCTTCAATACCCCCAAATTTTACACTCTAGTTCCGTCTATGCACTTAGGCTCTTCAAAAAAAAGCATCTAACGAGGTTTAGAAAATAAAAATTCAGTAATTGTTGATACAAGAAATAATAAAGGCGACAAAACAAGAAATGCAGGAACAAAATGCTATTCGTAATTACGTTAAATGTTCCCTCGTATAGCCTGTTCATTTTCTATATGGTTCTAGTAGGCTTTGGATTTTGAATGCCAATCAAATGTCACTTTTTCATTTATAAATGTGAATATTATTATTCTTAGAATGTCAAAAGCGGGGTGATCTAATCTATAGGTATATTTAGGGTTGTGCCTTTGACCGGTCAACAACTTTTTGGTCAATTGACCGGTCAATTGACCAGCCAATTGACCGCTCATTTGACCATTTTAATTTTTTTAATTAACCTTTTTTTAATCAATTGTATTGATAGTTCTGTAAGTTTAAGCAAATCACAAAGTTAACTAGTATCATATTACCACCAACCCTTTTGATTATTATTTATAAGTGCATATAATTAACAGTTTTAACAATTATTTCATTTTATACTCTCGGTAACTAAAATAATACACCATTTATTGGCCATATATTTATGCTTCAATAAAAACAAATCATTACTGCATAAGTGCAGCAAAGAAGAGAATAATAACAAACTAAAATGTATTAAGAAACCCCCCAAGAAACATTGGTCGCTGTGTGAATCGCCTCGCTAAATATGTGAATCCCCTGCATTTTTGCAATTTCAGTAAATGTTTGATGAGTTACAGGCTTACAGCCAATAATAAAGACCTTCTACAAAAAAAAAAACGTTGATTGATAGTGTAATTTAATATAAGCAATTTTAAGGCTAAAAGAGCATTTGACAGCGAATTTGACCACACAGTTTTTGACCGTGGTCAAATTGACCGGTCAATTGACCGGTCAATTGACCAAGGCACAACACTAGGTATATTTATTGAAATGTCTACACTGTTATAAAAAAATTAAGAATAATCCCAGAATGCTTTCAATCACATAGAAATTGAATGAACTGTATGTCTACTATTCTCTGAGTATTAAAGCTATACAGAGAGATCAAAATTAGCAAATTTATTCACTTATTTGTTTTTTAATGGAGCACCCTGTATATGACCATATTTTTGAAATTATTTTAATGTAATTTTTTCCACCTGCTACCTGCTAATTTCGCCAGCTTTTCTCGCTTTTTGTTTATTTCTTGTTTCAGCAGTAGCTGCATTTTTATTTTCTTAACTTGCTATTTTTTGTTGTGCTCGGAGGCTTCCTAGTGTTTAAATTCGCATTTTAAGAGGTGTTCCTTGTTTAAATTTGCAAATGTTAAGCATCCTGTATAGCTTCAATACCCAGAGCCACAATTTTACACTCGAAAGGAAATTCGTGAAAACAATTTTTTGACAACGTTTTCGTTCCTTAATTATTGTTTTCTGGTACTTAAAGCAACGGACTGAAATTCAGCATTCTTTGCACAAAATCGTTAATATCTCCAGCCAGAATGCTTGACCACTGAGCTACGGAGTCCGGCTTGTAATACAATTGTTTAGCCTAAATTTGTACATGACCAACGAACTGATCAATTCAGCTAATAACTTCTCTGGGGTTAGTTTATAAAATGCTGGTGTGGTGTTACGCCGAAACAGTAAATCACTGCTTAGAAGCTCTTGACATCATTTTTCCAAAAATCATTTCTTAAACACATTTTCTTATAATATTAGTTCAACAATGTTTGTAATTTATATCGTTGTTGTTTACCTTTTGAGTAGTAAATCCTATAACGGGGTTTTGTGCTACTGTTAGTAAAGGCATATTTTTGTTCAGATTTTTTCTTATCAATGCAAAGTTTCTGTCGCGTGGCATACATGGGTGTAATTCTTAGTGATGCCGCTGGAACAAGATAATTTTCGATTTCGTATCGTCTCGAAATTCAAGACGAGATCAACATTTTTCGATCTTGAATATTCGAGACGAGATTTACTAAATTCTCGAATATTCAAGATGAGATTAACTAAATTCTCGATCTCAACAGTTTCAATGATATTTTTCAAACCAACACAACTCTCGGAGAGGCATTAAGACGTCATGGCTGCCAAAGCCGGATTGGTGAATCGCAGTGGGCTCGGCCCTCGATATTTTGTGGCCGTTGGAATCTGAGGGAATCGGACTCACTTATTCTAGTCTAGGACTAGAAGCTTTACTTCTGAGCCACTACTTTGCCTTTCAGATACAATGTCATATATATCGCTAGGGGAAACCCAGAACGTTGATACATGGAGCATGTGATTATTTTAGGTGTTACACAGTCGCAACTGCCTCAATTCGGATTCACTGCAGGTTGTAAGAATGCTTTTTTAACCGTGTACAAATTTAGTAACAAACCAAACTTGTCATTTCCCCAAAATTTTAGTTAGAATTTTTAATTGTTGTCACTGCACAATCTGACAATGACATTGTCGCAATCACATTATTAACTTGAATAAAAAACTGCAAAAAATGTTGTAGGCAACGATCCAAGCAATTTATTGATGCCTTCATAAGTTAAATGAAAAAAATTGACAAGCTCTCGTAAAAACGAAAATTATACGAAAAACTTTCACCTTGCATTTTCAAGACATGTCAAGTTTGAGATTTGTAACTACATTTTTACACTGTTAAAAAAGCATTTTCACAGCCTGCTCTGAATTATGTGAAAATCAGACAGACTATAAGACTATATATAATATTCGAGAATCGAGAATTTTCGAGTTCGAGATGGAGAATCACTTTTCGAGATCGAGATCGAAATGGGTAAAATCTCGTCTCGTCTCGTCTCGCGGCAACGCTAGTAATTCTTTAAATATCTTAGTTTCTAATTTCTTGAAGAGGACCATTGTATCGTACTATTCAGTTTTGACTACCTAATTGCTACAAAAAACGGGATACATTTGGACTGATATACCAATATTATCCGTAAAAAAAGTACACTTCCCTGGGTTCTTTAGTTGCTTCACTATTGTAGTACACGTAAAATTTCATAGTTCCCGATTTGCAACTTGCAATTACAAAGGGGATATCCCAAATCACTGGCTAAAATTGAGAATAATCACGACACCAATAAAAATAGGTATGCAAACAGATTGACCACTTTCCAATCATCAGTCTAATGAGCCACATACTAAAACTGTTCTTACAAATCCTACAGAACAGAATAAATATATCGGAAATGTGAAACAGATATATTAAGACAAAAACTAAAATGCTTCAATATATAAAAACGCCTTAACCGATTTTAATGAAACTTTGAAGGTTTACTGGTGCTATTAATGATCATGTTTTGGCATACTTAGATTTAAATTATTTATTCCAGGGGCGGCCGGGATTTTTTTTAAACTTGAACACTATCTCAGAAACAAAGCATTTCCGAACCCATGTTCATTCGGACTTATTTGTTTGTATTGATGAGATCTATAAGTGGGTAAAATATCCGAACGTATTTGTAAACACCCTGTATATATAAATTTACAGGCCGATCTTTTAAACAGTTTAGACTGTACAGAAGACACAGCCTGACATTACTTCGAAAACAACTTGTTCTGAATCGGAATATTTTTGCAAAAATCTCAAGTTTTGAAAAAATCATGACTGCTATACATTATTTTACGAAGTAAACGAATGTACAAAAATTTAAACTTCTTAAGACGCTTTATTTCTAGGGATAACAAGCAAACGCCGCTAAAATTATAATTTAAACACTTGAGCATAGGCGGAACTACGGGGGCGCTTGGAGACTCAGCACGCCCTGAATTCAAGTTAGCACCCACTGAACCTGAGCCCAACGTACGATATATAAAATGTGGTGTTGATTTTACAGAAAATCAGTTATGCTGTGATGACAATCTTTTCTTCACGTTTGGTTTTTTAAACGACCCACATTATGTTTTGCGATATTTTGAAATAGAGAAGTCGTCACTTGTTTGAGTAGAACGAAATAGTAGTTACAATTAATTGTGGTGGAGCTTCAATACCCCCAAATTTTACACTCTAGTTCCGTCTATGCACTTAGGCTCTTCAAAAAAAAGCATCTAACGAGGTTTAGAAAATAAAAATTCAGTAATTGTTGATACAAGAAATAATAAAGGCGACAAAACAAGAAATGCAGGAACAAAATGCTATTCGTAATTACGTTAAATGTTCCCTCGTATAGCCTGTTCATTTTCTATATGGTTCTAGTAGGCTTTGGATTTTGAATGCCAATCAAATGTCACTTTTTCATTTATAAATGTGAATATTGTATCGTACTATTCAGTTTTGACTACCTAATTGCTACAAAAAACGGGATACATTTGGACTGATATACCAATATTATCCGTAAAAAAAGTACATATTTCCCTGGGTTCTTTAGTTGCTTCACTATTGTAGTACACGTAAAATTTCATAGATCCCGATTTGCAACTTGCAATTACAAAGGGGATATCCCAAATCACTGGCTAAAATTGAGAATAATCACGACACCAATAAAAATAGGTATGCAAACAGATTGACCACTTTCCAATCATCAGTCTAATGAGCCACATACTAAAACTGTTCTTACAAATCCTACAGAACAGAATAAATATATCGGAAATGTGAAACAGATATAAGTGAGTTACAATTACGTTCCCAACATGGGACGGGAACGCTCGAAGCTAAATATGTACAGCCTAAATGCCTTATGACAAAAATATAGATATCAGCCGAAAGATATGCATGCTTAATCGACTATAGACTATACAAAAGCATTCGACGTCAGTCACAGGGACCTGATAAGGATACTAAACAGGAAATGACTAGATGTAATAAAGGACACACAGTTTACCAAAAACATACACTGGGGTCAGATAGCAACAACGAGAATCGAAGGGAAAATCACTGAATCAACGTAAATAAAAAAAGGTGTCAGACAGGGGTGTGTGTTATCACCGCTATTATTCAACAAGTGCTCAAAAGAGATCTTTCAAAATGCACTGCGAAACACCGAGGATGGTGTTAAATCAACTTATAAGCAACCTGCGATAGGCTGAGTCAGTGGTTCTAGCAGACATCTCAGATAGATTGCAATGCCTTATTATGAATGCAATAATTAAAAATCTGTAAAAGGCTTTACCCAGAACTTCCCTCGTCAACATTGTGGCACTAAATAATTTTAAAAATCAAATTAAGTTAGGAGTACAAATATCTTCACGTTTCTAATAAATTAAATACATTTTCAAATAAAAATAAAATGTATAACGCTGGGGTATGAACCCGCCGCATCTGCAGCTCTGCAGAACGCTCGATCTAACCGAATCTCCACAGAAGATATAAGAAAACCTTTTTTTCGTCATCTAGAAGATCTGAAAAAATCTCGGAAGGTGATTTTTTTCGTGATTACAATACTTCTTTCGTCTTTCAGACGAGGGAAGTAATAAAAAAGGAGACCCTCGGCCTAAAAATAAACACTAACAAAAGGAAGATAATGGAATTCAGCAAATCACTCAGGCATAAACAGAAATCAGGTTGCATGACAAACGAATCGAAAGTTTAGAGATCCAAACACGTATAGAGATGTCAAGGGCAATTTTCCTGAAAATGAAGAGACCACTCACAGATCGAAACCTCCACTTTGAAACATATCTTAGATTTGTTCGATGCTATCTATATTCAATACTAATGTATGGAATCGAGACATGGACGCTAGAGCTAAACACCGAAAACAGATTATAAGAATTCGAGCTATAGATATTCCGAAGAATGATACGAATATCATGGACCGAACACATTACCAATGAAGACGTATTGAGAAGGATAGGTGGGGAGAAGAAACTATTACAAATAATGAGAAAAAGGGAAATCGTTTACCTCGAAGATATTTACTGAAATAAGAAATACAACCTCCCGCAAGTAATCACGTGAGGGAAAGTAGAAGAAAAAGAGGACTTGGAGAAAGAAGACGGATTTTTCGGAAAGCTACTCATTAATTGCTAACAACCAAAACGGATTTAGAAAAAGAAAGTATACCATAAGGGCAATGTACTATGCAATTACAAATATCTTAGATTCATTAAATAATAAAAAATAGTGTCAATCACAAAAAGCTTTGTACAAAATTAGAAACTTCTGGAGTTAGAGGGAATTCTCTTAAATTAATAGGTCCTTATTTAGCAAACTGTACTCAACAACTAATCGAGAATGACGCTTACGGTAGACCTATTGTGTCAGAGAAAATTAGTGTTGCTCAAGGGTCTATATTAGGCTCTTTAATTTACATTATGTATACAAATGAACTCCCAGATATTACAGAACATCACACAATTCTTTACGCTGATGATACTACCCTGATCTTTGGCGAGGACTGTGATGCAATGCAAATAAGTCTACAAAGGGTTTGTAACGTCCTCGACAGGTACCTGTCAGCCCATGATCTTCTCCTAAACATACCAAAGACCCAATGTATCGTTTTCTGAAATCGGATAGGCAATGCATTTGCTTTTTCATACAAAAATAATCAAATTCAAAGTACGGAACAAGTTTCCTTTCTCGGTGTAAAAATAGATGAAAGACCGGACTGGAAGGCACATTCTCTCGGCTACGCTGCACTTCGCCTCGCAAATGAATGAGCATAATTGATTCTCAAAGTGTCGCTTTGAACCATAATAAAACAATATATTATTAATCAGTTTAGATTTTAAAAATGTTTTTATTCGCAACCATATATGTAATAAGATCATTACTGACTTTTAAAAAGTTGGAAAATGAGTTATTCCCAACTTGCAACTTTCCAACCGGTCGGAAAAGAGATTGCCATCGCAGAGGTTGGAAATGAATCAATTGCCGACCGCTGTGTAGGTAGGGACAGTGGGAATCTCGTTCATTCATTCATGCGCGTCACAACCTGTCGTATCAAAATATAATCATTTTTCCAATTATTGTTTGGAATAAAGTAGTTGCGAATAAAATAGTATACATATCACGGTGAAAAGGGTTTGTGCAAAAAAAAAATTCGGTCACCTTTTTTTGTGACTGTTAGAGCTTCGCAATAGTAAAAAGGGCTATTATAAAGGATTAGTAGATGTAATACTCTATCTATTACTAATTCAAATTATTGTGAGTTTTATAATGACACTCGCATATTACTTTGAAACAGGTCTGACATCGTTTCTTTTGTTCGTCTTTACAGTGGCAATCCGTACAACTCCGTCTCTTCCGGGAAACACTTCTTCAATTTTTCCTAACATCCACTGATTACGGAGAGCCTTTTCATCAACGATAATCACTATGTCTCCTATTTTAACTAGTTCTGTTTTTGAATGCCACTTTTGTCTTTTAATTAAAGTTGGACGGTACTCTAAAACCCATCGCTTCCAGCAGGAATTTGCTAGAGCTTCGGCAAATCGCCATTGCTTTTTGTTACAAACTTCGGTTGCAACTTCACAGTAAGTGTTGACATCTCCAGGTCTCAGCAGTAAAAAATGGTTAGGGGTAATTGCCTCAGGTTGATCAGGATCAACAGACACGTGCGTTAGTGGTCTGCTATGTATAGTATACTCAACTTCTGCTAATAACGTATAAAGAACTTCTTCCTTAGGGTTTACTGTTTTTAACACAACTTTAAGCGCAGTTTTTACTGAGCGCACCATCCGTTCCCAGACCCCTCCCATTGAGGCCGATGCTGGCGGGTTGAATTTCCAAGAAATAGCTTTGAGATAGAGTTCTTCTTTAATTTTTGACTGATCGATAGATTGTATCAAATCGCTTAATTCTCTTTCTGCTCCAACAAAATTAGTTCCGTTGTCTGTTACAAATTCCAACGGCTGACCGCGTCTTGACATAAATCTTCTTATAGCTAGAATTGTATTAGAGCTGGTATCCAATGATGACGCCAATTCAATATGTACTGCACGTATCGAAAGACATGTGAATAGTACACCATACCGTTTTTCTGTTCTTCGACCAATTGAGACCGTCATAGGGCCAAAGAAATCTATTCCTATGTAGGAAAAGGGAAATACAAACGACTGTAATCTCTCTGGGGGTAAAAACCCCATTTCAGGAACCGTAGGCTTACATTTCTGAATTGCACATTTTCTGCAATTTTTAAAACATTTCTTAACAGCCGTTCGCCAATGCAAAATCCAGTATTTAAGTCTCAAGTTATTTATAACAGCTTCAACTCGAACGTGAATAGCTTTTTCATGCTAAAAGTGAATTAAAAGTTCAACAATTTTGTGTTTAGGGTCTAAAATGATAGGGTTTCGTACATCAAACTCCAAATTCAGTTTCCTAGTATCTGGAAATGCATGCAATTCTTCTTGGAAAGTATCGTTTTGGCATTTTCTTATTAATAACTTACGAGCTTATTCTAAAATATCTACGTCTAACTGTAAAATTTGGTTTCTTTCACTTTTCTTAAGTTTTAACATTTTTACACCGTATAGAATCCAACCTGTTACTCGAAGAAATCGTACCCACTTAGAAAATCTTGTTATGTCTGGCACAGCCGAAATTCTATGCTAAGGAGAATAATTCGAGTAACCGCGAAAGCCTCAAACAGTACGTAACAAAACTTGTCAATATGTTTTCACCAATTTGAACTCGTAAAAACACAACTACTGCATATGCTTTGTCACTGGCGTCCGAAAATAAATGTAGATCGACACAATTTTCTACTTTCATAAGGCTAGGAAAATAACACATGCTAATAGATATAGGTGCGAGATTATGGAGTTCTTTAAGCCAGTTATACCATACTGTAAAATTATTTTCAGGTATCTCAGTGTCCCAGTCTATGCTATACTTCTCCAAATGCTCTGTAATAATATTCTCGCTTTTATGATCAAAGAATTCAAGAACCCAAAAGGATCAAATATTGACATTAAAATACGAAGAACTCCTCTTTTAGTAGTAACTCTCGAGCCGCTTGAAACATCATCTGGGATTTTCTGAAAATGTATATTAAAAACAAATTCATCAGATGTTGGAGACCATGAAAGTCCAAGAACCCTTTCTATTTTCTCTGAATCGATTTTTAAATTATTTGACGTTTCGGTTCTCAAGTGTATTGGTATCGAGTTCATTACTAATGGTGAGTTGCTTATCCATTTTGTCATCTCAAATCCACCCCGTTTATGAACAATTATAATATTTTTAACCCTCTCAATGGCTTCAGCTATTGTACTGGTAGAATCTAAATAGTCGTCGACATAATGTTGTTTCTTTATCGCCCGCTCAACTCCTGGATACTCATTTTCATATTCTTCTGCGTTTCTATCCTTTACAAACTGGGCTACCGATGGAGATGATACTGCGCCAAATATCAACACATTCATTTCGTAAACATCTGGTTTTTTATCTGTGTTTCCTTCACGCCAAAAAAATCTCTGACTGCATCTATCTTCTGGTCTAATCACTACCTGGTGAAACATCTCTTTTATATCTCCGCATAAAGCTGTACGACTTTGCCTAAATCGTCATAAAACTGCAACAAGGGACGAAACGAAATCAGGGCCTCGAAAAAGAAAGTCGTTCAGACTATATCCGAAAGATTTTGCAGCGGCATCAAACACAAGACGGATTTTTCCAGGTTTGTTAATATTCCATACCGCAAAATGCGGCAGGTACCAGTCTTTTGAGATTTCAGTAAATTCGTCTTCTTTTAGTTTCCTCGCATATCCTTTCTTTATATATTCCTCAATCTTCTCACAATATTGTTTGGCAAAGTCTTGATTTAGATTCATTTTTCTCTCCATACATGAAAGTCGTTTCAAAGCATTTACCTTACTTTCTGGAAAGGTACTTTCTTCGTGTCTGTATAGGTGACCAATTTCATACCGATTTCCAATATTCCTTATAGTTTTTTCCATTATTGAAACCGCCTTTTGGTCTTCTATCGATTTAATTACTTTCCCTTCCATATTGACGCCAAAATTTTCGAGTTTAAAATTGTCTCTCACCATTATTTCTAGTTGGTCATCAGCAAGTTTGCAACAAAGACTTGCATGGTTTGACTCTCCATGTACTGAACTAGTTCCTACAACTCCATGTATGGTCCACCCTAACTTTGACCTGGACAATACTGGGTGATTAAGTTTTGGCTGAATCACTTGCCTTGGCACTATTAAACCGCAGTGGTCTTTTCCAATCAACATTTTTGAGGCGACGTCTTCTACAGCTTTTAAGATGTTAAGAGTCCAAATAAGGAAATTTCTGCGACAAAAATGTTACATCTATTTTCTGTCTAGGTAGACTCAAGTTATTTGCAGTTCTGACATTTATTAATTGATAAAAGTTAGGAATTTTAGTTTGGGCTGAAATTTTGACAGAAACTATCCTTGACGTGTCTTCATGATGCGTTATTTGGTTACTCCATTGAAAACACAGTAGAACTATAGGTCCTGGAAGTTCTAACTTTTCAGCCAACTCTTCTTCTATTATGGTGCAGGTCGAACCTTCATCGATGAGTGCAAATGTATGTACTTCTTTATTTGGACCCATTACAGGAGCAACCCTTAATAATACAGTCTCGTTTCTATTAGATATACTCGTACAAAACTCGATCACATTTTCTTTATTTGGTACATCTTTACTTGCAATTTCGGTTCTATTTACATACAAAATATTATTATGCCGGCCTCTGCAGCCTTCAAACCCATATATTTTCGTAACAAAGCATTGGTTTACACAATGGCCTATTTTTAAACACAAGAAACATAATTTTAAATCTAATACAACTTTCCGTCTATCAAAGACAGTATTTTCAAGACATTTTTGATATTTCTCAATCTCGTGTTTTTTATCTTTACAGAACATGCAACATTTATTGTTTTCATAAGAATGATTTACGGCCATCACAGTCTCCTTTTCACCTGTAAATTTATATCTTTGAAAAGGATTGTAAATGGTACACATGGCACTAATTTCTTCAGCATACCAACTAGCAAAATCTTCCAAAGAAGTAGGACTTCCTTGTACATCCTTTTGCAGCTTCTCGACTAAAATAGCAAGCAATTCTGGAGTATATAAGTAAAGCTTAGAGTTTATGTTTCTCATTGTCGTAACCATATTATCAAGAGCATTTGAGAAAGCAATACATGTTTCGATCTTATCTTCTCTTATATAATTGAACTTTTTTACCCTATCCATCAATGACGAAACAATCCAGTCAGGCCTACCGAAATTCATTTCAAGTACTTTAATAATTTTTGTAACATTGTCAGGAGATATAAGTAGAGCTTTAACAGTTTCTCTGGCTTTTCCTTTTAAAGCACGATCTAAACGTAATAGATTATCATAGTCAGTTAATCTATTCTCTTCCGCAGAACGCGTAAATTCGCTAATAAATATAGGCCATTCCGTTAACTCACCTGAGAAAAAAGTAAGTTCTCTCATTTTTTGTCTTGACAGCAGAGTACTCATGTTATTTGAATTTTGTGCGCATTGTTTGACAATTTCTAACAGCATCTGATTATTACCACCATTCATTTCTCCCACGCCAAAAGAAGTGACTGAATTACCTATCTTCTTATGTGTAGCCATGACCGATTCCACTTCATAATTTGTGATTGTAGTCTGTTTTGCGTTTTTCACCCAATTGCTTACCTTCACAGGATCTTCGTAAAGATGACCAAAAACTTGATCGTAAATCTGAATGGTTTGAACATTTTCTTCATTTTGTTCTTCCAACAACAGGTTTTTAATTTCCATTTCTCTCTGCGCATTCTGTCTTCGTTTTTCAATAGCTCTAACTTTTCTTGCGTTTCTTCTTCATCTAGCTGTTTCTGTTGCTGCAACAACTTTAATTCTAAGTTCGATCTAGAAACAGAAGAACGTTTAGACAAAACTGACGGAGATTCAACACACAAGAGTAGAAGGAGGGCAGCAATTCCCTCCAATTTTTATTTGATTTGCGGATTCGCGGTTTAATTCGCGGATTTATTCGCGGATTTCGCGGTTTTAATTTTAATTCGCGGATTGACCCAATTCATTTCGCGGTTTGATCTAATTAATTTCGCGGTTTGATCTAATTAATTTTCATATGTGCTACTGATTAAATTACGCATTTGCTTCCGATTAAATTAAGCGGCGGCCATTTTTAATTTTCGCGCGAATATTTGAATTTGAAATTTTTCAGATTTTTCTAAGGTCCATTTTTTTAATTTAAACTTCCCGGGGTGTCGGCCATCTTGGTTTTCTGCGCGCGCACTTCTCTCGGCTGCCAGTTTGAATTTGAAATTTTTCAGATTTTTTTCTAAGTTCCATTTTCTGAATTTAAACTTTCCGGGTGTCGGCCATCTTTGTTTTCTGAGTGCGCACTTCTCGCGGCTGTCGTTTTAATTTCAATTTCGGGCAAATATTTGAATTTCAAATTGGTAGATCTGTCTCTCTCTCTTCTACTCATCGGGCGTTGGATATCTCTCTCTTGCATTCACAGAAGGGCTGTTTATATTTTAAAAAATCTCTGGACGAGCTGGATTTGAACGCTCTACGTTCGTGTTCACCAAATTAGTTGCAAGCGTCAATGCCTCAGCACCACTGAGACGTTGCAAATTTTAATGTGACTATTGGAAGCCCACTTCGCTGTTCTCATGTCACGCTGCCAGACTTTAAAGCAAACTATTTTTTCAAAAATATAAATTATAAGAATGGAATTGTGTAGCCTATTGTGATTAAAAATTGACTTTGTACCTGGTTTTCATAGAAATAATTCTTTTATTTTATAATTTAAGTGACGCGCATGAATGGATTATCGAGATTCTCATTGTCCCACCCTACTATATAGCTGGAAATTTCCGCTCGGTCGGCTATAAGAGGTAAAGTCAGATCGTAAATATACGAGTTACAAATTTGATTTTAATATATTTCTGAAATACTAAGTATGAAAAGGTCTCATATAATTTTATTAAATTATTTATAAAAACTGCGGTTATTATCCATTTTTCATATTTGAAATGCTAGTATATGCTTAATTTTATGTTGCTATGCGTAATTACAAAAGACGTTATAGCCCGAGGCTGAGTTTCTATTGGTCATCCGCTACGAACTTTAGTCACGCTGCAGTTCTTGGCCACAATTATATATACCAGCAATAAGATAACATGAACAAGAGATAACACGTATTGCTTGAGTAAGAAAGAGACAAACATAGTAGCAAATATTCGAGAAGGCTTGACTCTTAATTTTAATTATGACATTTGTCAATTAAACATGCCTACTAATATAATTTTTTTGTATGGCTATCTCTTTCTTACTCAAGCGTTGTATTTGGCAATTCGTCACGGAGAACGCAGATATAGACAAGATTCAACCCCATAGGTATATATTACAAATTTTGTATGACGTAATGCTTCTCCAGTTTTAAAAAGCGGGCGGCTAATAATTCATGGAACTATTACGTAACAAACTTAAATAAAAATTCGTCGTCAGTATTCATATTTGTTGTAAGGGGCAACTGTCGGAATCCACAAGTTGAACGCATCGTTATAATTTCTTCTATTTCGTACCACCAAATTTCATAAAAGTATAAAAACTGCATCTTGTTTTCCAACAAATCGGTGCAGGTTTGATGGCACGACGGTCTTTTTAATTTGTAACACCGAGATTGACATGTTTGGTTTTTATTTTATAAGTAAGCGTCTGAAATTGTGTCATATCGATAAAAACTGTATTTTAGTTTTAAAAATTCCAGTATAAATGCAAACGGATGAAAATAAAAACGCAATTGACAACAAATTAAAATAAATTTGAATAAAAACAGACAATTTCGTTGAAAAAATGTTCTGCCACCATCATTTCACTTAAAATTTTACAAAAACTGTCATCATGTCACTTTAAATTATACAAAAAACGAAATTTTTATTCAATAAGCGATAAAAAATACGCCATCCCATATCATTTCACTTAAAATTATCACAATTCGTTTTGCAAAGCGCTTTTATAATAACGAAAATGATGTAAAAACAGTTTTCGAGTTATTTCTAAGCATAATTTTGCAAATGTTTTACACTTTTTGCTCTAACTTGTTTCAATTTTAGTAAGATTTGAATAAAAAACAGCAATTTTATTGAAAAATATTCTGCTACAATTTAGAAAAGCAAAATTTCAGCTAAGTAGGCTTGTTGTTTATTTTATTACGAAGTTCTTGTACTTTTGATGGAAATATATGTATGTTAACCCAAAATTAACATAAATTTGAATAAAAACAGGCAATTTCGTTGAAAAATCTTCTACCACTAACATTTCGATAAACAAAACTGCAGTTACGTGAACTCTTTGTGCATTTTTATTACAAAAATTATTGTACAATTGACTAAATATGCATGTGATGACGACAAATTAACTCAAAATTAAACAAAAATCACCCAATTACACAGCATCTCACATAAATTTTTACAAAAACTGACATGTCACTTGAAATTATACAAAATATATGTATGTTGACCCCAAATTAACATAAAATTGAATAAAAACACACAATTTCATTGAAAAATCTTCTGCCACAAACATTTCGATAAACAAAATTTCAGTTACGTAGGCTCATTGTCCATTGTTATTACGAAAATTAACTCAAAATTGAACAAAAATCACGCAATTACACATCATCTCACATAAATTTTTACAAAAATCGACATCATGTCACTTGAAATTATACAAAAAACGACATTTTTATTCAACACACGACGAAAATTGAACAAAAATCACGCAATTACACATCATCTCACATAAATTTTTACAAAAATCGACATCATGTTACATAAACTATGCATAATTTTGCAAATGTTTTACACTTTTTTATAAAATGCATCGCTCAAAATTAAAATAAATCGCAATTTCGTTGAAAAAATCTTCTACCACAATCATTTCGATAAACAAAATTCTAAAATTCTTGTACTTTTGATGGAAATATATGTATGTTGACCACAAATTAACATAATTTTGAATAAAAACGCGCAATTTCGTTGAAAAAATGTTCTGACACCATCATTTCACTTAAAATTTTAGAAAAACTGACATCATGTCACTTGAAATTATACAAAAAACGACATTTTTATTCAATAAGCGATAAAAAATACGCCATCCCACATTATTTCACTTAAAAAATTATCACAATTCGTTTTATAAAGCAGTTTTAGAGTTATTTCTAAGCATAATTTTGCAAATGTTTTACACTTTTTATAAAATGTATCGCTCAAAATTAAAATAAATCACAATTTTTAAAATTATATCACACCATTATGAAATTGTAGATTGATTTTTTGAAATCTTACACTTTGTAACTGTAAAATAACTTCAAATACTAATATTTTAGCTTTAGATTTATTGTTTATTTGAGGAACAACAGGAAAAACCAACTTATAATAATATGAAAAGCTTAGTTTTCAGAATATTTTTTTGTGATGCGTTAATTTTGTCCAGGAGTATATATTGATTGGTTTTTTATTTGACTTTGAGAATTTTATACTTATCACTTATAATAATGCAGAAGACTAAAAGCCGTGTTTACACAACTAAAAGTACCACGGTTGCATTCGTTTATTTATATTTTCGGGTTTTTGTAAACAAACTTCCCTTAACTTTTAATAGCGATATTATCACAGAAAACAATTATTTATTCTGCATATTACTTGTGTTTTTTTAAAACTGTTGACACAGCTTTAAAGGCAAGTGAATTTTGGTTAATAATAATGAGAGTTACTGAATGCAACCAACGGCCCAAGCAAAGAAATATTGAAGCTCTACGTTTAAGCATATTAAATGTGTCTCTGACTTTGATGTTTACACATAACCTATAAATTATTTTGACTACGAAACTTTTGCAAATTGTTGTTCATTGCTTTGATTGCGCTGCAAATATACCTCAGAGTTGGCGCTGTACCCTGCATACGGGCTGTTTTTCAGGTATGTCAACGAAGAATTAACGAGGTATAACAATTTGTTTCCTTTATTATTTTGAAGATTACCTAAGAAATACAGAAAACATAATTCAACAACTGCTGCTCAACAACATCCTGAATGCTAACGCTTGGAAGACATCTACTTTCTTTGAGAGCATGAAACGTTGCAGTAAAAAGAGTTTTCATTGTACCCCGATGTCGGTAATAAACCTGCACATATGCAGATTTTCAGGTATGCCGATCAAAGATGAGATGAAGAATAACAATTTGTTTCCTTTATTATAGCGACATTTTGAAGATTGCCAAAAAAATACAGAAAATCGTGGAATTTAGACATCTACTTTCTTTGAGAGCATGAAACGTTGCAGTAAAAAGAGTTTTCATTGTACCCCGATGTCGGTAATAAACCTGCACATATGCAGATTTTCAGGTATGCCGATCAAAGATGAGATGAAGAATAACAATTTGTTTCCTTTATTATAGCGACATTTTGAAGATTGCCAAAAAAATACAGAAAATCGTGGAATTTAGACATCTACTTTCTTTGAGTGCATGAAACGTTGCAGTAAAAAGAGTTTTCATTGTACCCCGATGTCGGTAATAAACCTGCATATGTGCTGATTTTCAGGTATGCCGATCAAAGATGAGATGAAGAATAACAATTTGTTTCCTTTATTATAGCGACATTTTGAAGATTGCCTAAAAAATACAGAAAATCGTGGAATTTAGCCGGTAACAGCTTGAGAAGAACTTCAGATCCTGTTAGTGTGTACTACAATGATCGGCCAATTCCTTCCAAGGACACAGTAGCGCGAATTGTAAAACCATTCCGAGAAACTGGATGTGTCAAAAATTTATAGCTCGCGACGACATGCAAATTTAGATTTCCTTAAAGACTATTACAGAAGCATATTTTAATATAACGCCTCAAATGTTAAATAATGTACGTTGCAACTTTTACGACAGACTAAGTCACTGTTTAGTAGTGAATGGAAACACATTTGAGCATTTAATTAATTAGTTAAATCTGTTTTGTTATAAAATTCGTAAAACATATTTGTAATTTCTTTCCATTATTTTATTTTAAAAATAGTTTTTGGATATACCATTGTTTATCTTATTGTAAATTAACAATTTTTTCTTGAACAAAACCACAGAATACAAGACAAAACTTTTTATTATAAAATACATTGTTTACAGTTATACATAAATACTTAACCTCTCTCGTGTGTCCGTTTACTACACGTCAGGCACCCTGCTTAATTACAATAGCATACGTATTCAAGTAACATTTAAAAAACATGTAAATTTGTTAGTAAACTAATCATTTCAGCAGTTACATAATTATTTTTCACAGAAATTTCTCAAATTGCCTTCGATCATGTTCTAAATACATGTTAACCCTACGTTTTATCGCTAAACACATTGGCCAATATTCTTGGTGTGATGGTATTTACTGCAATCACAATAGCTCGTGTGTAGCGGAACATCTAATGGTGCATAATATGCAGCATTTTTTGCACACCTTTTTAACAGGATCTGTACAAAACGCCTACAAAAAATTAATGTACAATAATTTAATTATTAAAGAACACCATTGCATGTCAATTTACCTGTTTGAGCTGACAAATGTGTTAAAGATTTATTAGGACTCGTGGTTATTCGATCTTAAATATCTTGCAAGATGTCTTCAGTGACCGCAGATTAAGTGGTGTCCCTCTACATTTGCCGTTACTACATGTTCTACGGAACGTGGCACTACGATGTTAGAGAACTGTTTTTCAAATTGTTGATAACAAGATTGAGATAAATATATCCAAACACAATTTTCATCACGTTCTCCAGAATAAAAATCAGCCTCTACGATAAACTTATTGCCTTCATCAGAGAAAACCATTTTTTCAGCTTAACCTAAAAGTAGCAAGGTCGTGCTGCAATTATTAAAAAATAAAATATAGCAATATGAATTCTTACCAAATAAATTCACCAAGTGTGGTGTTATTCTTGACAATGGCTGATTTTAAATAAAATGTAAACAAATAAGGCGAAAGTTATCTCTTTTCTTTATTTATGGAAAGTTACACACCCAAATTTGACAGTGTCAAATTTACTGCGCGCGCATAAAAATGAGAAAGTAAGATTAGTGAACGAATTCTAGGCATACCAACAGACAGCAGTTTTGATAACAACAGGAATATTTTACAGTCCAATGAATATTAATAAAATTTGTATTGGGAAAATTTTAAAGTTACCCACAATTAGAAACGAAAGCACAGTTGTGACAACAAAATAATTCAATGATTGTTTCACTTCTGACCAATCACAATTCTCGATCCGGCCAAAGCAATAGTTGATCCTTACGTAAATTCCCAATGTTAATTTTGCTATATCTCATAGTCGGTGAGACACACTGTATAATATATTCTGAAATGGCAAATGGTAAATAGTTGTCAAATATTATTACTTCTTTTTGCATTTATTGTATCGTGGAAAAAAATTGGGCCAATAATTCGCCTTTGTGACATAGTTGCCCATACTCCAACTTTGAG
Source organism: Agriotes lineatus (assembly GCA_940337035.1). NCBI lineage: Eukaryota > Metazoa > Arthropoda > Insecta > Coleoptera > Elateridae > Agriotes > Agriotes lineatus. Next base: position 69,161 of record CALNHX010001354.1, on the reverse strand, counting down.
CGGGTGCAAACTGGTTTCAACATAAATGTGCAGTCTAAAAGTTAAGGACCATAAACCATTGACAATATTGAATCCGTTGTCCAAAATCATGTGGATACAGCTGTTGAACTACCGATACCTTTCACGAGTGCTTTCCATCAAGTTTCATTCGAAATCCTGTACAAAGAACAATTTTAAGTTTTAGATTTGCTATTTAGGTACCTGGTTATATTCGTACGTTAAATACAAAAAATATCTCAGGGACCCCGTTGATAAGATATGGGGGTTCAAAGTGGGCAGATTGAAAATGACAAGCTGAACTATATTTTATAAATTTCTATATTCAAAATATTGCAAACCCAGTATAATCTTGTAAAAATAAATTTATTTTGCCAAAAGTTGCTAGAGTTTTTAAATACAATGTTTTAAATGTTTCAAAAATTATTAAAATATGAAATAAAATGAAGCTGGCAACATATCAGATTGATAATTTGCAAAAAGTATTGACCAAATGTGTTTTGTGCCAATGATTTAATGTCACTTTAATGTCAAAATTTAAAGATCATTTGTAATGTTTAGTAATAACGAATATTGTGACATGTACCTCATTCTTGGTGAATGCAATGGAAACTTAAGAAATGCTGCTCTAGAATATTCGTTGCGTTATCCCAATCGTCGTCATCCCGATAAAAATGTTTTTCAGCGGCTTGAGCAACGTATGCGGGAAACTGGTCGTGTTGAATTAAATTACAACCACCATGGGCGACCACGAACAACCAGGACTGCTCAATTAGAAGATCAAGTTGTTGCAGTCGTGGAAAATCAACCAGGTATGAGCAAACATGGAATCGTCCAAGAGCTTGGTATAAATTGCAGTTTAGTGCATAGAATTCTAAAAGGGGACAATTATCACACTTTTCATTATTCAAAAGTTCATGTTCTACAAGAAAACCACTTTCTGCAAAGAACGAATTTTAGCCAGTGGCTGCTACAGCAAATTGAAGCAGATGAAGATTTTACAAAAAAAGTATGGACGGAGGAAGCAGCTTTTACTTGAGGGGTACTTATTTAACAAGCACAACAATCATTACTGGGCAGTTGAAAACCCCAATGTATTTCGCATAAGAGGTTTCCAGCAACGGTTTGCGCTAAATATTTGGGCAGGCATATTAGGTACCTACATTATTGGACCATTCTTTTCACCCAATCACCCACAGCATATGTTTCTTATGGTTCTGATCCTGGCGGTTGAAAAAATTGTATATACACGGCAGGGCAGAACACCATTTTTCCCTCTGTGTATTTGTGCTCGGCATCACCCTTGAGCTGCAAACTCACATCTTGGGAAAAATTATGCTTTTCTTTTTCTTATAATGTATTATTTTTTCACATTGCCATTGGTGACATTAAAAAAAGTGACTTTTTGATACTTTTCATAACTGCTCAAAATCATATTGAGTTTTAGAAATATCTTCCACCTTTGCTTCGTTGCCGGACTTTGTATTTATACAGTACAGTAAACATTGCGCTTCCATACTTTGACGAAAATTATTTAAAAAGATATTTTTGTCAACTACACGGAAAAATTGCATGTTCAACACATTGGAAAAGTGATTCTTCCATGCTCACGTAAAACTTTTACATTCGCTGGAAAACTTTCACTTTTCTTAACTTGTAGAACAATCTAACAAGAGGTCAATAAAAAAGCCAATTAGGGTAGGCTGTGATATGTGTTATACGTTTGGCAGTACTGAAGTGTATTGTCAGTCTATGTGAAATTCGAGATTAGTAGGTTAGGTTTTGTTTGTTGTTTGACACAGACTGACATAAAATATAACCTGCAAATCTCGAATTTGACATAGACTGACAATACACTTCAGTACTGCCAAACGTATAACATATATCACAGCCTACCCTAATTGGTTTTTTAATTGATCTCTTGTTACTATTAATTCACTAGCGATTTAAGAACAACTCGCTAGAATATAAACATTATAAACAGTTACTTATGGTTGCTATTATAGAGATAATAATAATAATGCCAGTTTAAAATGACAAAGAAATAATAATTAATCAAGTGATTTAACAATAACAGTAACGGCGTAATCTCTAGCGTGCTTTTAAAACTTTCTTTCGTGCAACAAAAGTTATTACATTTGTCGTACATTTTAAATGCGGCATATGCCGCGGGTTTCAGCTAGTTCTAAAGATAAACCAGGTATTTCATTTTCATTTAATTTGTCATTTTCAAATTATAACAATCGAGGTTTTTAAATAACAAGGATTTGCTAGAAATTTATTGGCATTTTTCTGCAATCCTTTTGAATTTTTCTGATACCGTTCTAAACAGGATAAAATAACCCTTTTCATATAGTGTGTTCACTGTCTATAAGAAAGTATAACTTGAAAACTTTAGAATTAATTTAAAAATAAACAAAATTCAATGAAATGGTTCTCTCAAGCATAAGGTGGTTTTAAACTGTTCTGTTTTTACTTCTGTCAAATGAAATATGTAATATAAAATAAACATTTTATTTAAATAAATTGAACTATAGTTTTTGAAATCTCCATAATTAAAATGAAAAACTTAATGTAATTAGCTTCAACATACTAAAACGATAGAATGTTGATTAAAGGAAAAATTACTTGATACATTAAAAATTAGTATGAGTAGTATCACAAAAGCAGTTAAAGAATAAATCCTCGTTTAATCTATACATTTTTATATTAAACATTTTCAATTTGCTGACCTACCCACCCCCGTCCTCCTCTTTTGCAATTCCCTTTTCGTATGTTCAGTGGGGCTTGCTTACGTCATAACAACATTTGCTCTTTAGGAGAAACATATTATTTTAAGCAAGTTGATGAGAAAATGAGCCGACTGATGTATTATAAAAGTTAACATTTAAAGAAATCATATTTGTTTAAGCCAGTGTTTTTGAAAAAGTGTCTCTTCTTCATTTAAAAATAGCAATTTGATTTTATTAAGGTAACTGATTTTTAAAAATGTCTGTGTATCCACAAAAACGTGTTGCAAATATTAGTCCAAAAAAAATTAAATTTCTATTACTTCTGTCAATGTAAGCCATATATCATTATGGTTATAAAGAAAAGTATTTAATGAAAGTAGAAACAAGATGGTTTGTGAATCTATTTAATTCTTTTAGCCGGTGACGTGCCTGATCGAGCATACTTCAATAATTGGGGACCTGGAGGACTACAACCCTCTCTATAAAGGCATCTTAATAACCCTATCATAAAGAAGCTATAAAATAAATCGTAAATACCTACCTCGCTTTATGACGGCCATAATTAACATCTACAGAGCAAGAAGGGGCACATGAAAAACCAAATCCATTAACTGGACAAAAATTCGCTATAAAGTCGAACGATAAATTGGCCGTTGTGTTTTAACATACAGTCGTGTGCAAATAAATCTGGGACAGTGTTTTTTTCACATGCAGCTTGAGTTAAGAATTGAAGAATATCTCCATGGATTTCCTCTTATCAGAAAGAGTTACAGATTTCATTAGCTGTTAAAGTTTAATGCAACTCTTTCTGATAGCAGAAAATCCATGGAGATATTCTTCAATTCTTAACTGAACCTACATATGAAAAATACATTGTCCCAGATTTATTTGAACACGACTGTACCTATAGTTGACTATCTATACAGCCTTAGACATTTTAAAAATTAATAAAAACACGACCATAAACATTTTTCGGAAAAATGCTTCAAATAAATTTTATTTGAAAGGACTTTCAGTTCTTTTTTATTTGAAATTAATAATTAAGTCAAGGAACAGGGGCGTCTCTATCTTACCCGCCGCAAAGTTTCATGTACCGCCCTCACTACGTAAGTGTTTAGATGGTTAGTTAGGGAAGGTAACTGATTTGAGTTAAGTGATGCTAAATAGAGAAACGTTCTTAACATGAGCCAAAAACCTTTTTTCTACGATCGTGTCAAAATGACAACTTTTTGCACAGTTTCTAGCGTCAAAAGTGACTTTTGTAACACTCTTATTAGCGCCCGAATTAGGTCTTTTTTGCACGTTGCCATTTGTGACGTGGGTTAATACTATATTAAAACAGGCTCCGCCGTAAATTTGAATCAAGCTATACCAACAATGTAAGCATAAAAAAAACCGATGGCCCGGGTGATGTGCTTTCCACGATTTCCCTGTCACTGTAAGGAGTTCCGACACCACATTTTTTTTAAGAAGAGGAAAACAGCTTAAATTGCTGAAACACAAATAGTTGGCAACCTTGGTATATTTGAAATGATATTTGAAATTAAGGATTTTTTTATACTTATAACTGTTTAGAAATCTAGGATAATTTATTTTTATATGATAATATCTTAATTGTCCCTATTCTTCAGCGATAAAGTTGTTAATATAGTATTAAAATGCCATCAAAGCGTAGCTAAGTAACTAAGTGTTAGACTAATTTGCATAAACGGAGCCGCAGGATCAATGCAAACAAATGTCTTGCCGCAGGCGACAGGCGTGTTACTAGTCAAATTTGTGAGATTTAATGGTATTTAAACTTCATTTATAAAACAAACGCAAATAAGTTTTTCGGTTAGACAATTTACAACGAAAATAAATTCCATCGGAAATCTACTTCGTTTTTTAGTTACCAGTAGTACCGATCTGACATTTTATAATCGCCTCCTGTCACCTATTTTAGATAGGCATCAAACTTCTTAAAACAGTAGATAATGTCGTAAAATTGATGTTTTACTGATAGATCAAAATTTTAATGGCAAAATGAACAAATACCGTATTTAGAAAGTTTACACATGATTAATTGAATTAAACAGTTTGCATTATTTTAAAGTTGTATTTTATTTTTAAAAATATGCAATGTATGTGGCATTTGTTATTTTTAGAAAAGCACTTAAAGATGAATGAACGGCAGTTTTGCATAGAACACAAAATAGTATCTTCATTTAATATTTAAAAATCTAGCTTTCTGAATCTTAAATTATCAGCATAGCGAATACAATCCATTTTACGTGTTCACCATAAAAACATGTCTACATTCGTAATGCATATTCAACGGGTATAAAGTCATTATCACCTACGCAAATCATAAAAGTGGGTGGCTAACCGTTCAACAGTACAAAAAACACAATTTAAGCTGTCCAGAAAACAACTTCGTTGGCTGCGTTTAAATAATTTCTCGTGCTCGGCTTAGATTTGCATTGAACTGTAATCCAGACAAAGGCAATTTATTTGTATTATTAATGATATAAAGAAGCCAATAGACAAAATAGACTTGATGGTTTTTTTAATTTTGTAACGAATGGTTGGTGATCTGTTTCAGACAGTGCCTGCATTAGTTTCAACAACACAAGAATTGTTAGAAACCCCAAACGCCATTTTTCCTCTTCAAATTAGTTTAATTTCTAAATTATAGTTTCGAGTTTATTTCTAATTGAATGGTAATTGAAAGGATAACATTTTTAAAGAAAACGTTACCGCATTTAAACAATTTCTTCTTGAATAAGGTTTTATAAATAATTTCTTATTAATTAATTATGAAGGGGGTTGAATAAAATGTGAACTGCATGTAGAATTGAATAAATACATATTTTGTGAGCATATTGTCATTATTTCACAAAATAGTTGCCACATTCTTTAAACTGCAGTTTCAATATGATCATATACCAATACAAGTGCATAGGTGTTACAGCTGAAAAATAATTTTAGTCAAAATCAAAATAATGAACACAACTCTTAATTAGTACCTATTATTTTCCTCAAAACTTTTAAAATGTATATGTCAATTCGTGGCAATTTTTGTCCCTTTAAAATAAATATTGATTTTTACATAATGTAAATGAAGTGTCACTTCAAAGACATGCGGTTCGTACACATTTATCTTAGGAGGACGTCTAACATACGCTATACAAACAATACTTTGCCAATATTATTTTTGCGTGATGTCATCTATTGGCTATTTTGTTTTAGCGAAAAAATTGAACTTTCATAGATTTGATTGATGTAAGTACCATCTCACACATAACACACGCCATTGCACAGAATGTAAAATAACTCAATAGATTTATATTTCTTCAAATTTCAATATTTTTTGTCTTGTTTAGTATAATCCTTGTCGGTTGTATATAGTTTCTTTGTTTCGTCGTTTCCTAATTTAGTGTATTCAGTTACAGCACTTAATGATTGGGGCCCGGATTCTTAAATAAATCGAAGAAATGCATCCTGGGCAACAAATACCCTCAAAGGCCACGTTGACCCTTAGTTAAATTTAATATTGGTGTTTCCCTATGTTACGCGTTCTGTCAGACACTCGTATACGCTGTTGACACCTTAACTGTTCATACTATTCCACAGCGCTTATACACCTTCCACAAGTGTATACATATTAAGTGGACCGATCTTTCCCGTGCTGTATATGTATATAGTATGATCAAAAATTATTGTCATCTAGTATGGCTATGGAATGCTTCCTAATATATGAATACAACTATGTTTATACTTAAATGTCAAACTTGACATTTCATTTTTAAGCGAGTTATAGTTGAATTCATAAAGTAGGAACTATTCCATGGCCATATTAGATGAAAATAAATTTTGGTCATACTATGGTTTTCCAATAGATTTTTTACGACAAAGATCTCATCGACAAAGATCTCATCGACACAGTACTTTCTGACGCTGGCTATGATTCTTGAAAATCCTCTTCTTATTGTTTTTTATGTTGCCCCCATACAGTCTAGCGCTATACAGCAAAATACACTACTACCGCGGTAAATACTACAATCCTGGCGAGATATCTTTTATAAATTGCAGTTATATGAGCTATTTTTACTCAGTTTTAGTTCATACATCTGTTAAAGAGATATGTTGATAGCTCTATCAATCGCATGTAGACATTTTTAAGCTGTTCTACAGCTATACCACCAGGATCAACACCTTTACCATTTTTCGTTCGACTTCGTGATTTAATAATATAATTTGTTTCTACAACTTCAGGTGGTTGCTCCAAGGTGTTGTCATATTTTGTCTTCTTCAAGAATTCTCTTAAAACAGTGTTTTCAAGTCAGAACGCTATACCAGGTGACTTTTTTAAAGTGTTGCTAGGGGATATCTTGAAAATGGTTTAATAGCTATTTATGCAACAAGTGTTAAAATTTTACTGTTATTAATCCATAAATATCGATTTAACAAAGGTTTGCATCTACGACACTTCTAATTTATGTCATAATAAATAGTAGACCATGCCGCGCGGGCGAATGTGTGCGAATGACAGTAGTCAGGGTCAGTTACAAAATGTAATTATTAATACTACAGATCTGACTGTATGCATTACATAGCGCTTTAATTAGTTCAAAAACACTTTACCTGTAACGCAAGAAGCAACTAGAATAACTTTACAACTTCACTTCCAGTTCGAAATTGTAGTTTTATAACCTCACTTCACTTTTAGCACATGGGCTAAAAGTAAACAGCTGATTTCTTTAACCACGGTAAACTATAAATCGTCACTTTTAGTGAAACAAGCTAGCGCTAAAAGGCCTACTTTTAGTGGTGGTCGTAGATAAAATTTTTTATGCAATTTTGATGAGGTAATAGGGAGATGGGGTGACATATTTTTGACATTTACCTCCTCTTTGTATTTTGAGGGGTAGGGGTAACGTTGGAATTTAAATTAGAATGATGAACTTTTGTTTATAAAATTCGAATCTTCATAAAAAACTACGTATGTGTACAAAAGATTTTTTGATTTGCTTTTTCGATTACGGGATTTATGATTAACTAAATTTTTATTAAAAAATAATAAAAATTAATTTTACTATAAACCAAGTTCACTTATTTTAGAATCATTATTCGTTTCCATAGAAATGCGTTAGTTCTATTTAAGTCGGTTGAGAATTTTGACGTTTTAACGATTATATCACATTTTTAGACGAGGGAAGTATTGCAATCAGTAAAAAATCACCTTCCGAGATTTCTTCATATCTTCACGTTTCAGGGTCCCTAGCTGACGAAAAACAGGTTTTCTCAATTCCGTCAGTCTGTCTGTCTGTCTGTTTGTTGGTGATATAACTCAAAAACTATTTGTCGGAGGAAGATGATATTTTGCATACACATTATACATATACCTGGCGCGAAACCGTGAAAATTTCAGATAGATATATACAGGATAAGCACCTTAAATAATAAAATTCTGTTTGTTTTTCATTAAACGTAGTAGTAGATACAAGTAATAATTTGTGCATAGTGCAAGCTTTATTCGTACCAAAACTGGGAGCCAACAGATACAGAATAAATGTTTTACGATACCAAAAGGAGGCACAAATTAGTGCTTTACTAAATATAGCTGCAACGCAGAAATTCGAATGGTCGGTGCTCCGTGGCGCAGGTAGAAATTGCTCAGTCCTTTACAATATCCCACAAAACGTTGGACCTGCACATGTGGTCCGCCTGCCGTTCGAATTCGACCACCGGTAACGTTTTTTTTTATTTGAAAATTTATTTAATTTATTAGAAACTTGAACATACTTTTACTCCTAACTTAATTTGATTTTTAAAATTATTTAGTGTCATAATGTCGACGAGGGAAGTTCTGCGTAAAGCCTTTTACAGATTTTTTAAGCTGTATAACCTAATAAATCATAATTCCGTAACCGAAAGCAAATCAAAAAATGTTTTGTACGCATACGTAGTTTTTACGTAGATTCTAATTTTATAAACAAAAGTACCTACATCATCCTATTTAAAATTCCAAAGTTGCACTCCACCCCTAAAAACACAGAGAGGAGGTAAATGTCAAATATGTTTAAATATGCCCCCCCCCCCATCTCCCTATTACCTCACAAAAATTTCATGAAAATATTGCAAACCGTTTTCGAGATATCGCCTTGTAACACTTTAAAAAACTCACCCAGTATATCAATATCTGTTACACCGCTTTTATGTGTATTTTATGATCTCACACTCATGATTATCGTCTAGATTTTATTTGTATTTTTAGAAGAGAGAAGTATTGTAATCGCAAAAAACACCTTTCGAGATTTCTTCAGATATTCACGTTTCAGGGTCCCTACATGACGAAAAACAGGTATTTTCAATTCTGTCTGTCTGCCTGTCTGTCTGTCGGTCTGTTGGCGGTATAGCTCATATATATAATACACATATATTGCTGGTAGGGCCTGGAAACTTCAGAAAACATTACGGCGCCGACATAGTCTCACTTATAGTATAACGCGTCTCGTGCGCATGCGTGAGAATTCGAACTCCGCCTTTAGAAGCGAATTTTAAACTTGACCACTTCCCCATTGGGCGGGACCACTTCCCCATTGGGCGGACGACGCCGCCGCGCTTGCGCACAGCTCACCGTATACATGAAGGAGTTGGTTGTGTGTCTCACTTCATCGGCCAGTTTCCCACTTATAGCCGCTAGCAATATAGTAAGTATTAAATATATGGTATAGCTCCACAACTATTTGTTGGAGGAAGATGATATTTTACGTGTGGATTACATATGTACCTGGCTTGAAGCCGAGAGAATCTCGGTCAGATATATACAGTGTGAGTACCTTATAAAAATAAAATGTTTGCTTTAACTCGAGAACTATTAGTTAAATAAATGCAATACTTTGCACATAGCTTAGGTTTTTACCCTTGACACAAAAGGGCATATTTTTTACGTGTGTGTACATTTGTTTGTCTCAGTCATTTTGCTATTCCAAGATTGTTTACCTCTTTATTATGTTTCGGCATAACTGACTGTCTTCTTCTTTCTTGACATTCGCCTATTGCTATAATCGCTTTTCCTTATAGCTAGATTGTCTGCTTCTATATTCTACTATGACTGTAGGTTCTTCATTTGCTAAATTCAACTCGTAGAGAAACTATGGGTTCGCCTTGTAGACTTTGTAAGTTGTATTGAGATTGTTCTAAACATAATATTTTGTTTGCCAGTTTCTTGTGGAAAACAATTTTTAAATTTTAGGAGGTGATATGGTGGTCGTCTAAACCTACATTCAGCGACTCATTTACTCTATGTCAACAACTTTCAATTCGAATTTTGTAATATTTTGAGTAATTGAGTAATCTATAACAGACTTCAACTGCCATGTTGATTGTGTCTAGGTATAACAATGAATTTTTTTATGTCGGAATCGCATATTACAATTTTTAGGGCATATGGGTGGCACACTTCTATTAATCTCTCACAGTTGTCGTTTCTAATATCTTCACCATATGGTCGTACTACATGGTCATTACTCATTTTACTTGCCCTGCCATGTGATCTAGGAATTTACAAATTGCAAGATAGTTCCGAACTGATGATGTTGAATGTCAGTGTCACAGTCACGAATGTAATTACTGGTTGCATCAGTGTTGTATGTGTAAACTGAATTAAAGCAAAAACTAAAACCGGTTACAGTTGAAGGTTCCTATAGCCTGTTTTGAATATAAATAATCCAAAATCCACTAGTAACGTCCAACAAGAACAAATGGCACTAGACGTGGTGTTAAACAGCTAACTGATTTCACCAATTTTATGAAAAAGTCAAAATATTGTTTATTTGACAAGGATGATGAAATTACTTCATATCTATGTTTATAATGTTCTTTGTAAATTCACTTTAATTATGAATTTAGTTAGTTGTTTAAACTTTCAAGCTACCCACATTTTTTTGTTATGAAAACACTGTGCAGCTGCAAAAGATAAGCTGCCAACTGCAAAATATTTAATTATTACGGTGTTAGTTATTAAATGTGGGCTTATTACATAAACAATAGAGTAGATTTAGTTCTACTTTCTTTTTCGAATCCAATCTTGAAACGGAAGTAATATTATACAGTGTGTTAAACAATAAGTGTTAAATATTTAAAGAGGGGTGTAGTTCAAAAGGCCCGTGGTATATACGTTTTTTATATTTTGGTTCTCAAAATGGACAAAATCCGAGGATTCAGTATTCTGGCTACAGAGTACTGGGTAATCGTGCATTGACTATTCCTTCTAGAAAGTAAAGCATACCAACACCTAACCCACACATGCATCGCCACAACATTCTAGGTCCGTTTGATATGCTACAGATTTTTTTCGGATTACCCTGCTTCGAGATTCTTTCACGCAAAGCTCAAATCTAGCTTCATCCCTCCAAATTACCTTGCCCCAATCCTCTATTATTAAGTTTTTGCGACATTTAGTCCAAACTAGACGATTTTTCTTTTGTTTCTTTGTTAGTAAAGGCATTTTCATTGTATAAGAGTAAAAAATACATAATATGAATTATATTACCTTATAAAAATTAAACCAATTGTTTTTAAAGTTGTTAATCGAGTATTCTTAGAATATGGTTTTCCTGTAGGCTAAAGCTAAAGCACTCACTGTAGTTGTTACTACGACTTGTTTTTAGTATACGACCTCAAATTCCTAGCTCAGCCACAGTAATCGAAGACTTTCTTGGGCAATGCGGTTTTGGGGTAACAGATGCAATTAGTTTATACAATTTAACAATATCTGTCACCGTATAACGAGTTAAACTTGCATGTTTAGCAATACATCACTCAGGTTTGCCTGATATTGATAAATTAAGTACCTAAATTTTCCACAGATCTTCTGATAAAGTTTTCAAATATAAGCTTATTTATTTTACAAAAAGTGTAATCGCAGTTTAAGTAGTAAAATACCACAGTGAAAAAATCGGGCGAATTTCTAAAGGTGAATGTATTGTTTATAAAATAGATTATTTAAACAGTTTAGTCAATTTAGTTATAAGCGCTTCCATTTATAGACGCTTCCTTGTGAAAACATTTATGATCACAATTTTACTGCGCAATTCTAGTCGTTATATTGTAGAAAGGAAGCAGCCCTTTATTAATAATTATGAAAAAATTATGAAAACGAATATTCTAAACAAAGCTGCGACACAACTGCCTCAAATAATGGAAAGTCGGAATTCAGGTGGTAATTTTTAATTCGTTGGCATCAAAAAACAAAAATCGGTAAATATTGAATTATTTCAATAGGTAAATGCATACGTTGTAAATATTATAAGTACTACTACTAATAAAACAAATAAATACATATACCTACACATGGTCTGCAAATTATTTTACTCAGTTATAACTACATACGTACTTTCCTTTTCGACTGCTGTGTTGAAGCGGAAGTCATTTGCAACCATAAATGACACATCTAAATAATGAGCTAAAAATAATAAACACTGAATGCACCCATATTTTAAAAATTATAAACTTTAATTTAATATTTTATAGATTAAGTCAGGCGTCACATTGAATGAAATACGAGTCATAAAATAAACTAATCTCAATATTTATGCAATCGTATAAGTTGCACCCATTGTTAAACATTTTATTTTGGTTAATGTTTTGGTTTGGTTTAAAATTTGTTGTCTTTGAAAAACATATTTATAATAATTATATTTAGTTTATTGGTCAGTTCTGTAGGAGTTACATTATAAAAATGGGACAACGTTTATATTAATAAATTACATATGAAAACAAATCTATTAAACAAAAAACAAAAGATAAATAAAGTGCCTCGAATGCTGAAATGTTAAATTTGCAGAGCTCATAATTCGTAGGTCATTAACATAGAGGACGGTCAATAATAATTACAGCGTCTCAATCTAGTACACAGGTTTATTATCAGTAAAATGCAATAAAAGGTGGTATTCGGGTTTAATGCGATCATTCCAAGTTTTTGCGCACCGAAACAAAAGAGCGCAGAGATACAACTTGTTCGCTAATGGGTTATATTGTAACGTAACAATTGAATGGGAATTCATACATACCGCCTCATAACGCGAAGTGCACACAACATGTAAACGAAATTTCAGTCATTAACACACTCGCAATGTGTTAGTGGCAATTGTCGGCCGACTCTTACAAATATGACTAATGCATTCAATAGTCGTCGCGCGTAATTTACAGGTTTACACGCCAAAGCAATATTTTATTCAAAAAGAAACCGGCGAATAACAGATATGTTGTATTACAACGAGGATACAGCTCTAAGGAGATGAAAAGAGTTTTTTAAAGTCAGTCTCCGCTGGTAGATGAAAGCCGTTCAGATAGAGCGTTCCGTTGGAACAACGGCCGGCGCGGCCGTTGTTCGCGCGGAAATTTGGGATCTAGTTGGCCGTGCCGGGCAAGAAGCAGCCGTGCCGAACTACTCTGCGGAGGTCTGCCATGTGCTACGGTGCTACGGCGGCGGCGCTACGGCGTGCACCCTCCCCGTCAAGCCAAACGAGTGTCAATCCGCCGCAACGGGGCTCACAACACTATTTAGATTGGATTACGTGGTGTAATGGAATCTACGGGCTATCAGGAGGTTGCGCTTGCTCCTCTCTTGTACGGCAATCCTGTAGACAAGAGTGTATAATTAATGGGAAATTCGATTACCACGCCGAGATTCTAATTATCCCGACTTTATGATTTACTTTAAATTCTAATATGCCTAAAACCAGTTTTTCAACGTGATACACGGCTGTTTTACTAATTTGGAATTGTTCCTCGTCTGCTCTTTGCCCGCAGCAGCAGCATGTTCATTATGGATGACAAATGTTCGGAAAAAGCACTCGGTATATAAGCTACTTCGACAATCCACGTTGTGTGTCAGACAACCTCGTGTCTTGAATGAGGTGTTTATCGAATCAACCCTTGGTAATATACATTTACGGGATTCCAACTTTATTACTCCCCACACTTTTTATCCCTGAATTAAGCAATTAAAAGCATTTCCGTTTGTGATTATACAATTTGTGGTATCCCAGACTAGCTGAATTTGATGTTTCACTTGTACAAGCACTCTGTAGTTCATCACATGTTGTTAAAAGGGCAATACCAAAACTTTTTTATTAATATAATAGAATATTTTTGAGCTGTGGTGTGTGGTAGTAATATAAATGCCCAGTTAATTGATATTTGCTCAGCATAATAATTATGGGTTCTAGCAACCACTGAATGCGTCAGTGGGATCTGTTTTCTAAGAGAAGCCAGGTATAAGGTAGATAAATCACTTGCGGTAGTAACAGTGAATGCTATTTTAGAAAAGCAATAACATTCCTCATTAGCAGCGAAGGAAAGAAAAAGATGTAAAGTGAAATGTTATTATTATGATGTATTGAGTAATTTACACCATATGTTAAACCAAAAGAGTGCTTGAAGATGCCACAGGAATTTATTTTATCAACAAGTATATTGCAGGTGTAATTTTTTAAATCAAAAAGTTATATTTGGAAAATTAGTTCTACGACTGTTCAAATTATAATTATTTTTGTATAGAATTAATTGTAGCTCAATTCTGCGTGCATTCAATAGCAGACTTCTTTTAGCATCCCAAAGTGGTGGCCATTAATTTTCTAGTAGAAAATTGAGTTTTTGCCTTTTTTAGTGGCGAAAACCCTTTGCGAACCCACTTTTTAACAGAAGGGTCCCACTGTATATCTATGTCTCATCTCCAGTGATAATTCGCCAAGAAAAATTCTGAACATTCTGTAAATAACTGATCTCTTTCTTAAGAATTTTTTGTTATACCGTAAGTAGCATGTGAATCCAGCGTGTAAACACCTTTTTCCTGCGCAAATTATCATTCAAAATTGGTTCGCGTTCACGTTCTTTGCAATAAAAGACTTTCATTCGTCGATCTGACAACAACTTTTAAATAACCTTGCTTAAATTGGTTATCCTAAGTAATACTTTGTCTCGGAAGACAAAAACAATATCGTACTCCAGATCAAAAAGTACAATTCCTTCCACCATTCTACCTCTCAACCCGTTTAATTTTTTAAGGACGGAGTTCAGCAAAGAATAACTTATTATTTCGAAGAAAGGAACTCGAAAGCAAATTGTTGATTTTTTTATTAATAAAGTATTATATATAACTGAAAAAGTCACTTTTGACATGGAATTATAAATTAGTATTTTTAATAATAAATGATTTCGTTTCTTACATTTAAAGTTTTAACCTAAATAAAAAATTGAAAATTCATATTGTGGTATCGAATAGAAATCAGCTTAAGTGAAATACAAGGTATTTTACTGCACAAATAAACGGCTTTAGTTAGAATTTCCCTCTCAAGTGGAAGTTTGAAACTACAAACTCCGCAAATATCAAAAGAAAACAAGAGTATTCAACATTATGTAGAAAATAGGTACAAATATATTAACATTGCTAATAATACTGAAACAGTAAAGGATCCTCATTACATCAGCATGTAAATACAGAAGGACAATGCAAGCAGTGGGCGTGGGCGCATATTGTATGCAATTCTTGCTGCGTTATTATAAACACCCTATAAAATTCTATCCCATTTGCGATGTTCATCCTGCATTTATTAGATCGCATATTCGTCAAGAATAAAGCCTGAGCTATGTGCAAATTTACTTTTATCTATTCCTCTGTTGTTTCAATGTAACCAATGTACTTTTTGTGTCATACCTATCAATGCTAAGTAAATTATAGAATTACTAACCGCTTTTCACGTTAATCTTAAAAAACTAACTCTAATTACAACTCAACTTATTCAACAGACGTTTGACCGGCTATTGCTCAAGGAGAGGGAGGGGAGTTGGACCAACCGACGTATTTCAGAGCGAGATGCTGTCACAATAGGGGTTGATTGTAATCAAAATAATGGGGGAAAATGAGCACCACGAATTTCATTGATAGAATGGGGATGCACTTTTCGGCCGGCCCCCGTAGAAATTCAAAGATAGAGGACCGACGCTTCACTTCGACGGTTTTGTTCGACGTTCCGGCTGCTTGGGGACCTACCTTTCAATCGGAGCCACTACTTCTTTGGTCGGGTCCACTAAGTAAGTTTGTATTTTTGCCTCTAACTCCTCAATTAAAAGAGTCACCGTCGCGATATCTTCCGCAAACGTGTAAGAGTACGCCGGTTGCGTTATTTTTTTATGCGTCCTTTAACATATCACGTAAACGGGAACGCAAAAAAGTCGCTGCACCGGTAGCATCATGGCATCTAATTCTTAAGTCATAGTTCGCTTCTGCTCGAAGCAGGCGCTCAACATGTAGTTTGAAAATAATGTTGTCGGATAAAAGAGTTCGATAATGAAAAAATACACAATAACGAAGCAAAAACGAAAAGAAAACAAGGAAAGAAGAAAAACAAAAAGATAAAAGGAAAGTAAGAAAACACAAGAAAAAACTAAAAGACAAATAGAAAACACGAAAAGACAACTAGAAAACAAGAAAAGACAAAAAAGCAAGGAAAGATAAGAAAAACGAAAAGACAAGAGAAAACAAGAAAAGACAAAAGATAAGCAAAAAAAGACAAGAAAAAACGAAAAGGAATAGAAAAGAAGAAAAGACAAAAAGAAAGCTAGAGAAGACAAGAAAAACGAATAGACAAATAGAAAACAAGAAAAGACAAAAGGAAAGCAAGAATAGACTAGAAAAAACGAAAGGACAAATAGAAAACGAGAAATAACAAAAAGTAAGCAAGAAAAGACAAGAAAAACGAAAAGACAAATAGAAAACAAAAAAGACAGAAGAAATAAGAAAAGACAAAAATAAAACGAGAAAAGAGAAAAAAAACAAATAGAACCAAAGAAAAAACACGCATTAGGTAAAGAAAACGAAGAAAAACAAATGAAAACAGGAAAAGACAACGAATAACAAAGAAAAACAAGAAAAGGCAAGGAAAAGAAACAAAGAAGCGAAATGATACAAAAAGGTGTTAAGTCATTTTGCGGTTGTAGATGCTTAATCGCATTTCACGCCTTTAGGGCAATTTGTTGCTATGTCAAAACCATTTTCAATCTTTCCGCACATTTGATCAGGTCATTTTGGTATGTTAAATAGCCACCTAGGCTTTAGGGCAGCGTGCCCGTACGCTAAACCCTTTTAGTTCTTTATTTGGCTCCATCGCCTAATTCCAGAATCATGATTTCGCACATATTTGGCCCCAAACGCAGCATTTCCCGTCGGTTGGAGCTCCCCTCTGATGGCGCTGTGGCAGCCGAGCGTATCGCCCGCAAGAATTCCGAATCTTCTAGAAAGCACGCCGCTGAGGCGTGATATCATGACGCCGGCATTAATTTGTTTCATTTTATCGCCTTGCGATTGGCTGCCGAGGTTTAGTCACGTGGGGAGGCGACCAAGGTGACCCGTGCCAGTGCTTCCCTCTGGGCATTCAGCCGAGAGCCGTCGATCGAGTAAGAGGTCGGATAGTGTGTGTGAGTTCGTGCGGCGCTCCCGCCCTTGGCGGGGGCGTCAGCCTTTTTCCCGGCGAGTGCTGCTTCAGCATTTATGTGACAAACGTTTTCGGCAGTGGCAGTTGACCGCAGCCCGTTGCAGAGAACGCTTGTGTGGTGGTTGTGAGTGTGAGTTTCGAATTGTCTTCGGCGTAGCGTGGGTGTTTTTGAGCCCAGTTCCTGCTTCCGTAAGTAAGGGGTCGTGCCCCCTTCATCTCGACCTACGAGGATCTGTCCCGCAGAACGAAAGTGGCCCATTTTTTTCGTCGTCCCGTCGTACGCGTCCTGACGCGTTTCACGTCGCCATTGTGGCGGATGTGCCCTCATCCCTATAGCCGTCGAACATCGAAGGTACCTGCCACCTAAGACTGCAGCCTGTCGCAACTCAACTGTACCAGGCTCCCCAACCGCCTACATTATTAAGGTATGTGTCTTAGAACTGATTACCGCTGTGAACGCGAGCGAGCCGTCACATCTCTGGTGCCTACAGGCACTGTCGTCATAACTGTCCATGTCGCGAGTGCTAATTTGATCTTTGCTGTTCGCTGCATAAGGCGTCGCGCCAGCATATTTGTACATTCATTCAGAATCGCAGACTGTCCATGTCGCGAGTGCTAATTTGATCTTTGCTGTTCGCTGCATAAGGCGTCGCGCCAGCATATTTGTACATTCATTCAGAATCGCAGACTGTCCATGTCGCGAGTGCTAATTTGATCTTTGCTGTTCGCTGCATAAGGCGTCGCGCCAGCATATTTGTACATTCATTCAGAATCGCAGACTGTCCATGTCGCGAGTGCTAATTTGATCTTTGCTGTTCGCTGCATAAGGCGTCGCGCCAGCATATTTGTACTCATTACTGCCCATTACTGTTCATTACTGTTCATTACTGTTCAACATCTGTCGCTAAATTTAGAGCGCGCGCCAGCTGGTGTCCTTAGTTATAATCTAGTTATAGATATAGGGCGACGCACTCTGCTGCCCCATTGTAACCCGTTAGGCAATACATGATTTGTTAGCTAAGGGAACTATTGTTTTGTTTCGACTTGTGCATGTTCTGTTTCAGATAAGCGCCCCCTTCATTGTACTGATTATTGTGCGACGGAACGAGGGAGCTTTGAGCGTACAGGTGGGTAAGACAGTTGCGTAGTCGCGGTCGGATTGACACCTAATTACAGTCCTTGCATAAGGCAATCCCGAAATTGTTATTCGACCTTGCATTTCTTGAGTAATCCTATCGGCGGAGTATTTTGCGTGCTTCGCTCCCGTCTAACCGTCCAGGCCCGGTTAGCCGGGTTAAGACAGGCTTGGTGGCGCCCTCATGATTTCGACATACCCTATATATATATTATGCCACAACACGCTTGCCCAGAAGGTATCGTGTGACTCACGCCCGACTCCCTGAGCGTTCCAGCCGTGGCCTATTAGTCTATTTCGAACCGATTTCAGGGCAAGTGTGCCAGTTTTTCAGGACTAATTCCGTGGTGCGATGCTCACCTTGGGTGGGTGTCGTAAAGTTCTTTTTATACCGTAACAAAGGCAAGAAAAAACGCGTTAGTCTATGTTTTTTTGTATAGCTATGAAAATCTTGCATTTTAAGTTACTCTGAAATACGAAAAAAACATTGGGCTGAAAGTAGGGTTCGTGACTAATCGGTACGATAAGAAAAGAAAACAAGACACGGTGTTTCCACTATAGAAAAACGTGATCGTAATTCGTATTACTTTAACAGGAAATTCACAAGTTGGGAAAACGTTAATGAAACAAAAAAATACGGCGATAACGGTGTTAATCGACAACAAAACAATGCCAAAAGGGCTTTAGCAATAAAAACAACGTCTCACAGTATGGGCATAATCTGTTTTATACTCAAACAAGGCCACACGTTATGGGCTCTAAATGGGTCGTTAGGACACTCTAATTACGCCTCAACTTGCTGTAACAGACGGTTGACCGGCTATTGTCCAGGGAAAGGGGGGGGTTTAGGATCAACACGACGTACAATCTGTCACAATAGGGGTTGATTGTAATCAAAATAACTAGGAAAAATGAGCGCCGCGAATGTCATTGATAGAATGGAGGAGAAGCTTTTCGGTCGGCCCTCGTGGAAGTTCGAATTCTGAATGATATGACGCAACATTGATGACAATTTACTCTAAAAGTGGGTCACGCGCGTCGGCTTCAAATATGACTGTTGCCACCGTCTCGTCGAAGTATCTGCAGATGGTTAAAGGACAGCGCAGATTGCTGGCCGTTGAAACGACGTTATCAAACGAAGTCCCAAAAGGTCGGGTTTTGCATGAAGGTCCTTGTAGCGACAAGCATTGGGAAGAGGGCAAAACGACACCTAATTACCACAGTTCCCTAGATTTAACTCTTCGGAAAACCTCTCTCGTAGAAATTCGCCAAAGCGTTAATTGCACACCCAATGCTACAATACAACGGTGAATACTGGTTCGGCCATAACACACACCAGCCAAGCGAAGTTCAAACACACACAATCGTACGGTAATAGCTTCAGACGATGAGGTATGAGACGCGGGCTAAAGAAAGAAGGGTATGGGGCGCTTTTGCTTACTTTCACACAATATTACAACAGCTTCTTTGAGCCAAAAAGCGATACGCCGTGATAAACCAGACTCGGTTTTACGACGTAATCTGAGCTGAGTCGCATACTTGTGAACGTCAAAACTGCTATACTAGAACGACCGGGAAGCATCGGTATTTGAATTTGAGAAGGGGCGCGGAATTACCAATATTTAAAATAAAAGATACGGGAAAGAGCGGATATTTGATATGCAAGTACGCGATTTTAAACTGGTCGTAACAGTCGGTAATTTCATGTTTTGACTTTTGTGTAATGATGGATAGAAGATGAAAATGTAGAATAGGAATGTCTGGAGAACCACCCTCCTATCTCATAAGGAACAAGACCAAAAAGGCGGATAAATAAAACAATAAGCAAAATGTTAGATGCTGTCAATGAGTTCGTCTGGTAATGCTAGGCGTAGAATTTGTGCTGGTTTTTTATTGAATTTTCTTATTTTATTCTGTCACTTGGCGGACTCCCAAGTATCAACTTGTGTACCCCAGGGGCAGTGACGTAGCTAGGATTTTCTTCCGGGTAGAGGGGGGGGGGGTCCTCTTTCAAATGTTGTTCAAGGGCAGTCATCTCAAAGCTAAAAAATAGGGGGAAGGGGCTGTGAATGTTTTCTGGAGTATATTACATACTTCCTTCGTCTTTCAGACGAGGGCAGGAAAAAGGGTAAATACCAAAGCCAAGCTTTTGCTTGAATATTTATGAATTAGTTAAATAATTGAAATTGCACGAAGTTTTTAGGAAACGAAGAAAATATACGAGATAAAAAAGCTATTTGTGTTTGATAACGTAAACAGTTGTTGGTTCAGTACACCGAAACAAAAATTAAGCGCGTTCGATTTATAGTCTTTTGGATTCCTCCAAAAATTATATTTTCAGATTTTAAACAGTAAGTCTTAATTTATTTTTTATTTGCTGATACGTAAATTAGCTAATTTTAGCTAACTGTACCCGGAGAACTTTACGCATTAACTTCGTTTGACAGATACTTGTACAGCAAGTTCAGTTATCTTTCAAAAATTAAAGATCCCACGGTTTCATAAGTAACCACTAAACTGAGCTTACCACCAATCAAAGAACAAACGAAATGCTAACAAAAGCAACTCAACAACGGCGGAAAGCATGCTTGCTGGCACCTAACAGTTGACAAAGTGACTCACGCATGTTGTCTGAAGTCTTCTTAATTTCTTAATTTTTAAGCTCTTCAGAAAACGTAACTTGTAGATTGTTAGAACCAGGTTATTGCGTTGAAGCGGTTGGAACTTGTTAAAGAGATGAAGGGTTGGAGGGTAAGGTGTGAATGGAGTAGCCTAACTACCTCATAAGACATTTGTAGCCTATGTCAGTTTACAGATGAACACACTTCAGTAGTTGAGATTGCATTAAAAAAATAAATAAAGTACACAGCTATAAATACAAAATATTGGAGTCGTGTTTTGCTTATTCTAGTCAACTCTGCGTCTTAGTGAATTACGTGGCTTAATTGCGAGACCTACGTCTGCAAAACTCCTTGTTATTAAACAATAACGCTGCAAATGGACCCAGTGAAGTGACACCATTGCTGATATTTGCGTAAAAAGTGGATTGCAAGACCGCATATCATGAACATCATTTAGATTTGCCTAATTTCGTTAAACTTAACAATTGTCCAATTTATGGTCGAACGTCAGTTTGAAGACGTGCAGTCACAGCATACGTATATATAAGAATTAAAGGCCGATCGGTAACTATAAAAAAGAGACACGCGCATATGCAGGCAGGCACAGTATAGTTTATATATAAGGACAAATAAGAATTTTAGGAAAACACAAAATTAAAGGAGGTTCACTTATATATTTTAATCAGTTTCTTCGCCACTCACAAACTGTGTTGTAGTAGATTTTGATAATATTCTTTAGGTTCAATAGAAATGAACTATACCAGCATTTTACATTATTTTCTCATTTCGATGCACAGAAGAACTTCATAATTGATCATTTGGAAACATTACTTTGGTATTCGCTTTTAATATATTCAATTATATCTTTCATATTGTTACTCTCATTTCATGTTTGCTTCAGATAGTAACTTTTTTTGGGAAAAACTATTTAAATTATGAAGTCTTGCAAGTTTTTGGTAAATAGATGTACACCCTTATGATATAATCAAATCGTTATTAAACTGAAAAAATCCACAAGTGTGTGGTTCCTCTTCTGAAATTCTGACCAGTGCATACACTAGAGACTAGAGAAAGGTTTTTAGTACTGTATTTATTTCACGCTGGATTTCTTCTCTTTGCAATTGTTTTGCAGAAATAAAACGCACTTTTACTCTGGACTAATTTATTAAGCCGCGTTCGCTCGACTGTCTGGCCCACAAACAAGTGGTGCTCGTCCCTTTTCCCCAAAACAGCCTGCACTAATTAGGTACGAGCATGCCCATTACAAAATTTATAATATCTCAGAAAAATATAAATGCTATACATATTATTATATAGTTTTTTTCATTATCAATAAAGTGCTTGGGACGATTAGTAACTTCTAAGTACATTTTCTTTGTTGCAATTTCGTTGTACATATAACGTGCATGGAATATTAAACACATTAAAGTCAACTGACCAGACGCTTCTTATCGGTATTTTTATTTTTTGTTTTTGTTGGTCTATACATCATGTTAGACAATACAAGGGAGAAAATATAATTACCCTACTGTCTCGAATTACTTAGGTCCAATTATTTTCAGTAAGATAGTCAGGAATAGGACCAAATATGTTTATTTAGCTGTCTGTATAGAGGCACAAAACAACTTTTCTTCATAATTTTGTTATAACTCTAACGTGATGCAAAATATTGACAACGTGACCCATGTTCTTGATCGTAGTAGGCCAGGCTAATAACGTCTTTTGCGCTCAAGGACATGAATAGATGCCTCTTGGTGAGTTGTACAACTGATAAAAAATTCAAATCGATTCATACGAAAACAAAGAAAATACAGGAGTGCTTCCATTTAAAGTGAAACACACTGTATAATATATATTATTTTAAGACTAGCAGTCCAGTGAGACAAATGTCTCATTTAATAAAACAAAAAAGACCGTCCCGGACGGACCAGCGTCCCGGACGGACGGAAATCACGTGATTTCTCGAAAACCGGAAGTGTCACGTGACTGAAATTCGGTTCCTGACCTGACATGACCATTCCAAACATATAACTTTAATAACTTTTTTCTCTCTCTCTTACGGTTTGGCTGCTGAAACAGCGTCCCAGACAGACGGAAATCACGTGATTTCTCGAAAACCGGAAGTGTCACGTGACTGAAATTCAGTTCCTGACCTGACATGACCATTCCAAACATATAACTTTAATAACTTGTTTCTCTATCTCTTACGGTTTGGCTGCTGAAACAGCGTCCCAGACAGACACGTCTATTAGATAAAGGATGTGCGACAATTTACCAGTAAATTAAGAGTATAATAAAATAGATCATAACGTAATTATTTTGCGAAAACATGAACTAGACGAAGTGAGCTACGTGCCAAAATTGTCATCAGAAACCCGATACGTAGGCGTTATCGCAAGGGTCAGGTCATGCTGTGGCTGCTTGAGGCTTGAGCCTTCGCTGTAACGGCTTATATTTAATCTTAAAATACCCTTATCTTTTAACCTACTTCTTAAGGTAATCTCTGAAACTTCTTTGTGGCGTGATATAAAAATAGATGGGGGTTTGTTACATTCAAAATATTGCCATTATTAAATTATTACAAACGATTGACCAAATAATAGTATGTGAGAATTATATAAGCAAATCAAGGAATCAATCAAATATGCACTGTAACTAAACAGCGAAATCAATCCTGACTGTACTGCCCCTTCTTAGACGCTTAAAAACATACTCTTTAACGCATAACCCGTTACGCAATGCTTATTGCAAAAGCCTCTAGAGAACGAAGCACATTTATAATTTAATAACGTTATCGCTTGATAAAAATAAGCTTTCGCTGGACGCTGTGAAATAAATGAACACGTCTAGAATTTGGACAATTTAAAAAACACTACAAAAAAACAGATGCCCCAAAATCTACACTACTAGTATCAATTTATAGTTAATATGCTTTAGTTCGGCAAGTTTTGGGGAACTGGAAACATTTTGTCTCGATAAATCACAAGTATCTCACTATGACGATGGGACTTTCACAGTATCCTACCATGTAATGAGTAGGGCTGGGCGATATTGAAATTCTGATATCGATTATCGATAACTAAGAAATATCGATACATATCGATATATCGAAATATCGATACATATCGATATATATCGATAACTATCGATATTTATCGATTATATCGATAAGTATCGATAAATATCGATAGTTATCAATAAATGTGAGTACTATATCGATAATTATCGATACAGATACATATGTATGTATCAAGTATATTTTGTCAGTAGATATATATCGATACATAATAAATTACCAACCATGTTAAATGCATTTTTATCACTTATTTAAAATGGTAGTTAAATTTTTTCAATACAAATGTCATCGTATTGGTCGTTTGGCGTAAAATAAATTACTTTGATGGGCTCTTATGGCAATAATGTATTAATCAGTTTATAAAAATGTGAATTATAAATTATAATAGAACTGTGATTTTTTCTTGCTATAGACTCAAAGATACGAATAGTTTATAATTACAGTAACAAACATTTTAAACGTTTATTTTTAACGGGTTCTACCAGCCGGTTTCCATTTAATTTAATAAATAATAACATTTATTGATGCACCATGTTTACGTAAATCAAATAATCTGAAATTAGAGAAATGCAATTACAAACATTTTTTATTTATAAAATATTCTTATAAATTCAAGTTCATAAAAAGCATGGAAATTTAGATGTACATAATATAAAATTGTAAAAATCAACTAAAATTTAATAATAATTGGTAGGCCATGGAAAATGTATGTAGATTTTATGTTGTTTAATTTGACATTTGGTGATAAAAGTGTTGTATTGCTGGATTTTTACCTCATTATTATTTACTATTACATTATTATAGCTTGTTTATGTTAAAATGGCACAACTTACAAATAGAGAACTTGCAGATATGCACTTCGTCTATGGCTTTTGCAATGGCTCTTCCGAGCTGCTGAACGGGAGTACCAGAGGTGATTTCCAAACAGATTAGTCCCTGGGCGACAAGTTTTCGCCGATATCCACAGAAAGTTGTCCAATCATGAAAATTTTCAACGTGTTCGAGGACAGGGAAGACCTCTACTAGCAGTACATAATTTGGAAAATGTTCTGGAGTATTTTTGAAACGACCCTCAAATAAGCATTAGAACCGTATCCCGAAATACGAACGTACCCCGTTCAATAGTAATAACATGGAGATTAGGTACCTAATTAGCAGTTTTATTTTAACAACTTCTTTTATTTTAGATTGGACGAATGTTGAGAATGCAAGGTGCTTATCCATACCATTATCAAAGAGTTCAGGAAACCATACCTGCTTCTCATGGTGTAACTCACCGGGCTCGTATTTGCATTGCACAAAATAGCAACGTTTTCGAACACTTACTGCATTAATAATATTATCTTTTTGTTTCGCTTTTGTGTTTGTTATTTTTAGTGTTTTCTTTGTTAAGTTTTGTGACGATTTTCTCAGTTTGATCACGTTTATTATGATTAGTTTATATATATGTAGGGTGTTTACAGCTACTGCCGTCTGCCCTCTCTCAACCGATTTCTTCATTCCTCTTTGTTTTTCCAATCTCCTTCTCCGAGACTTCTCCTTTCCATGGCCTCATCCCCTTCATCTTTAAACGATCCTCTGGGTCGTCCCCTCTTACGTCTTCCTAATGGGCTCCATTTCGTTATCTTTATTATCCATCGTTGGGGTGTTGCTGTCCTAACATGGCCGTACCATTGCAAGCGTTTTACTTCGATGTAGGTCAGTATGTCCTCCTTTACTGACATCCTTCTCCTTATTTCTTCATTAAGAATCCTATCCCGTTTTGTTCTTCTAGCGCATCGTCTCCAGTACTCCATCTCTGTGGCTATAATTCTGCTCTGATCACTCTTTTTTATTACCCAATTCTCCACTCCGTATGTCATAATACTTTTAATTATTGCGTTAAAGATAATCTTTTTTGTGTTCTTTGTAATGTGCGTATTCCATAGAATCCCATTTAGTTGCCTAATACACGATCTAGTTTGCCCTATCTTGTTCTTCATGTCTTCGGTGGTTGTGCCTTCTTTGGAGATAGTGAAACCTGGGTACTTAAATCTTTTATTCCCCTTTATGGTAATGTTGTCTGTGACTTCTAGATCTGCGACGTTTTCTGTTCCTGTGGCTAGGTCTTCTTAAAGTTCACTTCTAGCCCGTTTTTTGAGTATTCTTCCGTTCATGTTGCTTAGGTCTTCTTCATCCTGTACCATTACTACCTGATCATCCGAGAAACTTAAGGTGAATAGATGTTCATTTCTAATTGGGATTTCTCTTGGTATTGAATCGTAGGTATGTGTTTTCACATATTTTCTTATCCTCTTTTTTTAAGATTCATGTAATATAGGCATTTGTCCATTCCTGTGGCAGTTTTTCTTCATTAATGGCTCTTTCGAACATTCTTTGGATCATACGAAGAAGCTTTTCGGGTTCATACTTTATAAGCTCCGGATATATAACTCCTGGTCCGGGAGATCTATTGTTTTTCAGTGTTTTTACAATATCCTTTATTTATTTAAAAGTGACCGTAAGTTGTTCTTCTGGGTTTTGTTGATCGGTTTCATTATTATCATTATTATCTTCTGACCTCTGGAACATTGGTCGGTTTTCCGTGAATAGGCCTTGATAGTATTCTTGACATTCTTTTTCTGGAATATAATTTATCTACGTCCGTTATTATTTGTTATTTGTTCTTAGCGTTTTGATTATTCGCCAGGCTTCTGATTAGTTTAAGCTCATTAATTTTGGTGTCATATGTTTTTATTAAGTTTCTGTTATGTATCGTTTGCGTTAAATTGTTGTCTTTTTTAATCAGTTACAGAATTATTTAAATTAAACGATTACATTTTCCATGGTCTACCAATTATTATTAGATTTCGAATATGGGTATATCGAAAATCTAAATCTTTAAACCTGATTTTACCTGATATCGGGACAAGAATATCGTTTTGTTGTGAAAAACTTCATCACAAAAAAGTTGGGGCAATATTTTTCTTAGCTCCCCCCAGTTTTACCTGTCTATGTGCATTTTACATCGCCAAGAGTAACTTTATCTTTTTAAGTAGAAAAGTTTAGTAGGTGTACAAAGTTTCAAATAATTATCTTTGAACGTTTCGAAAATATTAAACAAAAACACCTTGTAATTGGAAAACCAAGGGTTTTTCGGCCTATGGTTATAAAAAGTTTTCTTAATATTTCCGGTTCTAAAATTCGCTATTAAAGTTTGGTAGGCTAATTTTGGGACACCCTGCATTAGTATTCTACTTTTAAAGATGCATTCAGAGTAGGTACTACAATTATCTGCGTAAAAATACTGGGATTTATAGGATAGCGGTAGATACAGCATACACATACGGCGGAGACATCTAGCCGTGTTTATTCGTACTATGAACAGGTTTGAAGGAAACTAAATGGTAGTTAAATAAAATTCCCAACTAACATTGGTATAAAATCGCACTACTTCGCAAGTTCTATTTTATGCTGGTTTTAGCTGATTTGGTCGGGATGACAGATGCTTTACGAGCCCTCTAACTCTAGCTTTCAATAAATAGAATAAATTGCAATATGACTTTGACTGAAGTACACATTTACGTTATGAAATCTGTAGTACACAACGTCTGAGGCTAGGTTAGTAATTTAAAGTTGCGATTTTTATAATAAACTTGGCCATTGAGCCAGTTAAAATAGCTTGTTTCCTGTCCACCTCTTTTGTCGGAGCCAGACATCAAACACTCGAGAACGTCTCCAAACTTTTTTAACTGAGTACATCTAAGGTAGAAAAAAATCATAGTGCATACCGCTGTTATACTACTTCGTAGTGAAAGTGGGCGACATGTTTTATTAGCATTAGCTACATACAAATTACTCAAAATTTTTCAAATATTTTTTTTTCTAAAGATGCAAATTCAAAAGTTATGGTACTGTAAAGTTGAATGTTAAAAAGTGATTTTTTAACATCTTAAAATTCATAGGATTTTTATTTCTAATTTTTGCAAATTAATTTGTACATTAAGGCCTACTAAAGTCATAATCTGGTAGTAATAAGAAAGCTTTAAGTTGATCAGTGGCGTAATTAGGGGATTGAAGAAATATTTAGAAAATAGTATACAACCTTTACTTCTAAAATATTTCAGGTACGAGTATAAAGTTTTCATACAATATATTTATTTTTGTCTTCGTTTTTTAATTGAAAATTATTGTTACTTCACGAAACTGACTGTTTTCTTCACCAAGCTTTTATTAAACCCTATACTATACTCTATTCTTAAATACAACCAGATATATCTGTGGGAAACTTGTACAAAATTATCAAACGTTTTAGTATTTAAGACGCATTATACTTGTTGATTTTATGATTTTGTAATAAAATATTGAACCAAAAATCGGTAGGCCATAAAATTGGATATGTCACTATACTGAGTGCATTTTAATGCATTTCATAATTATGTTATTTTATGTTATATTTACTCTATAAAACAAGATTTGCAATCAAAAGAACAATAAAAAATAACAATTAATATTTTTTATTGAACGTTTATATCTGAACTTAATTATAAATACAATATTTTTCTTGTTACTTTAAAAAAATAGAAACAAAAGTAGTATATAGTATATACTTGTCGCAACTTTAAATTAACTAGTGGACCCGTTGCAAAATATTTTGCAACGTGTGGCAGGATCCATTAGGTAAAATTTAAATGTTTAAGTTTTTAAAACTACTCACACGTGATATTGCTACATATACTTGACCATAGCTAAATACTGGTTGTGGCAAATACGATATGTTCCCACTTTATCCATAGTTTGTTCTTGTGATTTATGAATTGTTATCACAAATGATAGGTGCACTAAAAATTTTCTTCTCCGAAGGCAAAAAAAAGGTAGTGCAATATTAGAATGTATTGATCTATACACAGTAATAATACTCTTCTGCCTGGCTTGTGGCTTGTCCATTTAATACTAAATCTAAGCAGTTATAAATAAATTGCGTACCATTAATCTTATCTCATCTATTAAACCAGTAGATACATTTAAACTTTTCAAAAGAATATCTATTAATAATATTTTTAGTGTTAAGCAATGTGGATATATGCCACTGAAATTTAACGAATCTATTAATTCCATAGAAAATTATAAAGTGTTGTCATTATGTGATACAATTGTATTTACACTCAAATATTGCTTTTCATATTCAGGCAAGAGAGATATAATTTTGTTGCGATTCACGCGAGAGTGGACAAAACTCCAACTTAACTCGCCCCAAGAATATCGGCAACTAAATCCGCCAATCGGCGCGGACTTAAATGTCCAAATATTCGCTTGTAAACCAAAACTCCGCCAAACTGCATGGGGCACACAAATAATCAAAAGCAAACTAACTCCCCATCGGATTATAGAAAGCGAAAATCCGTGCAAGCACTAAAGGTTTGTTCACACAGTATCAGCCGCTAAGAGATCAGTTACACCGTAACACCCTTTGGGGGTGAATTCCAAAAATCTCTGGAAATGATTTGGTCTATTTGTAAGACGATCTAATATGCAAAATTTCAACTTTCTATCTGTAGTAGTTCGCTCGTTAAGGTAATCTTTAAACAACAAATCTATCTCATTTCAACCTTTTGAGGAGATGTATTTTGCAAAACCCTGAAAATGGTTTGATATGATTTGTAAAACAAATTAATATGCTGAATTTCGACTTCCTACCTGTATCTATCTCGTGACGATCTTTAGGAAAACACATCTACCCCATTTAATCCCTTTGAGAGGATACATTTCGAAAAACTCTGAAAATGGCTTGACTTGATGTGTAAAACAAACTACTGTGCCGAATCAACTTTCTACTTGCAGCAGTTACCGTATTATGGCAATCTTTAGAAAACACATCTACCCCATTTAATCCTTTCGGGAGTTAATTTCGAAAAGCCTGAAATTGATTTGATCTAATTTCTAAAACGATTTACTATGCCGAATTTCAATTTTTTGCGTGTAATAATTACTTTGTGGCTATTTTTTAGAAGAACACTTCTGGTCTATTTAACCAGTTTGAGGGGATGCATTTCGAAAAACTCTAAAAATTACTTTCGATTAGTAAAACAATCTAAAATGCCGAATTTCAACTTATTGCCTGTAGTAGTTTTCCCGTGGCGTTATTTTGACAAACAGCTTTGTTTCATTTAACTTCGGGGATGAATTCTCCAAAACCCTAAAACTGATTTGACCCAATTTGAAAAATGTTCTAATATGCTCAATTTTAAATTCCTATACTTGTACTCGTAGTAGTTTCCTTGGAGAGATATTTAGAAAAACAGATTTGTCCCATTTAACCCCTTTCGGGGATGAATTCTGCAAAACCTTGACATCTGCTTGATCTGATTTGTAAAACGAACTAATATGTCGAATTTCAGCTT
This sequence comes from Agriotes lineatus, assembly GCA_940337035.1. Classification (NCBI taxonomy): domain Eukaryota; kingdom Metazoa; phylum Arthropoda; class Insecta; order Coleoptera; family Elateridae; genus Agriotes; species Agriotes lineatus. Next base: position 38,740 of record CALNHX010001354.1, on the reverse strand, counting down.
CCCACCTGTAGTAGTTTCCTCGTTGTAGATCTTTAGAAAAACAGGTCTACCACATTTAGCTCCTTTGGAGGAATGCATTACAAAAAGCCCTGAAAATGGTTTGACCCTACTTCTAAAAAGAACTGATATGGCGAATTACAACTTCTTACCTTCCCCAGATTCTATTATGTAACGATCTGTGAAGTAGAAGTCAATCCCATCGAATAGAGGGTAAAAGCACTTCTTTGTAGACGATATTGGATGTTCTCCCTTCTGGTTTGAGCACCACTAAGTTGTTTGGAGAACTGACCCCTAAACAGTCTAGATAAAGTTGATGGAGAAAAAAGCAGTCTTCCCTCAAGTCGACCCCAGCCTGATTCAGCGACTGCCCATGCACCTTATTGATCATCATGGCAATGCAGGTTTTTACAGGAAATTGCAGTCTCCTAAATTGAAAAAATAGTCTGAAGGAATAAGGGTTATTCGAGGAATGAAGACTGTCTTCTCTTCTCCATCTGCCTCCACCACAGTGTTAATAGACTGATAAATCTTTTCCTCCGAATGAAAGGCTCCGAGGTGTGTGTTGTTGATTTTTAGTGCCTTTTCATTCTTCAGAGTGATACTCACCCTTCTTCGAAGCCAGGACACATGTTTTGCTGTTATGTTCTTGATGTCGGAATATATTATGTTATAGTAGAGAGGCCAAACTAAATTATCTCGTCAAATAACGATTTTCGTAGGACTGAGTAGCTTTATACCGACAAGTGGTACCTTCTTATTCGGTGGTGTTTCCTGAGTATAAAAAATCATGTTGTCGCTTTCTCAGCCTGTGGAGAGAAGAGCTATGCCGTCACAAATATGGCCATTCTTGGTTCCAGGTTTTAGTACAGTAAAGCTAGGGTTTAACCCAAACATCCAAAAAAAAAGTTCTACCCAGCAGGAAACTGTTTAGTACACTCCTCTCAATAGGTTATAAAAAGTTGCACAACATTGCGCGTCGGGTTTAGGAGGGAGGGGGGTGGAAATGTGGTAAAATGGTAGGTTTCAACAGTTTTATAGTTTTTCGCAAATATCTCGTAACTGCAAGGTTTAGCGCAAACTTTATCTTATACAAAATTAATCTATATTTAATTTACAATAATAATGGTCTTATGCATTTTTGAGTTCCCGACAAGGGTTACAGAGATATGGAAGGGGTAATGATGTCATTATTTTCCAGTTAGCTTGGGATTCATCGTACTCACTTAAAAATGAGTGTTTCGTTATAAAGAGTATGTTTAGTTATAAAAAGTACTTAGCGACGCATCAATAAGATAGGAACATTTGTATGTGTGTATGTATGTATGTTGGTACAGAGCTGGCAACTCTGCTACCATATAGGTGAAAACACCAAATGATGAAGAATCGTCGAAAGACGCCCTATGCTTCTACAGGAGCAAAAACGAATGATGATGATGATGATGTATGTATATACGGCTATATGTATGTATATGATAATATATCTACATTGCTCCCCTCCTTTGTCGTTTTATCTTCATTTTGCCTATTTTTCTCTTTGAATAATTCATCATATCGTTTTTTTCGTTCCCATTTGTGTTCTTATAATTACACCTACTTAAATTACCTCTATCTTTTGTCATATCATCCTAAAAAGATAAAATCATGTGGATATCATTGAAACAGGGTTAACTACAAAATTTATCTAATAAGCTGTAGTACAAAAAATAATGGAAATTGTTTTTTTCACAATACATGCTTTTCAGTAAATTCAATGTTCTTCAATGAAAAGTGGTATGTACAACGTTCAAGGTAGTTACATAATAATAAATAACAGCAATCAGTAACCTAAAAACCTTCAAGCTCTTTTTCATCTTGAAGATTATCTTCATCGATGCCGTCGTCAATAATTAGTGCATCTGTGTTGGTGCACCTATATCCGGAGCAATTGTTGCACATGTTTGAGCATTTCAAGCCACTCTGTCGACGCTTACAGTTCCTGACACACCCCGCATTACAAGTGTAAACAATGAGGGAGAGCAATTTTTCAGGAGCAGCTGCCTTTGTGGTTGCAACTGGACGCACATAACCACCAATCCTTTTCCAACCCCATTTTAGTGAATCTTTATTGAGATTGAGCCATTGCTGCACTTGATGGTAAACTCTATAAGAGTGTTGTTGTGCAGCTGCTGAAGTAGGGAAAAGTACAGCCAACCTGAAATTTGTGTGTACAGGCTCCTTTGCGATGGTCTACAAATAACATTGATGGCGCAGATTATCCAAATTATCTGCATTTGTTGATGCAAATATCGAAAGGAAGAAATGGTTTCCAGCCAGTTACTGCATCTGGGTCTGCATTTGGGTGGTTAAAAATCAACTGCTTTAAGTAAAATTCCTTGTCACGTCGCACGCTTTCAGAAGGCGTTATTTTTCCCTTTCTATAAATTGAAGAGGCGGTATCACATCCGGCGAAAGTGTAAACTGCCAAGAGAACATCCTTCATTTTCCCGATACCACGCTGAATGTCTCCAATGCAGTAAACTTTTTCTTCTTGGTTATACCTTTATTCGGTACAACCATCTTCAACTGTTTGATGGCTGGAGCATGAACAACCAACAAGACCAATAAATCGGTGTCATTGCCAATTACGATACCCTCTGTTTCCTTCTTTGATTCGTCAATTGTAGTAAAAACGATCTTGGTGTCAGCATCACATTCTGCCTGAATCACTTTGCAGGCAGCTTGCTGTAAGTGTACAGTGATGAGAGTAATCAGTTGTATCTTGTTCTTAATACTAGTTAGAAATTTTGTTTGTCCTAGAGTGACATTAATTCCATCTTCCACTTTCACTTCAACATGTGTAGTAGTGGATGATCTGCGTAAATGTTGTTCGTCTTTTATGCTGGGTGCTTTACCATAAACACCTGGCCTCCCCACTTCTTTGAACACTTTATATAATACACTTGGAGCGAATATTTTTGCTTTTTTTGACAGACAGAAAAAGTTACATTCTTACCCCCTCCATATTTCCGCAATCCTTTACTGCAGTGCAAAAATTCATACGACCATTTTTATTGTAAATTAAATGTACATTAATTTTGTATAAGATCAAGTTTGCGCTAAACCTTGCAGTTAACGAGATATTTGCGAAAAACTGTAAAACTGTTGAAACCTACCATTTTACCACCTTTTCAACCCCCTCCCGCCTAAATCCGACACGCAAGGTCATGCAACTTTTTTCCACTTACTAAGAGGAGGGTACTAAACAGTTTGCCGCTGGGTAGAATTTTCTTTTTTGAATGTTTGGGTTAAACCTAGTCTTACTGTATTAAAACCTGATACCAAGAATCGCCATCTTTGTGACGTCATAGCTCCTCACTCCACAGGCTGAGAAAGCGACAACAGGAGTTTTTCTACTAAGGAAACACCGCTGATTACAATGGTATCACTTGTCGGTATAAACCTACTCAGTCCCACGAAAATAATTATTAATTCACTTGGCCTCCCCACTATTAGTGAGGCTGGCGATATCTGTCACGGCTTGACATAGGTTTTCGTTGCCGAGTTTCAAGTTAAGTTTGGAAAACTATTCGGCCTTGGAATATCCTCTCAGGTGAACCCTTATGTAAATTCAAGACAATATGTTCTTATTGTACTGATACTGCATTTTTAAAAATCACTATTATAACACGTATTTGTCTTGAGAGCAACTGCCATTTAAATACCATCGTCGAGCTGATAAAACCACAGTAAATAAAAAACCACTAATGGCACCCGTTGAAAAATATCTTGCAATTTACAAAACTTCTTTGTAGACAATGTTTAACGTATGGCACTATCCATCAGGTAAAATTTGAATTTTTAAGTTTTCAAAACTATTCGCACGTGACATACACTTGACCATAGCTAAATACTGGTTGTGACGAATATTATATATTCCTACTTTATTCAGAGTTTGTCTTTGTGATTTATTAGCTATCATCACACATGCTAGGCGCACAGAGAAAATGGGAAGGGTGCCACAAAGAAGAGCTAGAAGAAGTCCGAATAGAATTTTGAAATAATAGATTACAAAAGCGATGACTGAATGCAACTTACACGAAAGAAACTGTGAGGATGGAAGAGTATGAAAAACAGGTGTCGGACAACGTCGAAAGACGTTTTAACAATATACGTATGCTTGTAGCAACAGGGAATGCAATGAGGCAGTGTGTAAATAAGCACATCCACATAATTATAATGAGCAGAAGAAACACCTTATAGCATCTGAGCAATACCAATTTGCTTTAACTGTCATTTTACATGTATTTTGACGTTTGTCTCACGAATCAGCAGACCGTTGATTTCAAATAAACATTTAGTAGCGACAGTAGCCCATTACAATTATCGGCAGAACGCCGCAGGCTGACTGTGAGAATATACCTGCTTTACTGCTACTGCATGGCCGGCTGCAACCACTTGAGAGCTACAATATGATGGTTTTTCTCTAAAAATTACCAATTTATTTGCAATTTAGGACTTTTGTGCACATCTACACGGTAACGGCTTTCATTTAAAAAAAGAATTATCGAAATCTGCCCGGTGGAAGTCTCAAAATAGATGTCGAAAGAAAACCCTTCACGTTTTAAATATATAGATTCCATTTCTCGCCAAGTCGTAAAACAGTAATTGAAATAGTATATCCCTAAAACTGGTTTTAAATGACTATTGCACACATCTGTCAAATGACATCATAGCACCAATCAGAAAACTCATATTTGAAATTTTAAACCAATCACAGAACGATTAAATTATAAGTGCAGAGTATGCGATTATCACTATGCAGTTATCAGTTTTGAATAGCCAAATGCAATACCTTTTTTCATGTTGCAAATCATTATTGATTAAAATGAAATATATAATTATGATTATACAACTCATTATAAATTTGGCCAATAGTAATTGAGGTATAGATAAACGGATATACCCTTGAAGACGTGGTATAATCACTTCGGTGTTTCGGTGGGTCCAACAAAGCAAAAATAATGGATAATAATAATCTAGAGCCATGATGTAATAACTGTCTATTGAAAATTCGAGGTTCTAATATCACAAGAGCATCGAAAATAATGATTATTTTTCACTAGTAACTCGAGGTAATCCTTAAAATACCACTCGAGCTGCGCTCTCCTGGTTTTTCGCAGATTACGTCTCGTTACTCGGAAAATAATCGATTATTTTCGATGCTCTTGTGATATTATAACTGATTATACCACTCCCTCCAACATCAAGCAATGAAAAACGGCAAAATGCGTAGTTACGCATGTAACTTTTGATAATGTACATAGCAACTGACAATCACATACCTTCCTGATTAATAGGTGATAATCACACGCCTTCACAAACATCACGTTACCTGCTGCCAGTACAATTGTCATAACAACCACATTAACTGTACTTTTAATATTTAACTATTCAAACGTTGTTTATTGACTCGTGATATAATCTAGCCGAATGCAACTCGTGTCTTCTTGATTATCAAATCATTTCTGTTTCCACTCGATATATTGTTTTAGGCAATCACGCTCGTCCTTCGAACTCGCGCGATTGCCAAACAATATACCTATCTCGTGTAAACAGAAATGATTAGTTGATAATCAAAAACCCACTAGTTGCATTATATATGATAATTTATTTTATTACTGTTATACCATTTGTCGCTGTGGTTTCGGTGGACTAACTAGATTAAAAATTCTTGTTTTTGTAGGCAATGCATTAGATTTATGCAATAGTCACACAAAATACATTTAGTGAGTTCTTTTGCTTCGATAATCCTGATCAGGGATGCACTTCTGATTGTTGCTCTAGACTTCTAGAGTCTAGATACTCTGCACTCCAGCTCCGCTGTTCATTGACACATTCAGTCGCGCATTCCCCGACCGGGATTATCGGCAAGTCGCTATGCACTTAATATATTACTGTTGATAAATAAACTATTATGATCAGTAGAATTTTGTTAGAAATCAATGATAAAAAACGTTTACCATCTGATGAATACGTTTTTGTAAAAACCTTATAGGTGTAAAAACAGCACGGATTGGCAGCCTAAGAGTTAAGAGACAGTGTCCCTGTTATCAATTCATCGTGTACTTAATGTTCATGATCATGTAATTTGAAAGTGTAAGTTAATATTTGTTAATCTTTAATTGATTTTCTTATTTTTTCTGTCACTTGACGTACCCCACTTTGGAGACCACTGCTCTAGCAAAGCCAAGAAGTAGCTTACATTCAGTTCAGCTGTATTTATGGTTGCATATCCGTACGGCGTACCAGGAACATCACCCCACGTTTCCGCTCGTGCGGCGGTTTAAACGAAATAGATTATGTATGGAATTTTTTGTTAAAATGAGCGATTCTTCAAAACGACTCTTACAATCTACGTGTTTTACGGTTTCATCGGGGGATACCCAGACATCTTCGACAGCATATGTGCAGGGCCGTAGCTACAGGGTTGGGGGCCCCGGGGCCAGAGCCGGATTAAAGGGGGGGCTAAGGGGGCTGCAGCCCCGGGCCACCGAATTTCGGGGGCCTCGAAAAGATTGGAAGGTTATAATCTAGTGTGGTTTCTAATCATTTAGTTCCCTTTGTACCCGTTGCATAAATGGGAATGGGGCCTGTAAAAAAATTTAGCCCTGGGCCTCACATATCCTTAATCCGGCTCTGCCCGGGGCAACAAATAATTATGGGACCCCCACGTTATCTTCCACTTTACCTCTGCACCACTTTCATTTAGTAATCCTTTTTTAATAGGGTTGCCATTTGGTGTTTTTTTCTGTTATGATAGAAGAATGGGCATTTAAAATAGACAAACACATATTTACTTGCAAGGGCGTAGTCAGGAGTCCAGTTAGAGGTGGGCAAAAATTTATATACACAATTAACTACTATTATTGTTATAGTTTTATTTCATTTTTTTACAAATTAAAAAAATTATAAGTTAAATTATAATCAGTTTTCGCAAATCTGCTGCAGATAGTTTTATGACCTCATCTTCTAGCTCCTTCCTTTTTTCCAGTATTTTTTTTTTGTGTACAGTTGGCAGCCGTAGTCCACTAAAACGGTCTTGTGACATTATTCTTTATTTTTCCAGGGATTGTACCACAGTTCCACTTGCTTTTTAAAATTACATAAAATATCTGTGTATTTTGTACAGTTTTCAAGTGTCATGGCAGGTTTTCGCACTTTTTTACTCGGAACAGAACGCACACATACACAGTCAGATATTGGAAGTAGGATAAAAACGTGTTCGTTCGCTATTTGGCGTGTACTTACATCTACATCTAGATTATTCTGAAAACGGCTGTTAAGGGACAAATGTGAGTGAAGGTTTGCACTACTACACCATGAATATCATAATACCGCTTGCAAGCGCAGTATTATTTACCTATTAATTGGCGCGCTCATTGAATTAGCTTTTTCAAACACAAAATATTTCGATTTTTATTATTTTTTCATTAGTTTTGAACCACGCCATTACCACGGATAAGAGCTTATCCCAGAACGAAATACCCTTGTTGTTGCAGCATGTACAGCTCGATGGTACGGTATACAGTGCATTGAGTCGTATGAGCGTGCTTCTTCTTCATTTGTTTTTATCTAGAATCATATGTATAACCTATTATAGCTTCTTTTTTTAATCTTGAAGAATATGTATTGCAATAATGATTATAAATCAACTGTGTTTTGCTCTTTATAAATGTTTAGGGGTGGGCAACCGCCCACCCTGCCCCTTCCTGGCTACGCCCATGTTTACTTGTCACATTGAGTTTAATATAAAACTGTAGAAGGTTGCTAACCAGTTGGCTAAGGCGTTAGCCTTATACTGCAGCGGTCCCGGTTATTATTATTAATTTAGTGGTAGTCGTCATGGTGTAAAGAATACAAGGTTAAACGTTCCCGAAGATGTTCAGAAAGTAGAGGGGAGATGTCAACCAATCTCAGAAAATCCCTCATGGCCGCGATCATGGTGTAACCCTGGCCGCGATCGTATATTGTTGCTGGCACTGTCAGTCCATGTCAAATTCGAGGTTGGCAGGTTACGTTTTTCGTCAGTCTGACAAAAACTGACGCAAAACATAACCTCGAATTTGACATAGACCGCGTCTTCAACAATACACTTCAGTAGGTAGTACCATTCGTACCCTTTGTGGACGCATTTCTTATTGGTTGAATTTGAGGCTTCGCCCACAATGCATCCATTCTGCGGAACGTTACACCTGGTATTCTATACACCACGGTAGTCGTTAGATCACGCAGAAGGCGTCTATTGCGATGTAAAAACTTCTGCACCAGGCGCAGTACCACCCGTTATACGACATGCAAGCATGCATATAAAACTTTAAAAAGTTACAATATCCTAAGTCTACACAGGTTGAGTTTTAACTGAAATCAAGATCACATTAAATTCCGTTTCCTAACTTTTTTACAAGCAAAGTCATTGATTATCCAAGTTAATTTGCTGAGCTCTGTAAATTTCAATTGAAAGCAAAGCTAGATTGCTAAGCCTTTCCTGTCCCATAGTGCGTGTATGTAATTCTTGATCAATTTCAGTTTTAAAAATGACCATTCGGCCTTAGCTACGATCACAGGAACTGTCAAGTACATAATATATGCTGTACACACATCAGGATAAAGTTGGCGAAAGTGAGCTGTGATCAATTATTAACAGATCTGCAGATTCCTTGATGCTGCTCATTTTCTCAAGTTTGGCAGTTTGGTTCAATACTTTTTTAAGACAATTTCGTAAAAAAACTTCCTCCGCTTTCGGGGGCCCCGGGGCGCTGCTCTGGCTGCTCCGGTGGTAGCTGCGGCCCTTTGTGGCCGAATGCACGGGATCTTCTACTTCTACTTCTAACCCTTATTTATATCATACGCCAGCAAAATGATAGTCTGCATTCATGTCTCCCCACAAAAAGAAATTCGAGAAGCAAATGCGGTACATTCAATACGTACACGCACGTGAAAGAGCTAGGTACTTCAAAATGTGGATATTGTTAACGAAATCGCCGCAACCTTATCCTATGTGTACGAGTTATAAAAACACAAAAATTTCTAGAAAAACTTCGTATACTAGTTTCTGGATATTCAGCTACTATTTGTAAAACGTTTTCTTCTAAGTTGGGTTCCCTTATTCTTGGTAGACCTCCGTTCGTATTTTAACGACCTTGGGATCAGGCCGTTGCAGACATATGACTCAGCGTCCCGATCATTCGAGAATGACAGGCGGGGGCAGTGTCACGACCTTGAGCCGGTTCACGTGCGGACGGATGACTCACAGCCTCCCAGGCTTCGAGAAACGACCTTGGCGACTCATGCGCGCGAACACGTCAGGGTTGCTGGAAGGATCGAGGGTGTCTCGACGTTTCTAGAATGACTCACCCGGCGGATATAAATACGCGAAAAGGAAATAAAAGGACAGTCGAAGTCGAAGTCCGAGTGCCGACTCCAGCTTTGAAGTACGGGGAAGCTGCCACATAAATAAACCCGTGTGTACATACAATCTAGCCATATAAATAACGCCAGATAAATCATTAATGTTGAAGTCGAGTGAAAATAAATGAAGTGTATTTGTTGTTAGAAATAGTTCCTGATTACCTACCCCAAAGCTAGTTCGAGTTTATTTTGAATAAAAAACATGAATTTGTCCAAACTATTAAATATTGCTACGCAACTGTGGGAGATATGGAGAAATGTGAAGAGACAGTTTTTGTAGAGAATTAAACACTTTTTTTGAAGAAATAAACAATTTTGATTTTGAACAGGGTCGTACTACTGAATTTTAAAATTTATTGATCGAGAAACCCCACATCTCCGCCACTGGTCGATCGAGGGCCTTGATATTGTCACATAATGTAGCACCATTTAGGATAGAGCTGCACACCAAATTAAGTTTAATTATCTCACCTGGTTGGGATACTGTAAAAAGAAAATGATATTTTTTCGAAAATTTGAACGCCCTGTATCTTTAAAACGAAGAGTTTCAGGGCCTATGTTTATCTCAAACTTTCGCTTTGAAATAAGTTTTTCTATATGCTATTAAAGTCCTGCTACAAAAAAGTGGACCACCCTGTATACTGACAATACACTTCAGTACTGCCAACTGATTCAGACTATCCAGGACCTGCTGCAATTCAGTTTTTAATAAATTGTAATTGTCATTTTCCAAATTGTGTACTGTTTGAGGCTTTCGCGGTTACTCGAATTATTCTCCTTAGCATAGAATTTCGGCTTAGACCGCGTAGTATTTGTATATGAATACCCAGCATTTCCTGGCTTAATGTGCCTTGCACCTTGTGAAGTCGAGCAAAAACCCGCGCGATGGCCATGCTCTCTGTTGGCTCGTGCCAGGAAATGCTGGGTATTCATATACAAATACTACGCGGTCTAAACCGAAATTCTATGCTAAGGAGAATAGTTTCCAAATTGACAGATTCCAAATTTTGGAAATGTTTGATGATAATGTCCCCAAAAGTGCAAAAAATAGCGTATATACCTCGGGACTAAAGTGCCTAAATCCCTTGAGTGGTTGTTGCCCTCGGGCTTCGCCATCGAGGCAACAAACTCCACTCGCGGGATTAAATGGTGCACTTTAGTCCCTCATGATATAATATGCTATTAAATTTTCTTCAACTTTTAATTAAAGTATGTTGCACTACTATATGATTTTTATTTATCATCAAAAATTATACATATTAAATAATCTTGACTATTATTCTCCTAAATTACTTTTCAAATCTATTTTTTACCGTTTTTGTAGATTTTGTAATTTTTGAAAACTTTTGGCAAATGCTTAAAAATTTAAAATCAAATTTTTCATTAATTATAAAATCACTGTAAAAGGAAGTTGTGTGAGTGTATCACACCAGATTTTTTGACAAAAATACTACCTGAAAAGTGAAAATCTGTAGAATTCAATGCTCTACAAAGTAACAGCTGAATTAGTGGAGAAGTGATTCAAAATGGCGGTCAAAGTACTGAAAAAAACGGTTTTTTGAATACAAAAATGCAAAACAGCAATTTAAATTAAAAAAAATATATATATATACGCTTATGTAGCTTAAAAAGCAAATAAAACAAGCTTTCGATGGTCAAAATCGAATAATTAGAAAAAAAGTTATCGCCAAAAAACCGCTAAAAATAGCCGATTCTTCAATTGTTCTTGACTTTTACAAAAAAAAGAATATAATGTTGAAACTTTCAGAAAACATAGTACTCAGTGAGCAGAAAACGCACGTTTTTGAAATTTGCAAAAATGTTGATTATTTTTGCATAAATAAATTTTTTCGATAAAAATACGTTTTCGCAGAAATTGATTTACTTGGGTTGTGGAAGTCCTACAGCTATCAACGCAAGCTTATTTTTTTCCTTAAGAGTTATACTACCACACAGAATATGAGCGCGATTTTTTTGCACTTGCAAATATGTGGAAATTCAATTTTAAGAGTGACCTTTTTTTAAACGCACAAAATATGGAATATTTTTGTCAATTTTAATTGTACTGAAATTACATAAGCACCACTCGATAGCTGCCATAGAAGCCGAGGTATTTTCTTTTCAAAAAATCGCTGCACATTCATTTATTAATATTAACGGCTAAAATTTGCACACACTTTAGCTGAAGATTTCTAGTGTAATATAAAAATTATTTTGCAATATTGACCGTATAGTATTTATTGCGAACCTTTTTACATTAGGCGTCGCAAAATGCATGTTTCGTTCAGAGCGATGCCGTGACGAGTTGGGGAGAAACTCGGAGTAGGCCTCTCTACTCGGCGTTTACCCGGTCTGCACAATGTACTCAGAATAATTTTTTTAAATTTTTATAGTGATTCTAATAATAATTATAAGAATCATAATATTAATTATGAAGAATAATTACAGCAACTAATTATTTCATTTTTAAACTATCATTAAACCTGAAAAATATTTTTTATTAACAATAGAATTATAAGAAATATTTAAACAAATAATTTACAAGAAATTGTTACATAATATAAACATCTATAAAAGTACAAACCCTTGCGTATGAGATAACTATTACTGCAGTTTATTGCCCACCCAGACATAGGCTGATAAAAGACCAACCAAATATTCTTTGACACACTGGAACTGTGATATATAATTACACTAACAGCCAATCTTATAAAGACCACTAATCTGATGTTAAGTGTATTATGTTGTTAAAATAAACAGAAGAGCATTTAAATTCGTAGAAAGTTGACAGCTTTCGAATGGTGCTGATGTAATTTCGGTACAATTAAAATTGACAAAAATATTCAACATTTTGTGCGCGTAAAAAAGGTCACTCTTCAAATTGAATTTGCACATATTTGCGAGTGCAGAAAAAATCGCGCTCATATTGTATATGATAGTATAACTCTTAAGGAAAAAAATAAACCTACGCTGATTGCTGTAGGACTTCTGCAACCTGAGTAAGTAAATTTTTGCGAAAACGTATTTTTACTTCCTTTTACGATAAAGTATTGGATCCACCCCAAAAATTCGAAATTGAGTTTTCAACAGATCTTCACGTTTTAGAGTCCCATGATCCCAAAAAATTTTTTTTTTTCATTGGTCTGTCTGTGCGTCTGCTGTGTGGCTGTCTGTGAACAGAATATCTCAAAAATGAAAAGAGGTATGGCGTTGAAACTTCATATATAAGTTTTGTGTACTATGTAGATGAGACAGCAAACTTTTGAAGAAAATCGCATAACCGGAAGTAGGTGTTTACTCTTGTGATTTTTCAGTTTTTTTCGATTTTTTCAAAAACGGCTATAACGATTGTTTTCAAACTTTACATTTTTATTACATTTTTAATGTGTATTATGTGAGCTAGCTGATTTTCCAGTTGAATACTTCTAAAATGGGCTTCTCTTGTTTTTATTTCTATTTTTTTATTAACTCCTAGTTTAAACAGAACATCCGGTATATTATTACATTTTTGAATTCAGCTTAGAATTTTAGAAAAAATTTGTCTCTTCAACTAACGCTCTATTTTGTACCGTTCTCATAGAATTTGTAATTTTTGAAAAATTTTTACAAATGCTTAAATAGGCCAGTCGACAAGTACATTTTAGCGGGAATAATTCCGGACAAGCTGGAATAAATTTTAATCTGTTCTGTTGGGACTCAGAAATTATATATTAATTTTGCACCCCTTGACAGGCCCGGATTTAACCGCTATGCTTAAAAAAAGGTCAAAATTTTTATATTTTCCCTAATATTAGTGAATATCTCAATTAGTATCAACTTTTGAGCAAAATACGTAGTTATCAAAATTAAAAAACAGTAAATTCTCTACAAAAAATGTTCTATACATTTTTGTCATATATTCGCTTGTTTCGAATTCATAGGCGTCGAAATATTTTTTTTTCGAGCATTTGGTTGTTACTTTCTTTTACGATAAAAGAAGTATTGGATTCACCCTAAAAATTCGAAATTGAGTTTTCAACAGATCTTCACGTTTTAAAGTGCCCTGAACCCAAAAAACATGTTTTTGTTCATTGCTCTGTCTGTGTGTCGGTCTGTCTGTGTGTCTGTTTGTGAACAGAATATCACAAAACGAAAAGAGATATGACGTTGAAACTTCATATATAAGTTTTGTGTACTATCTAGATGCGACAGCAAGCTTTTGAAGAAAATCGCATAACCGGAAGTAGGTGTTTACTCTTGTGATTTTTCAGTTTTTTTGGATTTTTTCAAAAACGGCTCTAATGATTTTTTTCAAACTTTACAATTTTATTAAATTTTTAATGTGTATTGATGTGAGCTAGGCAATTTTTCAGTCGAATACCTCTAAAATGGGTTTCTTTTGTTTTCTTTTCCAATATTTTTTATTAACTCCTATTTTAAATAGAACACCCAGTATATTATTACATTCTTGAATTCAGCTTAAAATTTTAGAGAAAATTTGTCTCTTGAACTAACGCTCTATTTTGAATGGTTTCTGTACAAATTGCAATTTTTGAAAATTTTTGACAAATGCTTGAATGTATGTACCTATGTATGTATGTATAATCGATAACCTCGTTTTACCTTGAGGTGTAGAGGCTGGTGCTTTATGTGCTTGCATCTGGCGGTACAATGCTCAACTTGCCCCGGATTCGGGATACAAAGTTAAAGATTAAAAATAAAATTTTGGCTAATTATAAAATCACTATGAAAGGAAGTTGTGTGCGTGTATCACACCAGATTTTTTTAAATTATTATTGACGTTCCACTATTCCAACTTTGCTAACTTCAAGTTTCTTTTGAAGTTGACTGCTCATCATTTTTTTTGCCTTTTTGATGTTGGTGGTTGTTCAATATCACTTTGACTTTCAACAATATCTGTCTCGTGTTCCGAATTTGCTTCATAATCTTGGGAATGTTCTATTGATTGTTCTAGATCGATATGCAAGTCCTCGTCGTCGTCTACTTCGATCACGTCCACAGTATTCAAACAAGATTTGCCATGACAGAAACCACATATTGCTGAGCAATGAAAACCTGCTTTGCGACAAGATACATTACAATCTTTGGCGTCTTGTACAGTGGGAATAGGCATTAATCCATTCTTTGAATTTCTCCATCCCCACTCGAAAGGTGATTTTTCGTTTCCATACCATAGCTGAATTTGGTTGTAAGTACGGAACGAGTGCAAGCGAGCTGCGTCTTTGGTTGGTGGTAATGATGCTAGATTTGGTAAACTTCTGTTAATAGATTGTACGAAACACTGGTATCTATACCTGTTCAATGATACACAGTGTGCTGATCCATACAGAAGAAGAAGAAATTGTTCTCCCACTTTATCTATTTCCTCTGGTGACGCGTTTGGGACTTTGAAAATTTGAACAGCCTTCTGTAAGTTTTTCTCTTTCTGTAGAAGTTTAACGAACTTCATTTTCCCCTGCCTGTATAGTGCGGAAACAGTATCGCAGCCACTAAATGCATGCAGAAATAAAATGTTGTCCCTAATTGAATCATCCGGAATTACTCCCGCTAACAGCCATTTCAAAAGACTTATCGACTGGCCTATTAGCCAAAATTTGATTTTTAATCTTTAACTTTGTATCCCGAATCCGGGGCAAGTTGAGCATTGTACCGCCAGATGCAAGCACATAAAGCAGCAGCTTCTACACCGCAAGTATTATACATACATACATACATACAAGCATTTGTCAAAAATTTTCAAAAATTGAAATTTGTACAGAAACCGTACACAATAGAGCGTTAGTTCAAGAGACAATTTTTCTCTAAAATTTTAAGCTGAATTCAAGAATGTAATAATATACTGGGTGTTCTATTTAAAATAGGAGTTAATAAAAAATATTGGAAAAGAAAACAAAAGAAACCCATTTTAGAGGTATTCGACTGAAAAATTGCCTAGCTCACATCAATACACATTAAAAATTTAATAAAATTGTAAAGTTTGAAAAAGATCATTAGAGCCGTTTTTGAAAAAATCCAAAAAAACTGAAAAATCACAAGGGTAAACACCTACTTCCGGTTATGCGATGTTCTTCAAAAGCTTGCTG
Source organism: Agriotes lineatus (assembly GCA_940337035.1). Classification (NCBI taxonomy): domain Eukaryota; kingdom Metazoa; phylum Arthropoda; class Insecta; order Coleoptera; family Elateridae; genus Agriotes; species Agriotes lineatus. The sequence goes on along the minus strand of CALNHX010001354.1, from coordinate 23,210 downwards.
TCGCATCTAGATAGTACACAAAACTTATATATGCAGTTTCAAAGTCATGCCTCTTTTCGTTTTGAGATATTCTGTTCACAAACAGACACACAGACAGGCAGACACACAGACAGAGCAATGAACAAAAACATGTTTTTTGGGTTCAGCGGACTTTAAAACGTGAAGATCTGTTAAAAACTCAATTTCGAATTTTTGGGGTGAAATCAATACTTATTTTATCGTAAAAGAAAGTAACAAGCAAATGCTCGAAAAAAATATATTTCGACGCCTATGAATTCGAAACAAACGAACTTATGACAAAACTGTATAGAACATTTTTTGTAGAGAATTTACTGTTCTTTAATTTTCACAACTACGCATTTTGCTCAAAAGTTGATACTAATCGAGATATTCACTAATATTAGGAAAAATATAAAAATTTAGACCTTTTTTTAAGCATAGCGGTTAAATCCGGGCCTGTCAAGGGGTGCAAAATTAATATATAATTTCTGAGTCCCAACAGAACAGATTAAAATTTATTCCAGCTTGTCCGGAATTACTCCCGCTAACAGCCATTTTAAAAGACTTATCGACTGGCCTAAAAAGGAAAGTTGTGTGAGTGTATCACACCAGATTTTTTTAGAAAAAAATGATTTATGCAAGAAATAATCAACATTTTTGCAAATTTCAAAAATATGCGTTTTCTGCTCACCCAGTACTATGTTTTCTGAAAGTTTCAATATTATAATATTTTTTTTTGTAAAAGTGTAGAACAATTATTGAAGAATCGGCTATTTTTAGCGGTTTTTTAGCGATAACTTTTTTTCTAATTAATCGATTTTGACCATCGAAAGCTTGTTTTATTTATTTCTTTAAGCTACATAAGCGTATATTTTTAAAATAAAATTAAATTGCTTTTGTGCATTATTGTATGCAAAACACCTTTTTTTCATTACTGTGACCGCCATTTTGATTTTTTTTTATAAAAATACATTTTCACTTTTCAGGTAGTATGTTTGTCAAGTAAATATCTAATTTGACTGGACTAGTAGTAATGTAGCAAGTTGCACGTTGGTACTTCGTCAATGTACCAACGAGCAACCCGCTACTGTATTTTGAGTACGAACTCTTGGCCTACCAGTTCTATCTTTATGAGTAATGCTCCCTGTATCTGGGAATAAATCAGCACAAGGGCGCTATTATAATCTCCTTCTGGGAAAGCAATGTCTGGATATTGTTGCCGAAATTTCTCTAAATTTGGCATCGCACTGTAAATCTAATCACCGTTCACTCGAACACCATTCCGAAAATATGATTCAATCATAATTTTTACTTCCTTTTACAATAAAGGAAGTATTGGATTCACCCCAAAAATTCTAAATTGAGTTTTCAACAGATCTTTACGTTTTCGAGTCCCCTGAACCCAAAAAACATTTTTTTTTCATTGGTCTGTCTGTGTGTCTGTGAACAGAATATCTCAAAAACGAAGAGGAATTGCATTGAAATTTCATATATAAGTTTTGTGTACTATGTATATGCGACAGCAAGCTTTTGAAGAAAATCGCACAAACGGAAGTAGGTGTTTACTCATGTGATTTTTCAGTTTTTTTTCAATTTTTTCAAAAACGGCCCTAACAATTTTTTTCAAACTTCACATTTTTATGACACTTTTAATGTGTATTGGTGTGAGCTAGGTGATTTTCCAGTTGAGTACTTCTAAAATGGGTTTCTTTTGTTTTTTTTGCTATTTTTTTATTAACTCCTATTTTAAATAGAACACCCGGTATATTATTATATTTTTGAATTCAGCTTAAAATTCTAGAGAAAATTTTGTCTTCAACGCTCTATTTGTACCGTTTTTGTAGAATTTGTAATTTTTGAAAATTTTTGAAAAATGCTTAAAAATTTTAAATCAAATATTTGGCTAATTATAAGATCACTGTAAAAGGACGTTGTGTGCGTGTATCACACCAGATTTTTTTGTGTTCTATTGCAAAAACCATTGTAATTGTAGTTTCATTGACTTTTCAATATAAACTTATGACAACAGTGATAACAGTTAATGAATTCGAAAGCTTGCTGTTACTTTCATTTTCCATGGCGAAACCTTATATATATTTTTTTAACACGTTATATTTATACAGTCAACGCGAAAAAGTCGGTATCATATGGGAACATTTTTTATTTTTGATAGAAAAATACGACAATAATTTGTGCTTGGCTAAAAACCTATTTTTCCACGACCGGGAGTAGAAGTCGGTTTCTATAGCATTAAAATTGTGAAAGAAGTAAAACATTTACTCCCTAGAGACTAAATAAGACAAAAATTTCCCTAGGGAGTTTTCATTATGACTGACAGAATAATTATGTCAAATTCGAGGTTATCAGGTTAGGTTTGGCGTCACTTTTGACACAAACTGACGCAAAACCTAACCTGCTAACCTCGAATTTGACATAATTGTGAGCTCTTGTCATAATGACTTACAGTGCCACCAACTTTAAAATTTACGATAGGCTACTAATTTTAAAATAATTGTAACTAAAATGTCAATAAATGACGTTTAAAAAAAAACGGGTTTTCGTTTTAAATCTTCCTGCAACGTGAAAAAAATAGTATATGCAACTTGGAGAGAATGCTATTTTGCTTCAGTGCAATTTCGGATTCTCGGGCTTCGCCCTCGAGTCAGAAATTGTACCTTAGCAAAATAACGCTTTTTTCTCCCTCATTGCATAATCTACTATTAGTCCTTATCATATATACCGAGTGAGTAGTGTAGTTAGAGGCGTTCTGGACCAAAATGTGTTACTGCGCAGGTTTTCTACGCAGGTTTCTGCGCATGTCTGCGCGGGGTTTTTGCGCAGGTTTGTCAAGGTCGTTGACCTAGCCGGGGTCAAGGTCGCGGGTCTAGCCGGGGTCAAGGTCACGGGCCTAGCCGGGGCCAAGGTCACGAGCCTAGGTCACGTGCTCCCACGATGAATTTTTGGGGTTAAAGGTCTAATTTGGACAAGATTCCCACGATGAATTTTAGGTTGAAATGTCTAATTTTATTTCTACGCTTATCCAGGCTCAACAGGATGTGAGTCATGGTCTGGGAATGCAAAACTAGTTGAGACTTGTAGATACAGGATGTTATTGAACAATGACGTCCATTGTTTGAGAAATCTGCACGATTGCAAAACATATTGGACAATGAAGCCATTGTTGTCGGGAGTGTAAACTGAGTTAAATATTTCTATACAGCTATTAGCAACAGTACCATTTAATTGCATATTGTTTTCTTTTACGTAAGACCCAAATTTTAGATGCAACTGCCAAACCGGGCCCTGTCAGATATCGAACAGCAATATATATTAGTAAAAAATACCCTTCCGTTAGCAGGTTAAAAGTTTGATGTAGTTTTAGCCAATCTTATACACATTCCAGGACTAAAAAATGGTAGGAAGCTAACACACATAAGTACGGTGGAGTATTAAACAGCAGAATTTTATAATACAAAACAATGGCGATAAAATAATCGTGTGTACCACTCAGCATTTTTCAGTTTATCCGATTCGGCAACTTCCGCATATCAATCTCGTAAAAACAGACACCTTCTTTGTTCTTGTGTTAGCACCTTGGCTTTAAGAATGTTATGGTTTATTTACATCTTGTGTTAGCGCCCTTGGTTTTAATAACGTTATGTAAATGAATATTTTATAGAATTTGGAAAACTAAAGAAAATAGCAGATAATACAACTTATTTTAAAAACGCGAGGTTTATAAATACAATAATACAGCACGCCATAAAAGTTGGTTTTTGCAGTATAAGCAAGCCAATCCGGTAGAGAGATATTTAGGAGGGGTGATAAAATACTTAAAGATTTAAAATTTGGAAAAATCAAAGAAAATATTAGCAGCTAATACATTTGAAAAATCTGCACGACTAATGCTCAAGATTATTACAATTACATGCTAAAGACTGCAGACAAAAGGTAAGATTAAAATCAAAAATTTTTAAATAAAGCCCTGAAAATAAGAACTAAATAAAACCAAATAAAAGCTATTAGGCCACAACAATATTTTAGTAAAAAAAAATACTCTAATTAATAAGGATGCTATACACGATACCCAACGGTGAGGGACAGTTCATTTTTACCGGATAAAAAACTTATCTAGATTGCTTAGAAATCAGGTCCGGATACCTGTTTAATGGAAACATTTTCTTGAATTTCTAATCGAATCTAAAATTTGGGTCTTACGTAAAAATCTTTAAGTCGTTAGGTTGACAGTCTCAAGTTTCCACGAAAAAACCAAAGCTCCTACAGGCCAGATTCTTGGATCAAGTAAATAATACAGCAAGGCATAAAAGTTGGTTTTTGCAGTATAAGACATCCGCAAGCCAATCCTAAACTGGTAGTTTTAAATAGCAGAATTTTATAATACAAAACGGAGCGATGAAAGAGTCGTCTGTTGATCATATTTTTTTTAGCCACCCAGCATCTTTCAGTTTTTATAAGTTATCCTATCATCTCCTTTGTTCTGCGTAGGTCTGCGCGGGGGTCTGGGCGGGATCTCTGCACAGGTCTGCGCGGGGGTTTTTGCACAGTTTTGGCGAGAAATTCAAATTCTGCGCAGGTTTGGCGGTAAATTCAAATTCTGCGCAGGTTTGGCGGTAATTCAAATTCTGCGTAGGTTTTGGAGGGAAATCTGGGAATGTGCGAGGTTGCTAATAAATATATGGTTAAGAAATTTGCTTAAAATTGACTGAAAATTTACAAACACTGTTTGTAAGCACCGAATGTAAATATTAAGTGTTTTTTTTCCTGTACTTTATTAAATACACACTCTTGAAATTGAGTCGATAGTTATTTATTTCGCTTTTGTTGATGGATTTATGTACAGAAGGACAGCATTCCCTCACTTTAGCAATAAGCAAGTTCCTTAAGAAATACTATTATGCTGTAGAAATTTACAGATTACAGTTCGAAGTGTAAACTGAATTAAAAATTTCTATACCACTATTAGCAACAGTACCATTTAATTGCATATTGTTTTCTTTTACGTAAAATCCAAATTTTAGATTCGATTGTAGTAATATAGGTTCGAAAGCACTGCTTAGACAGGTAGACAGGTAGACAGGTAGACAGGTAGACAGGTAGACAGGTAGACAGGTAGACAGCTAGACAGCTAGACAGGTAGACAGCTAGACAGGCAGACAGCTAGACAGGTAGACAGCTAGACAGATAGACAGATAGCCAGGCAGGCAGGCAGGCAGGCAGGCAGACATACTATTAACGAAGTAAGAAGAGAGAAGTTGGATATTAATACTGAAACAGATCTTAATTTAGCCCTTTCAAAATTATTATTACTACAAAATAGTAGGGGTCAATGGCCTCTATTATCAGTGTCTGAGAATTTGCAACGATGAATAAATAGACCACTGGTCAACCTGACATGTTCTTGTAACGGTTTTATGGGCACGACGGTGTAATAAAACGACAATTGTAAATATAATTGTATTTTATTTGTCTAATGTACATGTATAAAATTATTACAAATATATTATGCACCAGTCAATTATTGTGGTAGAGGTGTTGTTGTCATCTCTGTCTGGAGGGTGTCACGGTCTCCTCGTGCTGTTTCCGAACTGGATTTATTCAATTATTCCTGCCTCTTTTAACTCTTCTATTATAGTAACAATTTCATTTCAATGATTTGTATGGCCAGGTGCTTGAGAGGCATACAGTAACTTTAATCGATCAACTAACTCGTTCGGATCATCCCAGTAAACATAATCCAGCGGTTTATTGCTAACTTGTTTATACATTTGCTTCATACCTTGTCAATGACCCCCCCATTATGTGAGCCGGATGTGATTGTTTGGGAAATGTTGAAAAAAAATGTACTACACGAACGTCAACTCTCCTGAATTTTGAAGTTGTATAAATGTCTTCTAAAATTTAATTTTGGCTGGATCTACATGAGATTGTTCACATACAATTTTCCGACCATTTACGTGTTTGTATTTGTAACCCACTGATTTTAAAATGTTCTATAATTTTTTACGCCTACCCTTATATTCCAAATGTTCCGTAGCGTATGCCAGTCGCACGGCCTGCTGAATTGTGTGACAAAAGTCACTTTATACGGCCTGGGCATTTTTTTGAAATCCATTGTTGTTTCCATTTCTGAGAAAACGCCAATTTTGGCCGTTTGGCGCCACACACCCACGATGACTAGAGTTCCTATATGTACTAAGAGTTGAGCCATTGGATCCCCAAATCAAGGACCATGTGATGTAGTACAGATATCTTTCATTTATTTTAGTTGAAAGAAATATGCATAAAGTTTAAAATCGGCAAAAATCAGATACTCCATGGTTTGTGGATCCAAAACAAGTAACCCTACATGTCCCAACTCTTTTATATACAGGGACTCTAACGATGACTAAGGTCACTAAATCACGTTAGCTACGCTAACACAGGTAGGGAAACACCATTTGACAAGTTTAATAAACGAGTTTGTCAGTGTCAAATTTACCATAGGCGCTACTAGTAAGGTCATAAATAATTTTTCTTACTAGTAATATATCCTTCGAATGCGATGCCACAATCCTTTCTCTAGGTTGTAAGTTATGCAGATGATCGTTTTAAAACGCAACTTAAAATTTTTTTCGTCTACTGATCCTGAAACTTGAAGATCTGAAGAAATATCAAAGGTATTTTTTACGATTATAGACCATTTGCCTAAATTATGCCCTGAAGAGATGATTGTGATCTCGGATTCCCTAGTTCTCCCGACGAATTTTGTCAAAACGTATATATAGCATTATGGTTTGTATTTGCTACGTTAAAGGTTGTCTGAACAACAGCATAAAAGGGTATACGCTGTTTCAAGTTCCTGAAGGTAATTTAAACTTCAATATTTAGCAATACTCTTTAATGAATTACTTACTGCAAATTAAGGACCAAGAAATAGCATGAAACGGCAGGAGTGGTTGAAAGAAATAAATAGACCACTAGACGACATGCATCATTTACGTGTACGTGAGGTGCCGAATTATTGGAATGCAGCGAGCGGTACAAAATATTCGCTAAAGCTTTATATTTGTGATAATTATTTCTTTTAAGCTGGAAAACGTTTACAAATAATTTGTTATGTAATATTTATTTATTGCGTTTACATTACACAAACTTCAATTTATTTCTATTATAACCTATAAACTGATTGGGTACGCCACTGACAAAAACGAGTTTGGTTTGACATAAATACCGCCGAGTTTCCCTACCTGTGTTAGCGTAGCTAACGTGATTTAGTGACCTTAACGATGACTACAGTGACACGATGACTAGAGTACCTATATACAGGGCCCCCGCAAGGGTTATAGTCGCCCGCGTGCGGGAAATATTTTGGCGCCCTTTGAATATATGTATAGTATAATAGTAGTTTACGATACAAGTGCGTAAAGATACTCTTTAGGCACGAGTGGGATAGAGTTAAAACGCGAGTGAGCGAGCGTTTTAAGCCCCGCGAGTGACTAAAGATGCTTTACGCATGTGTATCGTACAATATTTTATCTACGATAGAATCTAGAAAACACGGTAATATAACAAAAAAATTAATGTAAATTAGGATTACCAGCAACCGGTCGTAATTTTGCGTGTTTTACAAATTTTAAAACACGTTGCTACTGACAACGTGCCTAATGAAATCTTTCAAACACGTTACTACTGACGACGTAAACTAATGAAAACATGTTATTAAACAGTCGTTTTACAAACTTAAAACTGCCAACTAAAAGGCAATTTTACACACTGTCGTAGATAAATAATATTTTGAAGCATAAGAACTTTAATCTGTTACATATGTTTTTTTAAATTTCTTGGTTTGCTGTAATATTCTTGTAGTTGTTTAAACATTTGAACGAAATGCGAAAACACAATTTATTTTAATTTTGTAATGAAACAAAAGAGATTTCAAAAACTAAAATTTTATTCTTCTTTAAATTTGTTACAAAGGAAAAAACAAACAAAACAATAAACAAATAAAACATTCAATCATCCAAAAATTAAATTGGTTTTTTCTGGATTGGGCTGCTGCAAATTCTTTCATAATATTGTCAAAATCAATTTTATCGAGGATCTCTTGCTCCTATAGCTAAGATTGCCAAACCAGATAATCTTTTTTGTGACATGGTAGACCTCAAATAATTTTTAATTTTGAGAAGGATCTCTCACCAGAAGCTACAGACACAGGTAAAGTAAGAGGGATTTTAATGAAATGGTAATATTTGGTAGAGATGAAGTTAGATTGTTTATTCGCAATCATATTGTAATGTGTCAATTTCATGACATGACAACAGCTGGGAACTAGATGGTTACTTGAAACTAGCCAGGAAATTATTACATACCCCGAATAATATTACATACCTGAAGAGTGGGGTGTTTCCATGGTAACAAAACATTGAGTGGGTTGTTTTCATGGTAACAAAAATATTAGCTACATCAAGATATCTATTATTCAGAATTCAATTGTAGTTATTTTTAAAATTAGATGATTGCAAATAAAATAGTATACATACCACGGTGGAAAGTTTCATCCCTGTCTCGAGATAAAGTTAACCTCGACGCTACGCGTCTCGGTAAACTACCTAATCTCTCGACAGTAATGAAACACTTCCCACCTCGGTATGTAATATACTATTTCAAATATATATTGAAGAATGTCGAGAGGATTTGACGCTTCAGGTAATGAAAACAATCGTAGGGCTTTTATCTCGTTAAACAAATCATTCTCTTCTACGCAAGCCTATTTCTTTTTCTGATCAGCTAGCTTTTGTTGTAGAGCACGACAGCTTTTTAAAAGATCCTCGTCATTTAATTTAAAACTATCACTAAAAACCAAAAACGTTGTCGTAATCAGATATCATTTCAAATCTACTATTTAAAGAACTTAGTGTTTGATCAATTATTTTTAAAATAGTAATTTATTATACAAGACGATAAAGTTAAATTTTATCCATGAGTGAATCGTTTAACGTCGAGACGAAGTCGAGACGTTAATGATTCAAGAGTGGATAGTAATAACTTTATCGTGGTGTATAATACAAAATTTTTTTCTATAGGAAGAACTTTAACAATTTCAAAAGAAAATAAGGAAAGTCAATCACATTTTAAAATCTCAGTAGCTAGATTAGGTTGCTAGGATAATACAAAGCTGTAATATTTAATTTAAATAACAGTTGGGAAATTAATAGTATATTATACATCAAGGTAGCGAAGCGCAGTATTATAACCTGAGCGCATATTAGATACTGAGCGCGCAGCGCGAAGTATCTAAAGCGCAAAGGTTATAAGAGGATTCGCTACCGTGGTGTATATACTATTTTTTGCACTACCAAACGGCTTAATACCTAAATTCCCAACAAATTTCGAAAATATTTTAACTGTCAAACTGACAATACAGCTCTTTAAAACGTCAAAATTAAAATAGTCATATTTGGTAACTTAGCAATTTATCAGTTACCAAGGTGAAAATTGTTTATTTTACTTTCTCTCCCTTGGTGGAGAAAATCAAATTCACGACCTAAAGATAGACCAATAACGGTGCGTTCTGAGACTAGTAGTGCAAAAACTACTTTATCTACCCTCGATGTTAAAGTGCTACCTTATTTACCCTGGCTGTTAAAGTAACACTTGAACTTTTGTTTTGAGTCGATTAAAGCACACTTTAACATTTGCTATAAAAAAAAAATTTAACTCGGATCTTGAGTTGTCTCATCCCTCTGTTCGTAATCGAACAATTTTGGTTTATACTTTTCCTCTAACAGTTTGGCGCCCCTTTAGAGTGGCGCCCGCGTGCGGTGCACGCGCGGTTACGGGGGCCCTGCCTATATAAGATAAGAGTAAGGCAAACGATGACATTTGGGGATCCAAAAAAATGAAGTTTGTCGGAAATGCCATAGTTAACTACGTTACCTTGTTATTGTGTAGTTGCACATTTATTGATTATAGTTCTCCTTTTATGAAATGTATTGATACGACATAAGCAAAATGTATACAATTTAAGTCATATACAATAATCTATTAAGCATTTTATATTGTTTATTCAAATTTAAACTACAGTTACGACTTTTGTTGGAACACTTACATTAATTACGAGTATAATATGCCACTTAATACGTTAAAGAGATGACATGATAAAAACATGAAATATAAATGAGTAATTAACAAAACTGTATGTGTTATGTACGTACGTATTAGAAAATGCAAATAATAGAGAATCGAGACAAACATGTGGAGCATCTGCTAAAAAATATATGTTGTTCTTCTTTGAATGGATTGTGAATGAAATTGACTATTTTGCGACATTGTCCGGCAATAATTCCTAAATTTCTCCACATGCCTTGATTACAAGCGCCCATGTCTTGTTACCGAAACAATATTTAAACAGGGAGGTGATCCATCATGCTGATAGTGGAGGTGTCTTAATTAGAAGCAATAAAACGCAGTAGTCTTCTCCACGTACATTTATTAAAAAGGCGACATGTTTCGAAGCCAAACTGGCTTCATCTTCAGGCCAAAATGATCATTGGTTAAAAACAGGTGAAACCACGTGTTCAAATTTTTAGGTTAAGTTGAGGTTATGCGCTGAAGGCGAGGTAGTAATACAAAATTCACAAAGAACACCACATTGGAGAAGAAAATTAATTCAATAACCAGCAAACTACGTTATAAAGATCGTTGTACTGGTTATTACATCAAATTTAACAAATAGCAAGTAAAATAGCGACCATTCTCTGACGGAGAAGGCACTAGAATCAATATTTAAAGCTATGTTTGTAGCATGTTCCACGATTGAGCTGTTAGTGCTTTCTGACGTAAAGTAGTAAGCCACCACTTGCTTCCATCTAGTTGTGATACCACCTACAAATAATAAAACAGTGAATATTAAAAACCTAAGATTGTTCTAATATTTTATTAACCTAACACGACAACTAAAGCTTTAGCAGCTAAACGATTGTCCTGATTTGGCAATGTTACACCTCCCGTAAAGGAATTCGTGGCCAGACAAAAGTTCATACTCTTTCTCATTTCCATTTCATCTAAAGTAAGCATACGGTCTTTTTCAAAAATTGTGTTATAGTTTGCCATTTTAATCTTTAATAAAGTAAGGACATCTGTTAAAATGCCAGGTTAAAAATTTAAATACTGCAAACAGAAATTTAATGTGCGAATAGATGGAAATGGCAATCATGTTTTCCTAAAATTATTATACCCACTTTGTCCACATGAAAATCTCAGCCTTAATGACCTTTCCAAGGTTTTATTGGAGCATTTGTTATATTTATCTTTGGTAGTTGTTAATGTTTGAATTTGATCATTGGTAAAAGTCTTCTTTAATTTTTGTTTAAGACAATTATTCTGTCTTTTTGTCTCGCAAAGAAGTCAGCTTAATTTTCTGTTATTTGGTCGCAATTTAATGTGTTGTACTACCAGAAATTCATACATTTTTTTGTCAAAATCACATTGAGGCAAAATGTTATCGTTAGCTTCATGAATTGTAATTTTACCCAACATGATTGTTGGTATAGCTGTTTTTTTTCATAATTTTATTCCATTTTCGCTAACCTCCCACTGATCATTGCCAAAATGCTTTTCACAAATCCTTAGTCTTTTGTAACTACAATTTTCCTTGCTGATCTTGTTTAGCCAAATTCTGTTCCTCAAACCATCCTTTGGACCACTATCTAAGTAGACACCATTTTCAGAACGGATCTTGCAACTTTGGACAGAGCAACCAGTCATGCTAAAACGAAATTATTGAAAATAGGTCAAGGGAAAAAGAAAATGAAAAATTACATGATTAACAAAATTATGTGTGAAAAAACCTCAAATTTCGCCACTTATTTTACAAATTGATTACGAACTGCGCGTTTTTGCTAACTTTGACAAGTTTAATGTCAGTTGAATGTCACCAATTACAAACAATCAAAAACATGTCGACTACTTCTAAATCGCATCTAGATCTATTGTACATGCATAGGGATCCAACCAATCAAATACTGTTCCTGCATTTGCCGTACTCTTATCTACTTTTTCTACAGCCGTGATTTTAAACTGTTTCCAAGGGTCATATGCGGCGTGCTTTATGTTTTCTATAAAACACGCCATTCCATTTAAAGCACGGAGTACTTTAAGAGTTTATAAAACCTTATTTGTGAAGATTAAAAGTACAGTTATTATATCGGACCGATTTGTATGCGGAGCCCCTAGTGCCCGATTGGAGAGGGACCGAGCCCGATGGCCCCCTTGGAGAGGGGCGGAGCCCCTAGGGCACCCTTGGAGAGGGGTGGAGCTCTAAGAACCCTCTTGGAGAGGGGCCGAGCCCTGAGGGCCCCCTTGGAGAGGGGCCGAGTCCCGAGGGCCCTCTTGGAGAGGGGCGGAGCCCGATGGCCCCCTTGGTGAGGGACGGAGCCCCGAGGGCACCCTTGGAGAGGGGTGGAGCTCCAAGAGCCCCCTTGGAGAGGGGCCGAGCCCTGAGGGCCCCCTTGGAGAGGGGCCGAGCCCCGAGGGCCCCCTTGGAGAGGAGCGGAGTCCCGAAGGCCCCCTTGGAGAGGGGTGGAGCCCCGAGAGCCGCTTTGGAGAGAGACGAAGCCCCGAGGGCATTTAAGCTAACAAACTCCTCGGCTGTAGAAAAAATATTGAAGCCAACTCGTGTTTTACAGTTTAAAAATCTCGGTCGATCATAAAATTCTCGCTTCGCTCGAATTTTAACATGATCGACCTCGATTTTTAAACCCTCTGTAAAACACTAGTTGTCTTAATAGCTATTTTCTACAGCCGTGATTTTAAACTGTTTCCAAGGGTCATATGCGGCGTGCTTTATGTTGTCTATAGGTTTGTTCCAACAAACAGTACTATACCGGTCTTGAATTAGTTCCTGAACAATTTAATGCGCATGCGTTAGAAAAGAACATATTCTGAACTAGTTCTTAGTTGTAGTTGGAACGTAGAACTCTGAATTGTAAACAGGTGCACCTAACCTCTCATAAACAGAAGCTTTGTTGTATGAGCTCCAAGAAAAATTTAAAATGAATGCATTGCCAGGTAAGTCACAACGTACAATATTTTATTTTAGTTTTGTGTGTAAAAAGCATGTAATTTTATGTTAAGATAACGTGGAAGTTTTAAATAATAGTCCATATTTTACCGTAATTATTTTTTTTCAGAAATAAATGAGTTTCTAATTTACCCCGAAAACTCCGTTATGCTTGCTCCCCAGGATATAAAATGGAATGAGCACAACACTAGGATGTTGATAGATTTATATGAAAAAAACAAAGTAAAAGTTGGCACAATAAAAATGAAAACAATGAAGCAAATGTGGAAGATTATTGCAGAGGAGTTGCAGCAGCAGTTACACGTGGCTGTTACATCTAACCATTGCGAAAATAGATGGAAAGTTCTTGAACGCAATTATAAGAAGTATGTGGATAAAATAAGGTTTACTGGCAGACAGTATTTTGAATTTTACGACGATATGGAAAGAATATTTGGTGGGGACAAAAATGTACGGCCAGCAATATTATTAACAAGTGACACCGTGCACGTGCCTCGTAATAGCGAGACGGAAAATGAACAATTAACTGAAAATATTACAAATACAGAACCTGCGAGTGAAAATGGCATTTGTATTAATATTGCTAGCACAAATGAAGAAAGTACGTCTACAAAATTTTCCAAAATGTCACATAGAAATGTGAAGAAAAGAAAATCGACTCTCATGGAAAATATAAGACGTGATAGAAAAGAGTACCACAAAATGAGGCTTGATATCGAAATGAAAAAACTAGAGCAACTTAAAAAAGAAATCAGCTGATTGAAGAAAGAAATGAAATTTTAAGACAAATGTCTAATCAATGTGTATTTAAATGTTCACACTTACAAAATTCCAGTACAATTTAATACTTGGTTTATACTTATTAACTTGTTTGTTTTCATTATTTTGTGATAGTATTAGAGCATTGTGATATTATCAAGTACATTACATTTATGTTGTGCGTTTGTTTTCATGTAGAATAGTGTTCCTTGTGTTTCAAATAAAGTACCTTAGTTGATACATGGCTGTTTATTACTTTCAAATCAAAATTCTGTAATATAAAAAAGTTCAATGTAAAATACAGTTTTAAGCACTTGAAATTAAATAAACCATGTTAATTGCGTATTATTCTTAGCATGTTAACAAAGTCATTTCTAACTCTCCTGGCGTCCAAATTACCTTCATCATCTTCCCCTTCATCATCACCTCCATGTAAGTTTTGTTAAGAAGGTAACATGCATGGCAGAAACTTACAGAAATATCTAAAACGTCTTAACTGGATGTCACCGTGGTCGCAACAACGATCATTACTACGCATGCGCTGCATAATCCTCAAATAGTTCACGCTCAGAACTAAGAACTGATTTCACTGTCCCTGAATTGGTTCAGATCTAGTTCCTACTATGTTGGAACGCACTGGCATTCAGTACTAGGATCAGTTAGTGTCTTGTTGGAACGCTCATTTTAATCTACGCATGCTCAGAACAGTTCTGAACTAATTCAGTGTTTGTTGGAACGAACCTTTATAAAACACGCCATTCCATTTAAAGCACGGAGTACTTTAAGAGGTTATAAAACCTTATTTGTGAAGATTAAAAGTACAGTTATTATATCGGACCGATTTGTATGCGGAGCCCCGAGTGCCCGATTGGAGAGGGGCGGAGCCCGATGGCCCCTTTGGAGAGGGGCGGAGCCCCGAGGGCCCCCTTGGAGAGGGGTGGAGCTCCAAGAGCCCCCTTGGAGAGGGGCCGAGCCCCAATGGCCCCCTTGGAGAGGGGCGGAGCCCGATGGCCCCCTTGGAGAGGGGCGGAGCCCTGAGGGCACCCTTGGAGAGGGGTGGAGCTGCAAGAGCCCCCTTGGAGAGGGGCCGAGCCCTGGGGGCCCCCTTGGAGAGGGGCCGAGCCCTGGGGGCCCCCTTGGAGAGGGGCTGAGCCCCAAGGGCCCCCTTGGAGAGGAGCGAAGTCCCGAGAGCCTCCTTGGAGAGGGGTGGAGCTCCGAGGGCCGCTTTGGAGAGGGGCGAAGCCCCTAAGGCATTTAAGCTAACAAACTCCTCGGCTGTAGAAAAAATATTGAAGCCAACTCGTGTTTTACAGTTTAAAAATCTCGGTCGATCATAAAATTCTCGCTTCGCTCGAATTTTAACATGATCGACCTCGATTTTTAAATCCTCTGTAAAACACTACTTGCCTTAATAGCTATTTTTATTATACCTGCATCAGAATCGCCGTTTAAAGCACGCCTGAGCGTGCAAAAATAGGCGATTAAAGCTCGCCGAGCTTTAAAGGTTGTCAAGGAAACGACTGAATGCAACAACGGACATGGACGCGACAAAAACGTAAATAATTCTCGTAACTATAGTAGCAATATTATTATGCCCTCTCGATTTATCACGACAAAAATTATTTCTAAGTTTTTAGTGCGTAATTTATTTCCAGTATTGGAGGTATAATAAAAAATAGCGTAAAGTATTCGTGGATAACTGGTCTTTAAAACACTTGCTCTATTTCGAGCACTCCGGCTACGCCGTCGTGCTTGAAAACTCGCGCGTGTTTTAAAGACCTTGTTATCCACTCATACTTTAATATACTATTTCTACAGCCGTGATTTTAAACTGTTTCCAAGGGTCATATGCAGCGTGCTTTATGTTGTCTATAAAACACGCCATTCCATTTAAAGCACGGAGTATTTTAAGAGTTGATAAAACATTATTTGTGAAGATTAAAAGTACAGTTATTATAGTGGACCGATTTGTATGCGGATTCCCGAGGGCCCGATTGGAGAGGGGCCGAGTCCCGATGGCCCCCTTGGAGGGGGGCGGAGCCCCGAGACCCCCTTGGGGAAGAGCGGAGCCCCAAGGGCCCCCTTGGGGAGATGCGGAGTTCCGAGGGCGCTCTTGGAGAGGGGTGGAGCCCCGAGGGCCCCATTGATGAGGGGCGGACCCCTAGGGCACCCTTGGAGAAGGGTGGAGCCCCGAGGGCCCCCTTGGAGAGGGGCCGAGCCCTGAAGGCCCCCTTGGAGAGGGGCCGAGCTCCAAGGGCCCCCTTGGAGAGGGGCCGAGCCCCTAAAGCCCCCTTGGAGAGGAGCGGAGCCCCGAAGGCCCCCTTGGAGAGGGGTGGAGCCCCGAGGGCCGCTTTGGAGAGGGGCGAAGCCTCGAGGGCATTTTGGCTAACAAACTCCTCGGCTGTAGAAAAAATATTGAAGCCAACTCGTGTTTTACAGTTTAAAAATCTCGGTCGATCATAAAATTCTCGCTTCGCTCGAATTTTAACATGATTCACCTCGATTTTTAAACCCTCTGTAAAACACTATAGTCCGGCAGCAGAACCGTGTTATTTCCCTGAAGTGAAAATTTTCGTATTAAGTTTCTTTTTTAACGGATTCTCGTAGATTTATATGTCTATTTACCATATCCGACTGATGACAACCTGGCATCTTTGAGCAACTTGAGATACACAGGGTGTTTCAAAACAATAAGATGATTGTATGTCTTTGGCTTTAAACTTGAATACTACTTTATTATTGTATGGTTAATTGTACGTTAACTTATTGAATTTATTGATTTTACAAGTTTTAGCCATATACAAGGTGTTTACAAAATCTGTGTTATAAAGTTTTAATAATATTACTGAATTTCTGATATGAGAATATTTTGTGTTCCAGTTCAAAATTCAGCTAAAAATAACAACGTACGTGTTTAAAAACGAAGCTGCATTACAGGTACAGAGTGTCCCAAAAATTTTTGGCTGAATCAACAAACAGACACACAAAGGTTTCTTATGTAGAAACCAAGCATAAATATTCCTGTATCATGGTAATACGATCTCTAATAGCGATTTCGTTTGCATATTCGGGTATAGTGTAATAGTCCGGGAGCCCGTGACACTTTTCAGTGTCACATTAGTTTAAGGTTTAGTCACTCTTTGTTCTCTTATTCTGATAGTACAAATCTCCAAAATGAGTTGCTGCCGGCGCACCCGTGGGGCCACCGCTACCTGCAGGGTTGCAAATGTGTTGAAAAAGGAAGGGTGAATGTTCAACAAGTTTAAGGCTGAAACTTTGTATAGTGTTTAAGGGTACTGAAAAATAGTGGAAAATGCTTTGCTGCCACCGAAATCGCGGGGCCATATATTGCTGCCACCGTATCACGACATTGGAATTGGGTTCCACTTGGCAGCAGTGAAATATAATTTTCGTGTCTGACTCTTCATGCAATGGACAAGATAAATGTTCTTCTTCGCTCTTTACAACTTTCATATCTTCTTGGTAGAATTTGTAACAAGTCTTGTAGTTCACCTATACAACGTTATTTCTGAAGAACGGTGCCATTTCATCGTTCGTCCAATCTTGCAAGAGAAACGCTACCAACGCCTCTTTGCAATTAACGTTTTTTAGTTCAGAAGTAAAATCTGAAGGTCGAATTTGATCGGGCCCTTTTATGTGATAGTTCCGTCTTCTATTAGTTCCTCGTAGTTAGTTATCTTTGATTGAAGGCGAAAAGTATTGATCGAATGACACAATAATAACGCGTGCCTGAGTATTTAAGGCACTTTGCAAAATTTTATTCGATACATCCCTGAAAGTTAACGGCATTTCCTTCAAGAGATATAGTGTTTTTATTATATCTAAAACCCAATATTTCCTGACTCCGCTCATTGATACAAAATTTTTACATTTATATTATCCCTGACCGAGTGACACAAATTAAAAGACATTGTGTTTTTACAATATCTACTCTTTATTCGCGAACGGTTTAATTTTCGAAAATGTAAATAAATTAATAATAGTATATTACAGCCCGAGATGGGAAGTGTTTCATTACTGTCGAGAGATTATCTCGAGACTAAGGAAACTTCCTGTCGAGGTTTGTATACTATTTTATTCGCAACCACTTCATTCTAAACAATAATTGGAAAAACCATTATATTATGATACGACAGGTTGTGACGCGCATGAATGGATCAACGAGATTCCCAGTGTCCCTACCTACTCAGCTGTCGGGAATGTACTTCCCGCACTCACTTCCCGCACTTGAGCGGGAAGTGAGTGCGGGAAGTAGCGGGCTGAAATGTACGACTTCCCCCACTCAAATGAGGTCAGGAATGTTAACATTACATACATGGTTGCGAATAAAGAATATTTTATTACTCGCGCGGCATGTACGCATGGCACGTGCCGCGTCACCTTTGATTGCAACTGCCTGGCCTCTGTCCCACCAGATCATCGGCAGCACATGTTTTTTCTATTAGTATATACATCAAAGTACTTGGAAAAAAAATTCAGCCTTAAACTAATTGTCCTTTTTTTACGTGTTTGCGGGGGTGGCAGCAATATATGGCCCCGCGATTTCGCTGGCAGCAAAGCATTTTCCACTATTTTTCAGTACCCTTAAACATTATACAAAGTTTCAGCCTTAAACTTGTTTGAAATTCACCCTTCTTTTTTCAACACATTTGCAACCCTGCTGGTAGCGGTGGCCCCGCGGGTGCGCCGGCAGCAACCCATTTTGGGGATAAGTAGTATCACAATAAGAGAACAAAGAGTGATTTAACCTTAAACTAATTGTCGCGAATTTGATGTCGCGGGCTCCCGGACTATAACGTCTAGTTAAATATGAGTGAAAACAAGTGTTTTTTTAACTTTAAATTTGCTTGCGAAAAAAGTTTATAAACTTACCGTTGCTGGTGCCCAGCGCATAAAAACTTATAAAGTGCAGTAAAGTGTATGAAGATCAAAAGTTTGAAGAACTTGAAGAGATGTTTATCGCCAGGAAATGCTGTTACCGAAGCGGGAACTTCAACAACGAAACGCAGAGGCGATTAGAAGTGCCAAATTTCAATTTTAAAAATGACTGCCTGTATTGTGGACAAAAGTGCGAAGTGGAAAAGAATAAAAATAATCCTCATCGATGGCGACCGTCCTTTCAATTCCTAGCTATAGAATACAAGGTAAAGAAAATTTCAAACAAAGAAGCCATTTTGCAAACGTGTATGGAAAGAAACGATACCTGGGGTGCTGAAATTAGATTAAGATAAGCTGGCTGTGTGGCAGACCTACCTGCCGTAGATACCAGATACCATATGGACTGTCGTAATAAATTAATGGGCCAAAACCCTGTGCTTTCAGCAAAACGACAGTCTAGTCGGGATACCGAGGAAGAAGATATTCCTTACGAGGAAACAGTAAAAGAGATATTGACCGATAAAGAAAGAATTTGTAATCCGGATCGCGGAGGACATAAACTTACTCGAGGTAATTTAATGAAAACCCTCAAGAAACAGTTTGATGAACTGATAGTACTTTCTGCCTCAGGATATGCAAATATAATAACATTCCCTAACAAAGTCGCGGCAACCTTAAGAATAAGTCGTGTTGAGGATGACGCCAATGATATTGAAACTGCAATTGGCAAAATAACAAAAGAAATAAAACACGAAGTTGCTGATGTAAAGAGGAATAAAGAGAAATATAAGTTACATGTAAAATACGAAACAGTGTTAGCGGATTGCAGTAAAATTCTATTAAAATTTTGCGAATCGCTATCACCTACATTGGACAAAACTCCACCGGCATTTTTAATTGGGAGTATCGTCTCATCGACTTTATATAATACATTTACAAATCTTCAAATAGGTGTATGCGTTAAGTTTAGATTTTCAAAAGAACTAGTGAATATTTTGAACCAATTTAAAATATCATACACGTATGATGAGCTGTTAAGATTCAAAACGCTGCCGCTTTTGAGGTGGCTAAAAATTAAAAGAAATGATGCTACACTAACCCAGGTTATTGTTGACAATTTTGACACAGAAATCTCATCGCAAAATGGCAAAACCAGTACTCATTCGCTAGCTGTCCTTGCCGCTCAAACTACGTCAGCAGAAGAATTTTTAATATAATAATATACTTTTGGCACACCCTGTATTTATTTTTTTTTTGTTTTTATTTTATATAAACATTATGAGAAACAAACCATTTGTAAAAAACTCGTTTATTTACGTAAAATTTACAAATAATTTAAAGAGAGTGATATTTCACCCACTTACTCCTTTTCGGACACCCCGTATCTGGAGTTGCTCAAGGATGACGCTTTGTCATCACTTGGATATCAATACTAGGAGACCCTTAGACCCCAAATCCGTTTTGAAAAAAACTTAATACGGAATTGTTGGGTTTTACCCCATGGCTGCCGGACTACTAGTTGCCTTAATAGCTATATTATATAGTCACTGAAACGATGACTAGAGTCCCTTGTTAAGTCATTTTGCTATTTCAGATGCTTAATTGCATTTCACGCCGTTAGTTAGGTCATTTTGGTATTTTGAATAGCCGCCTAAGCTTAGAGCAGCGCGCCCGTATGCTAAGCCCTTTTAGCTCTTTATTTGGCTCCATCGCCTAATTCCAGAATCACGATTTCGCACATAGTTAGCCTAAAAAGCAGTATTTGTCGTCGGTTGGAGCTCTCGTCTGATGGCGTTTTTCTGAATTCTGAATAGCACGCGGTGGCGGCGTGATACCAGCGTGGCCCGCATTGGTTTGTTTCATTTAGCACGCTGTCGCGGCGTGATACCAGCGTGGCCCGCATTGGTTGGTTTCATTTCATCGCCTTGCGATTCGCTGTGGTTTAGTCACGTGGGGGACGCGGCGAAGGTGACCTTTTGCCGACGCTTCCCTCAGTGAGTCTTCCAGAGCCCGTTGCAGAGAACGCTTGTGTGTGGTGGTGGTGATTCGAAATTTGTCGAGTGATCTTCGGCGTAACGTGGGTGTTTTGGAGCCCAGTTCCTGCTACTATTAGTGAGGGGTCGTGCCCCCTTCATCTCGACCTACGAGGATTTGGTTCAGCAGAACGAGTGAGGCCCCCATTATTTTCGTCGTCCCGTTGTACGCGTCTTGACGCGTCTCCCGTCGCCATTGAGGCGGTTATGCATACACCCCCTTTCGCCGTTGTAACACCGAAGGTACCTACCACCTACGATTGCAGCTCGTCGCAACTCAGCTGTACCAGGCTCCCTCGCCGCCCACGCATTAAGGTATGTGCCTTTAACCTGATTACCGCTGTGAACGCGAGTGTTACTCATTACTATTCATTACTACGCTAGTGTATTCATTCAGACTGCAGACAGTTCAGGCCGTGAAGGCTAATGTAAATCGTCGCTGCCCTTGCATAAGGCAATGTGTATCTTTGTACCTATTCACTACTACGCTAATGTATTCATTCAGACTGCAGACAGTTCAGGCCGTGAAGGCTAATGTAAATCGTCGCTGCCCTTGCATAAGGCAATGTGTATCTTTGTACCTATTATTGCTGTTCACTAATGTTCAACATCTGTCGTTAAGCTTAGAGCGCGCGTGCCAGCTGGTGCCCTTAATTATAGAGTAAAGTTAGATACAGGGCGACGCATTCTGCTACCCCATTGTAACTCGAAGTGAAATATATGATTGGTTAGTTAAGGGAACTATTGTTTGTTTCGGTTTGTGCATGTTCTGTTACAGATAGACGCCCCTTTATTGTACGAATTATTGTACGACGGAACGAGGAAGCTGTGAGCGTGCAGGTGAGTGAGACAGCTGCGTAGTCGTGGTCGGATGGACACCTAATCACAATCCTTGCTTAAGGCAATCCCGAAGTTGTTGTTTGACCTTGCAACTCTTGAATAATCTTATTGGCGGAGTATTTTTGCATGCTTCGCTCCCGTCTAACCGTCCAGGCCCGGTTAGCCGGGTTACGACAGGCTTGGTGGCGCCCTCATAATTTCGACATACCCTGTATATATTATGCCACAACGCGCTTGCCCAGAACGTATCGTGTGACTCACGCCCGACTCCCTGAGCGTTCCAGCCGTGGCCTATTAGCCTCTTTCGAACCGATTTCAGGGCAAGTGTGTCATGTTTTCAGGACTGATTCCGTGGTGCGATGCTCACCTTGGGTGGGTGTCGTAAAGTCCTTTTTATACCGTAACACCCTGTATAAGTAAACTATATACAGGATCTCTAACGATGACCAGAGCCAGTGTATATAGGAGAGTACCGCCACGTCCGCCATGTTCGTTCCTCGGTCATATGCGTCACTTTGAGGTTTGTAACACAATTCCGTCAATGTGACATTTATTGGCAATCCGAAATTTTACTTAAAATTGGCAAGACTGTGAGTCTATGTCAAATTCGAGGTTAACAGGTTAGGTTTTGATTGTTATTTGACGCAGACTGACGGAAAACATAACATGCTAACCTCAAATTTGACATAGACTTAACAGTATTGCCAATTTCAAGTAAAATTTTACACATAACTCAATCAGTTATTGCTGATGGGAACCAAAATGGCGGCGATGGCGGCATTTTTACGGATCAAAGAATGGCAGTACTCTCCTATACCTACTGGCTCTCACGATGAGTAGAGTACCTATATAAGATAAAAGTAAGGCAAACGATGACATTTGGGGATCCAAAAAAATGAAGTTTGTCGGAAATGCCATAGCTAACTACGTTACTTTGTTATTGTGTGGTTGCACATTCATTAATTATAGTTCTCTTTTTATGAAATGTATTGATACAAGATAAGCAAAATTTATACAATTTAAGTCGTATACAATAATCTGTTAGGCATTTTTTATATAGTTTATTCAAATTTAAACTACAGTTACAACTTTTGTTGGAACACTTCTACTAACTATACTATGCCACTTAATACGTTAGAGATGAAATGATAAAAAACATTAAATATAATTGAGTCGGCACCCCGACACTGTAAACGGTATAAGGGGTTACAGATTATGTATGTATGTATGAGTAATTTACGAAACTGCATGTGTTATTAGAAAATGCAAATAATAGAGAATGGAGACAAACATGTGGAGCACCTGCTAAACAATATATGTTTTGTTCTTCTTTGAATGGATTGTGAATGAAATTGACTATTTTGCAACATTTTCCGGCAATAATTCCTAAATTTCTCCACATGCCTTGATTGCAAGCGCCCATGTCTTATGTTACCTAAACAATATTTAAACCTATGTTTGTAGCATATTCCACGATTTTAATTAGAATGCCCGCGACTATCAAGCTGTTAGTGCTTTCTGACGTAAAGTAGTAAGCCACCATTTGCTTCCATCTCGTGATACCACCTACAAATAACAAAACAGTGAATATTAAAAAC